>JAMZAV010000460.1:0-328191 GCA_024449915.1 Sweltsa coloradensis
AATTGAGTGTTTATGCTAAATATGTTTCTCTTTTCTATTCGCCTATTATTTAACTGTGCTGACAACGCGTAGCCAGCGATTTAGCCGAGATAGTTTAACCGGTTCCCACTCGAACACCGAAGTTAAGCAGAATCGGGCGTGGTCACGGGTAGAGTGGGTGACCGCTTTGCCCTGAAACTCGCGTATATCGCTGGTTAGAGCAGATGGAGGGTTCGAGAGCTAGTGTAACGGCTTCGTTCTCCTCGACGTCTGCTCGGCAGTCCGGGTTAGTGGAGGAACCATATATGACTGTCAAAATTACACCGTCTTTCGGATGGTACGTTAAGTCGTTGGTCCCCTCGGTATTTTTCGAAAAAAAGTAGGCTACGTGCCGGTACCAGGTTTCCCCTCCTCCCTTCTGTTCATACTTCATCCTCATCTATCACCACTCATCGTCTCGATTAGCCAAAGTGCATAAATATGAGACGTTAAGCAATATCCAATCCAATCCAATGACAACGCGTGCGCACCAGCTCAGTTTATTATTGCGCACATAGAGGCCGGATGTATTTAGAAACATAAACATATCAGAAATTACGGGAATAAACAACAACATTGCTAGTTAAGTTTTTTGTTTAGACCTATACAAGAACGTATTTTCAAATGAAGACATAATTTCAATAGTTTTAATGTGTACCGTTGCTAGGAAGCAAATAGAGTCACCTTTAATTCTAAAATTGATTGAATCATATCATTCAGAAGTTACAAAACTTGTGCCCTAATGTGGATTTGAAGCTAGGAAATACATTATAAACCATAGGGCAAACGAACGTTGGTGTTATAATATATTATACTCTTAGTAATTGATATAATTATTTTGCGGAACTCGTATTTTCTCTACATTGATGTATTTTCGCGTGCATTTCACGTTCCTGTTGTGTATCATAGATCATCTTCTAGGAACTAGCAATAATAACTAAACATGATTTTATAGAAATCAATCCAGAAATTAAAAAATCCATCCCAGCGGGTTATATAATAAACATGATTTGTTGCGAAATTGACGAATATCTGTACAAGAAGTATGCTGCGTCATTGCAGTGAAATTAATGTTCAAAATTCAGGTAATACCGATACCCCAAAATATTATCTCGCTTCTGTGGAACATCATAAAATGTGTTAGAGGCAATTGTGATAAAAATGTGTGAGTGATGATTAGTTGATTACTTTTCGTGTAGATTTGATCTAGAGATAAACTTTGATATACACTAAAGAACGTATAACACTGTTTTATATTTTAGGGCGCGTGTGGGTTTATGTTGAAATCGATATTAATCAAGTAATGACTAATGAGTTATGTGGGCTGTACACTGTACTTGTAAATAAAGAAAACTATGTGTATCAATATTTCGACAACTGTTCAGTCGCCTTCAACGGGTTTATAATGACATTTTGACACAAAACTGTAAGAAGACGTTGAAGACGTCTGAACAGTGAACAGTTGCCGAAATATTGTTTCACTTGTTCACACAAGTGCATTGTACAGTCCAAATAACTCATTACGTTATTAACCTCACCTGCTCTAAAAGTTTCATCATTATATTAGAAATTGATATTGCAACAATATTATTATTGTTCAAACCAACTCGTTGATTAATTAATTTACAAAAATGATTAACTTCCAATACATTTATTGTTCACATGAGAGAGAACAGAGAACGATTTCAGAGAGATAAGTGCGCACTGACCATAGACTCCGCACTCAGGGATAGAATAGGTGTTGTAGTTATCATCTCAAAAGAAAGTCATGGAATTCCCTCTCAAAGATGAGATAAATATAACCAACAACATCCAATATTATGTGTATAATTAAAATACGGTATTAATTTATTTATTTACTAGGGTTTCTTTAAAGTAGTAGCTACATTCATGTTTCATACAGGTTATGTATAAATCACTCCTACTTGATGCCAAGACTAATAATACTAAGAGCTAAGAAAACTACAGTTAAAAGTAAATAAATATTTCTTACATTGCCAAATGAGTCCATAATTCCATTCATAATATTATTGCTTATATAGTGTGCGTGGCTAATATATACCTATATACTATATTTTGTAGTCCTACATAAGTACAAAATTACATTTTTTTTTTTCTTGATTAAAATAAGATGATACTAATATTAGGGCTAACATAATAACTAGAACTAATTGGAATCAATAAAAAATGAGAGTATTAGAAAAATAAACAGACAGTGTAATTAAACTTATTTTCTTCTTCATAGTAATGTCTGAATTTGAAATTATGAATTGAAAATATGTTATTGGTCAACATTCTCATAATGATTTAAATCTATCAGTGGAAGCACATTTTCGTTGAAATCTTAGAACAAGTAGGTAATGCTTGCCAAAATCCACACTAATACTAATTCATTTCAAATCTTTGCAAATTTTGTTTCGTGATTTTATTAAATGTTCATGAATATTACAGGAACGTAACACGTTATGCCAGTATAAGGTAATCCTATCTACGGCCAAGTCCCTTCGTAGCCATTCCAAAGCAAACTAAACTCACACTCACAGCTTACGAACTCCGAATAACTGAGTATACTGGAGCTTAAACCGTGAATGTTCAGCACCTCAGAATGGCGAGAGTGGTGACCGAACAATGCCGGAAAGAGTAGGTATATTCATTCCCCTTGGGCTCATGCAAAGTGAATGAAACGCCCCCTTTTGTTTGCTACAGAGAGGCTAATCACAGGCCTGCACAAAACACAAGTGTGTGCAGACTAAAAAACATCCCCTGCGACCTCTTGTGCTCCTTATTGTTCTCGATCCGGTGGAATTCTTTGATTCTCATTTAGACGTATCCGAAGCCGTGATTCGTAAACAGTAGATAATTAATTTGTTACATTTAGGCCTACATAGTTTACGTTATAAACTACCAAAATGTTTTATCCATGTAAACTACAAGACACGGCTTTGTAGTCTCGGAAGTGTGTATGGTATTATAACTAGCAGGGAATTAAGCGTCGCAGCTGTTGCCTGGTATATTGCCCTCTTTATGAACTAAATGGAATCCTTGTTCGGAATGAAAAAGAGATTCTGTATTCGGAGAATATTGTGTGCGTGTTGATAATGCCATCCCAATCTGTAAGAAACCTCTGTCTCTCGTCTCGCAATCATTGTATGTTGTCTGTTGTCATATCACGTAATAAATAATATTTTAACGAATAGGAGCTGTAGAGAATCGCTGAGGTTGGCGCAACTAAAGTGAACGCGCTCTTGTGTTGATGATAGCGGCCGAGCATAGTAATATCATTACCAAACTTTTGTATTGATATCCACACTAATGGTTGCAAAGAATAACATTACGAGAGTCTAGAAAGTAAAATTATGGAAACTCCAAAATATGGATTTTAATTCGTAAAATTCACACCAAACAGATTATCCTGCGCGTTCGCATTGATTTAAATTATTGATATGCATGTGGAATAAGTTCAGGAAGTTCACAGAAATAGAGTAAATTACAGAGATTTCATTAACTTTTTATCGAACTCGAAGAATAAACTGAGGGATGCGCTGACTGGATCTCGTAGATTGATTCTTTGTCAACGTTTATGTGAAATATGCTTGATAACGATGTTAAATGTTGTGTTAAATGTAAATCTAGAAAGAAGAAATCTGAACGCTTAATAATAGTACCAATGTCACTCATTATTACCTAATGAAAGGAAATTGTATTTAATTTTGTGTGATAAGAGCATACACTATACATTATACATTGTGTCAGTCAGTCTTTGATTTTGTAGTTTCTCCATCAATGACCTTGAGTTTCTAAGAGCCCACTAACTGATTCCACGTGTGGCTGTCGGTCATGTGCAAGGTCTTTCAGAAGGTTGGTCAGTCTTTTCGTTCGTTTAAAAGGAGAAACTTAAATACAATACATACAATACAATATTACAAATAAAATAAATAAATCGATGCACCTTTGAATCTCATAAGTCTTGAAGATAGAATAATAAATAAGTGAAAGCCTTTTGATTTGTTCTGATTTTTGTTATTTCGACATTTTAAAAGATTCTCAACCAATTATACAATGTAAAATCGTGTCGGGAATCGGGATCCACTACAGAGTTGACTATACATCGGCTTCATCAAGCCTCCGCCAAGTGATCTACATTGTACGAACCGTTGTTGTCACAACATGAACTTACAAATGGCGCTGTAACCCGCCGGAAGAACCATAAGGGCAACATTTGAACAAATGTAAATAATTATAGACTGGCATTTACAACGTTATTATTTCGCTAACTAATCAGTTGTCATGCTATGACGACAGAAAAAGAAATTATAGTGACCGAACCGAAATCAATAATATTAGCATTTAGTACGAATATTGTCAGTTCCCACTTCTCAATAAACAAGTATATCACACGCTGGGGCCAAAATTGTAATCTTTTATCGCGCTAAAAGCAACGTGTATACATTTGATTATGCTTGTAAACATTTAAAAAAATATAAGGCACAATCAACCTGTAGGTAACAAATGCTTTAATTAGCTAACTGACATAATAGATTAGTACTCTTTTAATAATTATAGTAATACGTGGCTCTATCGTCGGATGATGTGACTCGGGAACATGCTCCTACCTTTCATGCACATCATAATCATTCAGGTCTCACAACAAAATAAAATAAAATGGAGTCTATATCTCCACTTATGATACCATATTTTCGTTTCCCTTATTAGTTAGTGGCTTAAGGCACAATCAACCTGTAGGTAACAAATGCTTTAATTAGCTAACTGACATAATAGATTAGTACTCTTTTAATAATTATAGTAATACGTGGCTCTATCGTCGGATGATGTGACTCGGGAACATGCTCCTACCTTTGATGCACATCATAATCATTCAGGTCACAAATGGAGTCGATCTCCAACTTATGATACCATATTTTCGTTTCCCTTATTAGTTATAGTGGCTTGTCTTAGTGAGTGCAGCTTCGAAATGAATGGCTCCAAAGTGAGTTGCCAAATTTACCTGCGCGTTGAAATTGATTTAAACGTTGATATACAGTATGAACATTTGCGTTAAAAAAGTCTGTACACCTGGAAAAATTCCCGAATTCCGAATTTGACCAAAATTGAGTAAATTACCGAGATTTCACGAATTTTTAATTCAAAATCAATGAACTAATTTAGGAACAAGCGTACTGGATCTCATAGATTGATTCTTTATTAACGTTCGTGTGAAATATGGTACCGATGTTATTAACAGTAACCCGAAAAAAAGAACTGAAAGCTGAGCGCTTACACTCGTCTCCGCGCCAGCCTCAGCGACTCTTAAATATTTTGATTCCTGTATCCTGCTATGTTATTAGGGAGCGAAGGCCCCATGTAAACATCACAGCTCTGTCTGTCTGTACGTCCATCTGTGCATATGTCACGTTTCACGGTAAAAACGAAAACGACGTCCGATTTACAGATTTTTGGTGGCACTGCCCTTTAACAAAAAAGTAAAATACAGAATGACACACTGGTGACCCTGGGAATACAGGGAACTGGCTAGTCCCCCAGGACGTATGAAAATTATGACCTGGCGCCTCCACCAATTACTGAATGAGACAAGCGCGTTGGTCTTACGGTAAAAAATATTAACACAATGTGAAATGCGAATTGCACGATCTGTAGATTAAATAGCTTCGCTCCCTCTTTTGGTAACTCCCGTACCCGTGCTCGTGCTCGTTTAAGTTTTTGTTCTCATTATATTACTCATTAGGAATTATATATTATTTGTCGAAAGAGGTTACAGCAAAGTTCTTGGCTGGCGCGGAGACGAGTTTAGGCGATCAGTTTTCTGTTTGTTTGTTTTTTTTTTTGGGGGGGGGGGACGATTTATTATAACACCGTTATCAAATTTCACACTAACGTTAATCAAAAATAAGTCTATGCTATCCAGTACGCGTATTCCTAAATTAGGTAAGGTAAGGTAAGTATTTTTATTCATTGGTCAAATACATGGTATCAGTATAACACAATTCTCTGTTAAGAGGGATAGTGCAATGAATAATTCTAATTTTAATTCTAATAACTAATACTAATAATTAATTATAATTAGTGAAATCACCGAAATTTATTCCATTTTGGTCAACTTCGGGAATTTATTCCAAGTGTACAGATATTTTTAACTCAAATTTGCATACTGAATATCAACGTTTCAATCAATGTGAACGCGTAGGTTAATTTGGTTTTATCGTAAGATAAACGGTTTGGTGGGAATCTCCAGAATTAATATCCATGTTTTAGATTTCCCATTTTTTCACGTTTTGGACTTAGGCCCCATATCTCGCAATGGATCTTAATGGCTTTATTTCTAAAACCAATTGCGGATATCAATATAAAAGTACTATATTAACATCCATGCAAAATTTGGTAATGATTTTACCAACCGTTCAGCAGAAATCATCAACACCTGAGTGCTCGCATTTGAGTTGGGCCACGCTCAGTTTGACAGAAGCAACTGCATCAGTACTAATAATTGCATAGGGCTCTGAAGTCTGAAATCGTGCATTGTTTTGACGGTTTAACTATATTTTAGTTCTTGGAATTAGATTGCGCGTGCTAAATCTGAACATGCACACTAAATTCAATGATTGCAATTGCATGCAGGTTCTGTTTTAATTTTAACTTCTATCTAACTAGTACGTTATGAATAATTATATTATTCGCGTGCGTGTTATATCGAGCTTTGTGTAGGTATTGTTTCAAATTTCAAATAACAAATTTCGTGTACACGGGGCCATACGCAATGACCGTCACTGCTCTCTATGTATGCATTATTATGAAATAATTATCTCAGGTAGATGTACCTAATCGAATCATAACTCTTCAAATGAACACAGTATAATATCTGGCTTGTTGCTAGCTTGCTTTTACCCGTGTGGAGAGATAAAGAGTTTTGGAACATTGGTTTTCAACATATCATGCTTATAATTAATTATTTTACCAGTGTGGAGAGTTAAAGAGTTTTAAACCAGCCAGCTTGGAAATGTTATTCACCCGCCAGTCCAAAACATTTTGGAGCATGTAAATAATTTGAGTTAACAAAAAAACAAGATCGGGCTCGTAAATTTTGGTAGATATTATTATGACAAATGTGCGGATTGCTTATGCCATTCTTGGTTACACCAAAAATTAAAAAACAGAATCTTCTAATCTATTTTGAGAGTTAGACTGTGGTCAATGAAATAATACTAAAATTAAAAATTATTTCTTCGAATAATCACTTTTGACATTCGCGTGCATTATTGCATGTAGTCTGGTAACTTACACAGAAATCAAATTAAAATAAATTTGATTCGAAGGACTCTTATTTTGTAAACAAGATCAGTCATTGTATTATTCCTTATCTTCATCAATACCATTTTAAATAAAAAGTTAAAAAAACAAAAGCCACCTACTCCAGAAGTGATTTCTAGTGGGGTCGAAAGAAAACACTGACACCACTGACGAGCGAATAATGCCCAACCATTACTATTATTATGTACTATCATTTTTACTGTTATTATTAATTCATATTTTCTACTATAAATTGATTGATCCCTGAATCAATTTCACGATCTGTTATTGACACCCTATACTTATATCCCACACGCACCGGTATCCGTCTTATGATGTATCGCAAGGTATAATATTGGTCATACACATCGAATGGCCGTACTCTCCGTTATAACAATCTTTGCGGTGAAGTGTTTCGTAATTTGTTTATAGTCTTCTCGATGTCGAACCAAGAGTCATTTCATTCTGTGTTTCTCTTGGCGGTTTAGTTGTAGAAAGTCAAGTGATGGCTACAACGGTGTTCTGACCCACACTATCTCTCTATACTACACCTAACCGACCTCGCGAATTTTTATTTCGACGAGCTGAGGCGAATGAGAGCATGACGGTCCGTCAGCTGCAGGGTGACCCGATTCCTAAACCCTTCACCTATAACTACAATCTGCAATGGTGTACAATTAATCGACATTGCTCATTAGAAATTTAAATTATAAAATTATACTCGAGTATGAGAATATGTATTATTATCTAGGATCATTCCATTGCAATGCTGCTTGTTTCAACTGCTGTCATACAATCAGACACTTGTTATCAGATGTGTGATGTGGACATTTCGGGAATCCCTCATCTGTGGATGGCTATGATTGGTGGTGGATACCTTGAAATTATGCACTTTTATACAAAGTGTCGTTTTGTTAAACTGATTACTAAATTAATTAACCTTCCGAGCATGCAATAAAGCATTTGAAAACGTAATCGACTTTCAACTAGTTGACATGATAAAGCTATGTCGATTGGTATCGGCGAATACTATGATGGAAAAATGAATAGATTTGTATTAGAAAGAACAAATTTGTAAACTTCGAGCTTTTGAATAGGCATGCAGACCACAACAAGTTCTACAAACACAAATGAAAATCAAATTAATCTACTGAGTCTTTCTACATGTGAACTATTAGTATCTAGGTGTAGCAGGGTATGTTTATGAAATAAGGTGCAGCGTATATCAAAGCATTCGCCTAATTGCTATAGTAATTACCCTAAAGAAATGTTCAGTGTTATCCAAAGTACCCGGAATTAAACCGACATCCCGAACTGCGAGTCGTGTTCTGCAGTCAGTCGTCCCATCCTGATCAATAGAATTACAATGTTTATATTACTAGTTTTGCATGCGTGATACTATTCTGCAGGTAGCTTCAACGGTTTTTATGATTTCTGTGAAACCTTAAAACAAAATTAATGTCGTTCAAACCAGCCTTGATAATACTGGTAATCGTAAAACACTGATCTGTATTGTTTCCTTTTTGATTATTTTTACGAAAAGAATGAACATAACGACGTCGTATACTTTCGGTCCATAACAGGCCTACGGTTGGCTGTATTCTAACTCCGTGCACCGTATCTACATAGTTATGGCATAACTGCTCGCCTTGGCACGTAGCTGTGCTCAACAGTAGTTGCAAGCTGAGGCTTGTACTTGTATGATTGGGTCGAAAGTCCGAAGCACTCTAGTTTAATTTAGTTTAGTTTACAATGGACCTTTATTAGCACATCAATTAAAGAACGAATCACTTTTAAATTCATACCTTCATTTAAATTCTTTATCTTGATTTATGATAGTTATAGGATTCGCATAGAGATTACTCGTAGTAATCCTGTTGCAAGTTCTTGATAGCCAAGAGGGAGCATCTTGCCCGAAGATTGGCGTGTAGCTTTGCTACTTTCATCAACGGTTGCTGAAGACTGTATCGCTAAGTTTTATGACCTACGTAAGTACTTACGAACGTACTGTAAGACTTCTTTACAACGACCCGTATAAAGTCACTTTTACCACGTGGTACCGATTGCGATTTGCGAGTACTCTACACGTCAGTATAACATCGACATTACAACTATCCTGTCATAACCCTTGACCCGATTGCTTCACATTGTCGAGTCCATAATATCCCTAGAGTAGAGCGTGTTGTTATGTTATAACTCATACAGAGGTGTCAAAGAATCTTATAAAATAGGTACTAAAAATATTAATGTGTTATTATGTTCGTATTGGCATTTCTTAGTTCGAGTTGCAGTATAACCTCAAAACTTTACCTATTTATCTATATTCGTGGCTTGCGTTGAAACAAAGCTTTGAAACAATTATGTTTTACTGTGTCAATATGTTAGTTTTCATCTATCACTCTATGAAGTGTTTATTTGGCTAATAAAATACATTTCATTTTGCACTGGCCGGCCGTGGCTTTGATTCGAGTACATGAGATGGATAATAATTAATAATTTATTGTATTTTACCTGCCAGAGGGCAGGAAGGCTAATGCAGGGCAAGTGTGCCCTCTGTAGCCTAACACAGTGAACAGAGTTACAAATTAAACATTACATGAAAACAACAAGAGAACATGACATTTATAAAGTTAGACAAATTGAAAGCAAAAGGCGGATAGGGTACTTGAATCGCGGTAGAGTCTGAAGACTCGAGGACGCGAAACGAGGTCGTGAAGCTCATTCTGCCGCCTGCTTGAAGACGTTGCACGTAAGCCCTGCGAGGGTGTCGAGTCGAGCGCTGATACCACCGACGCCGGTTTGGGCATACACGTCTTCATTCCGCGTCATCGGAGGAAGCCGCGCGATGCGGCGAAGGATTCTTCGCTCCAGCGAGAAGTATTGCTGGAGACATCCTATGATTGAGGCCTTAGGCAGGTATAGCAGAGAATCTAAAAGATAATGATTACGAAATTCAGTCTTTAGTTCAATAAGTATGTTGCTTGTCGATCAGATCTCACTTTCATCGAAAGCGCGACCAATTCTTATTCGATTAGGACATAGATTTGATCCCCCGGAGTCGTCGTAAGTAACTGAGTAGGCCTAGGGTCTTGAGAAGCCGGAGGAATGTGCGTGGGTGGGCGGGTGGGTGGGTGGGGAGAGAGCGGTGGGAGGGATCGATAGATCTTGAATTACTCAGGAAGTAGAGAGTAAAGAGATACAGGAAACACATGCGGAAGAAATGAGGGTGTCCCGACAGATAACATCATTGTTCCACTTACCTGAACTTGAACGTCCATTTAAATCATAACCACCCGCTCGCGCTGAGAGAAAACATCCACTCGACATCTACTCAGCAAAGTGATAAAAATATTGTAAAGTAAATGTTGTCAAAATGAACAAGAAAGCTTAGGCCTATAGAACACTATTGCAACTCTACTTTTGAGTAAACTCTCCATATTATCATGTTCGTGGACTTGCAAAGAAATACTTCAAAAACTCCAAAACAGTGGAATGTGGTAAGTTTTCAGTTGTGACATGAGTTGTAATGGCTCAGTTTAGCGTCGCCTGTGAGTAGAATCGTGTCCAACTTGTTTGTTAGGCGTTTCCTATTTAAAATTCTGGTCTCTCTAGTTTGCTACTGTTCGCTCGTTGAAGCCCTCGACGGTTACCGGGTTGTTTTTTCTGCTTTAAATTAAAGTCCCACACTGAAAATCAGTAATGTGATTTGAGTGGATACACTAAATATACCTACTAAGTGGTTAATTCATTTTATGTCCGAAATCACGTAACAGTGTACTAGCCTTCGTACTCGGGTTTTCGATTCTAGTAATAACGTATAAAATATAATAAAAATATAAAAGCAATATCATTGTTTTAATGAGAGGTAGGTAACAATACATAGTTAACCGAAAATAAATAAACAATATCTTGACCATGAACAAGATAATCGTCCATTATAATTGTGTTGCGTCCAAAACGAATGACAACTGCGGTACCTTGTCATGTTACTTACGTTCCCATATCCTTTTCGTTTTCTATTTTTACTCTTTAAAGTAAAGCGATCTAACACGCACACGGCACACACATGTTAGATCAATTCCCGTATTTCAAGGATAAATTCAAAACAGCTTTTTTAGATCTGACTGAAGACAATCATGCCTACGAGCAATCTAGTTTTGTCATTGGACTGCTCTGCTTGTCCTTCTATAAGCTACATATATAATATACATGCTATAAACTATATGGAGTAATACAAGTAAATCAACCAACAAGAATTGCTTTACGTTCTATTACTTGAAAATAACATTTTCCCTATAATTCGTACTTCAATTTGTTCACTTTCCCCGTCCAATATTATTATATGCCCTATATTAGTGTTTTGAAATACTATTTCGAAATCTTATATCTACTTGCGTTGTGTGACATTCGCCTTTAAATTCATTGCCCAACATGTAAAATGCTATTTCAAGGTCCTATAATCTAAGCGCCTAAAATTTATCTTCTCTCGGCTATCCATATTACGTTCAATAAGTGTAATTACCATATCAAGGATAGGCCTACATGTTTTAATCGTTGTAACCTCAATAGGGTAAATTAAGAATATTTTTGTACTACAGTTTAGATCTCGATACACTACACTATACAAATCACCACGTTGATAGCCACGCACAATCTTAATAATATGTAGGTCTACATTATTAAACTCTCATTTTACATGTCACCGTCCAACATAAGTAGTAAATATAAATAAAATATTCGTATTTGCTATTTAGAGGCTATTATAAGAACTATACTCAGTTGCGGAACATATTTTCAGCGGGGCCAAACCAACCCTGTCGGGTGTCGGCATAGACACCTTTGACCAATCCGTCGTAAGAGATCGATATTCGAAATAGAAAATAGAGACAAATGCTGATTAGCAGCACACAGTAATTTTACACTTACACTGAAAAGCTATAAGTACGGATCATTGATGGGTAATTTCATTATCATACAATGCATGGGTAGTGTAGAATTGTAGATGACTACGTATGGGCATATATACAAAGCATATGTCCATATAACCAATACCCGTGTTGTATTTCACTTTCAATGGCATGTCAGACACAAAATTGTGATAATTCCCAGAAAGACAAAATTTTAATTTGAACCGTTAATGCATTTTATGAAGTATCGAAGTCAACCAACTGACTAAAAAGTGCTGTGTGAGAGAGAGAGAGAGAGAGAGAGAGAGAGAGAGAGAGAGAGAGAGAGAGAGAGAGAGAGAGAGAGTTGAAATAGTGTTGAGGGAGAGTTGAACGCGTATATAGTGGGAAGTGATTCTCCGTGTTCATGGACGGTAGAGAATGGAGGGACTATTCATCCCGACATCAGTTTAAGTCTCCCCGAAACTAAAGGGACAACTTTAAATCGAAACTATTGATCTAAATGGTCTCTATTTCTACGGCTTCCTTTAGAAGCAACGCCTGGCTTCCAGGAGCGTCGCGTCCACGTGCTCTAGTTCCCAAATACAGCATTTCCAGTTTTACGATGCTACCACGTTTGTCATTTTGGTTCATAAATGCAACTTGGATCAGAGTTGTGGTTGTGTTATTATGCGACAACTGAAAAATTACCATTGTGGATCTTTTAAATATAAACATTAACCATTAATAATATCATTGACAAATGACAATTAAAGCATGTTTTATACCATCACTCCAATCCTTATAATTATGCAGTTTCGATACAGTTTTGTTTGTTTAACGAAGTATTACAATGATTTATTTTACCTACAAAAACACTTGAGCTCTAAACAATCGATATCTCTTATTTCATTACCTACGGGATTTTCCATCTGCTATCGTTTTTGGCCATAGCCAGCATCACATAATGCAAAGTCGGGATACTACCCGTAGCCAATTTTTTCATCTATAAAATGTAGCATTGACAACTTGTTTCAGTAGAGAATACATTTTGGGAGCTAGATTTTTTTTCTCACGTGGGAAACCCCTTACCCAGGGTGCTATGCAAGACTCTCTCCAGGTGTCTCACTAGGAATATTGGAGTTTGGACATTTGTGAAGATGTCTGAGGGCTGTTTAATAGGTAAATCAAATGCATTCGCACTAACGACTGAAAAAAATTAAGAAAAATATTTGTCGGGATTGCCAGTGGCGGGGTCGAGTCCCCCCCCTTTTATAATCCGAGTCCCACACCTACGCATGACTGCATGAACCACCGCTATCAGTGAGTGCCAGAAATAGAATAAATATAATTCATTCGGGTCTAAAGTGTTAAATGTTACTAGAAGAAATTACCTTATTAGTTTTTCCGTGTATGTGTTTATTCTTCAAAACGAATACCTAAGAATACTGAGCTGACCCTGTCTAGTGCGCGTGATAAAGAGAGGTGCGAGACTGTACAGACCTCTCAAACTCACCTGAATGTGGCGCATATGCAAAGCCACATCCGTTCCATCAGAAGAATGCCACTTGGTCGTCGTAAACTTATACACATGTAGGTGGTATAGCTAATATTTGCATCGATTCCACTGCAAGGATAGCGAGTATGTAAAACTGACGCTCAAAGAAGACGGATAGAACTGATCGGAGCTGTCTTATCGAATGCGTATCGATTACCAGTTACCACCCATGATTTACAGAGTTCTAAACACATCTGCTCACACATAATCAATGCGTGATGATTGCCTAGCAACGATACACTTTAGGTTAAACACTTATGTAACAATATAATATAAAATACCTCAAGAAACCAATTGTATGGTTTTGTTTTATTTTATAGTTTCCTCCTCATTGTCATTAGTATCTTTCGCATGTATTTATATTTTTACGTAGTCTTAGTCATTGTAGAATCGTAGTGAGGGAGGGAAAATATGTTTGTACATTGTAAAAGCATCGCAAGGATATAGGGAAAGAAAGTGGAAAGTTAAAATTTTAAATTTACAACAATCTATGGCTATTGATCCTTTCGAGAATTACTAAAAAAAATTCACTCAATTATATTAATTCTTTCCCAACCTCAACTACTTATTTATTTACTTACTTATCCGTCATATGATGCAGGCAATCCAGTATTTATTTATTAGTAAATTCTTATACAGCACGTTATAATAGTACCATTTTACAAAGACCCTAACTATAAATATACTGAAATAGTACGAGGTACGAGCTATGAGCTATACTGTTGGTCTATAGGACTCTAGGTATTTCCTGGGACACAGGAAGGTGAAGGCAATTATACATCGTTTTGGATAGTTTCTTATTCGAACCTACTTTCCGAAGAATCTTGAAACTGTGTCTCTCATATTATTGTGAGCTATCGATGACTGTATATATATATATTTAGCATTATCACATTGTTTTGTCTTTTAACATTCTTAATGGAGAGCTTGAGCAGAAACGTCCCAGCTATGTCCACGAAATCATCGTGATGCCCATCTTGCTGTAGGCGTGAATGAGTCGACACGCGTGTTGTCAATCAGAGTATGTGAGAAGTGGACAGGTATCGCTAGTGGCTAGACGTAACTCGGCGGCTGTCATAGCAACCTTGAGAGCCTACTCAAAACAGTCGGTCTCTACTCGAAGACAAGGTTGGAGTGAGGTTTTTTCTTTATCGGCTAACCTTTTAATAATTATAGATCCGACTCCTCAGCCTTGGACAAAAGAAACTCAATAGTTGCATTTTATCACTATAAAACTAGATTGAAACCGGTCATCCACATAACAAGGCAAAGAAGACAACTCGGGACCTCGTTGCAATGGAATTGATTGAAAAACAGAACAGAAATTCTATTTGCTAAACGTAACTGAAAATCCTTCTGTAAGACTTGCCTGGAATAATCACAATATTGTTTCGTTGGATAAAGTGTACATTATTTATGATTTGGCTATATTTTGAGTTCAATATATATTTTTACGAAAGCTTTCTCAGTAATTGGATGAGCGTAATGAGCGTCGCAAACATATAGCAAAGACTTCAATTCATACATTTTTTTTCTAAGACAAAAGCATCTGGGTTGATACATTTGTGTATGTTTTTTCTGTTCGTTCGCTCTCTTTACTGGACAAACGGCTACTCCGTTCATAATGATATTTACTGAGGACCTTCGAAATCTCTTACCTTATAGGCCTGCCATGTAACGATTTTTCCCGATGGTTCTAAAAAAATTTGTCTGTTCGCTCTCTTTTTATCAAATGTAGTGATATTGGTCAAATACGCTCATCCATCAACGCGACTATAAGAAGTGTTCGTAAAGCGGCTTAGCACCTTAATTAATGCACTGTTTTGAGATCTCAACAAAGATGGGAATATACATAAACAAACTTATTTTTAATCATTTTTTCGCAATCTAGGAATAAAAGCCAAAGCTAATGTTGATAACTCTGAGCCAAAGCTCTGAGCTATATATTTAATAATTATTAATAATTAATAAATGAATCTAAATAATGTATTTTAATAATTTAATTAATTTAATGTGGCAGACGTGCCCCCTCATATCAACGTTTATCGCTTACAACATTTTGTTGAATTTCATCCAAGAATAGAAAATTCGTAGATATTAATTTCCCCCACATTATGCTGCATCAATATAACTAAGTCCCGCCTACACAGCATTTACATCAGCTTGTGCAACGTTGTTTTTGTCCAGCACGTGTTATGATACGGCTAAAGTTGTAAGACTGCGCACACTGCTTGAATTCGAGACGACGGAATGAACGGTAGTGCTGCTTCAACGCCTGACCTCTACTAAAAACTAGCAGTCGTATTATATCTTAATAATTGCTGTGTGGGTGGAAAATTTAGAACGCCGAAAATAATAAGACTGTAGGGGTAGGGTGCACAATGTTAGTTCATAACAGGAAATGCCATTAGACTACGTGTAACAGCATAAATTCGTTCAAGACTGCTACAGGATTGCAATACGTCCCGCTTTCGGCCTAGTCGAAGAAACATGACTGAAAAGTTGACTAAATTATTTATTTTTATTTTTATGGGCAAATTGGTCTAGCGTGTCTACTAATGTCCAAACAAATTCATGTATAATGACCAAGAGTTTGGTCCTACCAAACAAATTTAAAACAAAATTGTGCTGTTATTAAATACCATCTTCACTACATTCCATTTTTCGGCAGTGTTTCTTTGACTTTCAAATTATCAGTCAGAAAGTTGTGAAATAAGAGGTAGGGTACATAACTCAAAAAATCACAGAAAAAAATTCAGCGTCGGCAATGTCAAGTCGTCAAGTGACAATTTTAACAAACAGGAAACCGTTTCTTGGGTCGCTATCTATAGTTATCACGATTTACATAACACAACACCACCATTCAATATTTTCTAATCGTTCCACGACGCGGCTGGCTATAACACTACGAGGTATTAGTTGAGACATGCTTGAGACATTGTGTGCTATTCCACCAGTTAAACAATTCGTATTTAGTCGTCTGCTTAAATCACGAACAAGCATATTTAGCTTAGCATCGCCTCAGTACTTTGTTGCGTTATGAATAACTATGTAGGCCTAGACTGAAATTCACACTCCTCGATTTGATATTCAAAACCGCTAAATTATGCAACACGCTGGGTTTCTGATCGTAGATGAAAGCAATGTGTCTCGGTCGTATAGTACCGAAGCTGGTTCGAACGGCTGAGAAAGAAATTGGGTGGGTGACAGTGCTGTGCTATTCCTCCACCTCACTTGGGGGTGGATGTAATATTCGTTTGGCTCGATTTACTGCAGTACATTATTGGAGGGTTGGTTCTGCAAGTGTTCAGTTAGGAGAGTAGAGTTGGAAGGGAGCGGAGTTTTGAAGCTTTCGCGCGTTTGCAGAAGAAAACCGCGTAGGAGTATATATAATTTCTTTCTATATAACTTATTATTCTGACCTGATAAGTTTGGTTTACATTTGTGCTATAGAAAGTATACCAATATACTTAAACACCTATTAATTTAGATTCAAGTAAATTATAACGTTTACTAAACATTACAAATTTTTAAGTATTCCTTCAAGTTTTGTGGTTTATAATTTAATATCCATGTCAATGACATCCAGCTTCAAAACCAATTATTTAACTTTTTATTGTATATTTATGTGCATCGTCTCATCTATAATTCTGGATCAGCTTTATGATTTATACTGTTTAATAGGTTAAAATGGCTATTTTCGTTAATCCTTTTAATACCTGTTACCTGTTTTTGTTTTTTTTTACATTTTTATTCGTTGAATCTATTGAAACTGTTTTCTGTATATAACCATACTGTTCGAATAAATAAAAACCAAAATCGTCTCGTCTAAATATTATACTATCTTCGCTAATCAAATTTGAGTAAAATTAGTGAACATGCAACCAAAAACTGCCCATGAATGAATTATTATACCATAGGCGTGCGCAGAGATTTTCCAGTGGGGAAGCCAAAAGATAGTGGCGGATCTAGGACTTAATCATGGAGGGGCGATTCGCGCCTGCATGTATATCCGTGGGAAAGGGACCAAGCATGGAGGGTATGGGGGGAACCCCCCCCCCCCCATAAATATAGCGCCGCAGAAGCCTTTTTTTTTTTAAAAAAAAAAACATGTTTTTAAGAGTGCATTTGGTGCGTTTTAGAAAAAAGTGATGGTCTGAATGCAATACCGAAACAATAGTTTGTGTGCGTCAATTTGTTTCGTCGTCTTGTCGAGCTTACAATCCACAGCAAACATGGCAACATTTAACGTTTTACATTTCAGAGGATTGCATGATAAATTAATAAACTGTTATTATGGAATAACATGAAATAATTATTTAATTTTCATATGGGGACGATCCCCCCCCCCCCCCCGCCTTCCCACTGTATTCGCCACTGCCACAGGATCACCATTCCGTTGGGGGAATGGCGGTGGCGGAGGAGGCCATTGCCCTATAGCCGCCGGAGTCGAAATTTATTTGGGGAAGGCTTAAAACGTATTAACGTAAAAGTGCGATGATGAGAGAAAAATGTAGGTAAAGGTTTCGGAAAACTAAGTAGATATTTTTCTTATTTTTTATTTTTTATCAATTATTTTAAGTGAATTTTCAAGAACGCTAAGGTTAATAGGAGGGCCTTGGCCCCCCTGCCCCCCTGCGCACGCCTATGTACTACATACAAAGTTGAAACCCACACAACACATTTTAAGAATTTACCTCGCAATTGCGTTGCTACGTCTACGTTCAAATATAACTTCTCATATCCGTATGGAAATCAATCCAGAAATTTATAAATCCATATCAGCCAATTGTATCGAGCCCAGTTTTATAAATCCATATCAGCCAAGTATCGAACCCGGGTCTCCCGATCGGACACATCCCTGAGCATTACGAGACGGTTCCTAATAACTTCTGGACTGTTGGTGCATCATATATCTGAATAGATTGGTACAGTACCGCAACAATTCTAGAAGTTATTAAGTTAACATTCCCTATATTTTATTGCCTCGACTCCTAACGCCAATTGGAAGATTAATTTTGTAATTTTTGGGCTGATTTCCATAACTAACTACACTTACGGGAGTTTTTCTAGACTATTAAAATCGAAAAGATTCAGATTCAGTTTTAGAGCCAGTTGAACAAAACATATTTGTAGTATTAATTCAAAGCTTTAGTCTACTGATTGTCTCACGCAATTTCCTACATGTGAACTACCTACCTTCATCAAAATGTTTTTACATGACACCAAATGAAGTGCAACGCAAGTGAGCTTCAACTTAGTTTCATGTTTATCGAGAGACAGTGGCGATTGCTCAATTTAGAGTGCGGACATGTTTGATTTGTAGTCCTAAAAGCCATGGGGTACTAATACTATACTAACCAAAGGTGGCTAGAATTAGAAATCTGTTGTTCAATGTAGGCCTATACTTTCCATTGGTTATACCCTTGACGGATCTTCATACTATTCATGATGATTCATGATTTTTTTATATATATATTTTGCACTTTAATTCACCTCCAAACCAAACAATGTGGCTCATTAACGCAATACTGGTCCTATTCAAGATGAACTATAACAATAGTGCATGGTACTTCCTAGCGCACGACACGCGCCAGCTATCACGTGTTCATACGTAACTGCAAACATATAACAATTTGTCTTATTGTTCGAGTTACGAGCGCAGTTTATTGACCATAATCTAGACCCATTATTCACTAACGCGCATTAAATTTCAAATCGTGCGTAGTAGCCTACGTACTTGTGCGATTTTATGTACTTCATGTAACTGTGTAAGACATACAGAAGGTTGAACTTTAACGAAGTTTTTACGTCATGTCAATCCCTGAAATTGTTATGCGAAAATTTTAGCCGAGGACCGTATTTATCCATTTTGAATACTTTATAATATTAGAACTAGTTTATAAAATATTAGGCCAATTCACTATTTTAATGTCTGCGAAATAACACCATCACCAAGCTTGCACTGAAGTATTTATTAAAATAAACCGTTTACAACCATCTTGGCTTTTAGTGGCGATTATAGATTTTTTTTCAATTTTGTGCACATAATCTTATATTAGTATTAATGAAAATTCATCGTTTATGTTATGCAGACACACAAAAATATCAGGCGGCTACAAATTACTGTGCACGACCATTATTTTGTTTTCGTGCGACCTAGTACACACCATTAAACATGACACCATGTAATATAAACAAACACTCAAACATATTGACAAATTTGAATGTGAGAAACGTAACGACTTTCTGCGTGAAAAGTGTCCATCCTGTTCGTCCCAGGTATTTAGTTCAAGATGATTACTGTAACATGCTTCCTCTCTCGCTTCGCGCGCGTCTCACACAGATGTGACGCCTATTTTAAGAAGCCGCCACCAAGAGGGTGCGATTCTACAAACTAGACTAGAATAACCGCGCCAAAAATAACGAATTAGTCCGAGCCTTCCACACGAGGCTATCCCCCCCCCCCCCCGTTCCACGTCTTATGTCACCACACTGGGCATGCCTCGCGCATTGTACAACGACGACCGTTGTAGAACATTTCAAAGCAATTAGATCCTACATTAATGAACTTTATAAAGCGTAGTAAGTTAATTTTTCATCGTCTATTAAACAACGTACGCATTTATCCGCAGTATAATTGTGTACAGCCCAAGGCAAAAGTTACTATTTAATTAAAAATAAATATGCACGGAATCCGTGGTACCCATGCACGCTTTGTGTGTGTTACTTATTAATAGATTCCATTTGAACCACAGTTTGGACCATTTATACCCTAAAGCGAATTACACGGGATTAAAGCGTGTAAATGCAACATACCTACTAAATGATTCGTGTAGGTACAAAATAAGCTTTGTGACTGTCTTCTTTGGTTAACAAAGCAATACACATCACAATCCGTGTAGGCCAGGGATTCCCCTCATCACAATCAGTGTAGGCCAGGGATTCCCATCATCACAATCATTGTAGGCCAGGGATTCCCCTCATCACAATCAGTGTAGGCCAGGGATTCCCCTCATCACAATCATTGTAGGCCAGGGATTCCCCTCATCACAATCAGTGTGGCCAGGGATTCCCCTCATCACAATCAGTGTAGGCCAGGGATTCCCCTCATCACAATCAGTGTAGGCCAGGGATTCCCCTCATCACAATCAGTGTAGGCCAGGGATTCCCCTCATCACAATCAGTGTGAGCCAGGGATTCCCCTCATCACAATCAGTGTGGGCCAGGGATTCCCTGCACACAACCGCGTGAGCAGGAAGCCCTGCTCAGTGCGTGTAGGTCACGGGATTCATATCAGTGTGGGTGACCCATCAAACAGTTAGACCGGATTCCTTCATTGAGGGCCGGGAACCTCATCACACTCATTAGATGGTTCCCTCCCAGTGTAAGGCCGCCCCACATAAGTGTATAGCCAGAAGTTCCCTTTAAGTCAATGTGAGCAGGTACATCACATGTGTGTTGCCAGATTATAATACGCCTTGGTATGAGATTTATTCTCTTATGGTGTGAGTCGATTCCATCATAATATAAGGCCAGTGCTTCCCTCTAATATTTTGGCCAACTAGCGAAAGATTCCATCAAATATCGTTTGTGACAATTTGATTAAAGTAGGGAGACGGCTTCTCACCCCACATTTTGGTGTTTATGTCGGGTTGTTGAACGTCAACGAACTGCGTGTCTGAAGGTGTCATTAAATACTTTAATTGTCTTCGTGGTGCGAGACTTTTTGAGAATATGTTTTTGGATGTTATAAACAATTGTGTTATTGTAATATCAACGTACGCCTAGGTATTGAATTTTATTTATTCTGTGTGTAATTTCGAATATATTATAATGTTGGTCTATTCTTTTTAATTCTTGCCAATTAGCGAAAGCTTCAGAATGATGCGTTTTTGAATTTGATTGGTAGGGAAGACGGCTTCTCGCCCCATATTTTTGTTATATGTGGTTTCCTTAATCGTGACGAATGGGTGTTGAAGATTGATCATAATTTTTTAAATGATTCTTTTTGTGGAGACTTTCATAGAGAATATGTCTGTTTGGAAAGTTACAAATCAATGCGGTGTGGAAACATATTTTATGCAATGTTCCGTGTGAAGGCACTAACATCGACAAGTTAGTGAGAACATATTTCAAGCAAATTTCTCGTTTATACGGATATGCTTGGGAAGAAAAATTAATTTCCGTTTTCCATTAGTCGTCTACGAGTTGGCAGTGAAACAAGGCAACTTTTACGCATGGCGAGAAAACATTTGCGAATTAACATAGTATGCATATGAATGCTCTATTTTAAGCCGATAGTAGCTATATTTAGGTATTACTTGTAAGCCTAGCTACTGCTTAGTTCCACTGATGATTTGCAATATCGCGTCTTTGGCTTATAGATATTGTTGAAGGACAACGAAATAAAAGATTTATTCAAGACGTATTTCGAAAATATTTAAAATCTCTTATTTTTTCATGATAGAAAGAGAAAGTGCAAAGCATGTTATTGACATTAGTATAAGTAATGCTCAGTTTATTAGATCCAGGAAATAGAAAAGTCATGCAATGGCCAGAAATAAATCATAACCCACTTTTTTTACACAAAAACTGACATTTTCGACACCGCGAGAGACTAAACACACTGGATTAGGATCGTCCCACAACTGGAAATAGAAAAACACCTACAAATGAAATTCAATTAATTACTCCTTCAATCTAAAAACTACTATTCAAACTTTGTCCAACCCTATGAGGGGAGCTACAGACCCACACCCACCTGCTTTGAACAAGCATTTGAAAAAGCGCCTTCTAATCTATAACATCCAGCTTCCAAAACTTCTACTCCCGGATGTGGGTGCGTATGTATGAGCAGCTCTACTTAAAACATTGAGCTTTATTGCAGGCAGTACTACTCTTTAGTTCATTTTTTAAAATACTCATAATCTTGTAACGCACACAAAGCAAGAGTTACATACTTAAACATTAAAATTTTAACCAATGTGTTGTGTGTGAAATAATATTACTGAAATCACAGGTAATTTTGCATGGTTTTAATATTGGCGATAGTTGTTGTGAAGGATGCCCACATGGTGCACTGGACACCAAAGGACATGAGTGAATCATAATGCTAATTTATTAATCATTCAGGGTACCAAATACATTTCTTCATGAATATTGAAGAGAAGAGGCATACTATGCCTGCCGTGCTATTCTTACAATACAGGACTTACTGTGTTGTATATTCCATTATTTTCGTATATGCTTGTTTTCTACAATGTTAATACATTTCATAACACGTTTAAAAATAAATAAGGTTGTCCTCTCGTCCAATAGGTTGAAATGCTTTAGTTGGGACATACCACAACGTAGGAGAGGTCGGATAAATATATACTGTATTATGATGTGTAATTTTAAAATTGAAGTAGAAGATCGTGCCAGGAACCAAATCTCCCCACAAATCTTTGGAGCTCGTCCAACGTAGAATGCTGACGGAACGTATCACCCTGCATATCCCTGGCCTGATTTACAAGGCATCACAAATTTAATTCGTAAACTAATTTTTAAATTGATAATTTGGCTCAATTTGGATTATCCGGGTGGCATTTACACCGTGTTTGAGATTCTTGTCTTCGGCTCGATTTAACTCTTTCTCCAAGCGTTGCCACATCGCTGCTGGTCTTGTGCACACATCACCTCAGCACGTGAATGAAACATACTACAGGAAGTGTGCGGGTGTTGCCCCCCCCCCCCTTCCTTCCACACCTTACAAACTCACCGGCCTAGACTTGGCTCATCATAAGATGTAGGCCTAACTAATTACATCCCCAACACATTGTATAAAAATGTTTCCATTCTCGTGATAGACAAACCTGGTAGACAGACCTATGTCCAAATCTCGACATCATGTCATGGACACAGAAAATATGAAGATCATTGAAGCCATAATGATATGAAAATTAATTAAAAACCAAGACTCTTTGACCGGGAGGATATAAAAAACACAAACACACGAACAAAAACCACGGTCACAAATAAAAGCTCTTTCCAAAAGTGCGTAAATTTTCGGAAGCATCCGCTTCCTTCCTCAGACGCGAGGGAAATTTACGCACTTTTGGTAAGTGTTTTTATTTCTGACCGTGGTTATTGTTCGTGTGTTTGTGTTTATTGATATGTAAATAACTCTGAAACTTTATACAAATCATTTGCCCTTTTGTTTCATGGTATAGAAAAAGTTGGCTATGTTTTGAGATTACATCACAGCCGTTGTATTCTTAGGGTAGGTCCATACAGTGTATACACAAATTCATTGTATTAACTAGGAAAACGCTAAAGTCCCGTCGTGTTGATGGATGAGCTTTTTTTTAAAAAAATTTAGTATGCGTGGGATCTCTTTACATCTTCAAGTTCCATTGCAAAATCATTTTTGTAAAATTAGAATAATTTTTATAAAGCACTAATTGCTAGGGTAATTAGAATGTCAAATATCTGTAGGCCCGAAGATTGCTTTATGAACGCATTGTAGGTGATTGTTGACAAGTTTCTATAGTTACTTGTTAATTATTAATGGACAACTAGTCAAAGGCGGGGCTTAGCTAGTTCCGAAAAATCCAACAGATAGCGCCGCGAACTGTGGGACAAGCTGCAACCTAAGTGTGGTTGGCGCAATGGACTTCAACGTGTTTTTACGCACGTACGGGTGGAAAAAATCCTTAACAAATATGTTATTTTTTAGAATGGGCTTAGCCAAAGACTATGTAGATCAAGAAGGAAGCCAGCTGCTTTTTAGGGAAGGATGTTGTTTTGTCCTATGTTATGTCCTAGAGGATGTGTGGACTTCAGAAAACGGTGGTCATCATAGGGCCTTTACCTTTGGGTTTAGAATGATTATAAACCCAAAGCCTTTCGATTCCCACTAAAGTAAGAAGTTTTTTAACTTCTGCTTTGGACTTAAGTCCATCACTTCTTGTCTGAGGAGTTTGTAAACGATGACTTTGGAGCCGTCCTAGCAACGAAGCACATAACAAATTCAGAGTTGTTCTGAATCGGCCTTGTTGATTCTGGCGTTGATCCGCGGGTGTTCGCACTGTCCACACCACTGATTGCTATATTTCCTACTAAAAATATCGATCTTTGGTTGGTTATCGCTCACTCGTCGATTGCGTCGGGGCCTACAGGGTTGGCTTGGTCGCTTTGATTTAAAGTCCCCCACTGAAAATGCTATACTATGTATGCAATGCCAATACTTAATGGAAATAAAGCAACATTCTATTCTATTCTAGCTAGGTCTAGGCCCTACACCTGTGTGCCGAATAATAGGGCCGCGTCAAACAGGTCTACTCATTAGCCTGCCTACTACAAGCATTAAGTTTAGAATGAAGATAGTTGGCCAGTCCGGGAAATAAAAAAAAAATGGGTTAACTCATGGGCAGGGCTCCATCTCGCAAACACTTAAGTTTGCCATGAGGAATTTGCTTTTAATCGGAATCCACGAAATGCAAAGAACATTACAGGCCTACAAGCATGGTATCACATGTTTTCGTAAAACATTTCTTATCTATCTGATTTTAACTTCCCACGTCTTATTTCTTAACTTGATATCCTTCGGAAACGAGTGTAAAGACACCCCTCCTATTTTAGCTCTTGACGAACATCGTGAAACAACACAATATTGAACCATTTCAATCCAGAAATCCAGTCTTTAGTGTGGTACAGTAAGGCTGTCAGTTAAAATCGTCCCACAGTACGGCCATCTTTGAGCACATGTTTGAGTCGTGACGTCAGGGGGCGGAGTTAGACTACTCGTCCATGAAATAATTAATAATTAATAATTAAAGAGTCTTTATTTTCGACTTGGCGAAGCTTAAGGCCAAAAGGCCTTTTGTTCTGCTTGACCAAGAATACACATAAAAACGCATACCCAGATGTAAATATAAGTCAATTCATAAACTTCATATCAAATACAAGTAAATTAATTAAAAATATCAAAATTTATGCCAAGGAGGCTTAGGTTATCTTAATAAACTTCATATAAAATCCAAAGATGTAAATTCAAAATATCAAAATTGGCTGCCACATGCACTTTTGTACTTTTGTACACTTTATTTCTATGGATTCTGTGTAACGTTTTCAACTTTTTCTTTCAAAAGGTACTACAGCACCATAACCTTAATGTCCATGTATAATATGAACGTTGTAGCCCCACCCGTTTGGTCAGAATCGGCCCAAATGTCACGAAAATATCGCACTAAAAATCGAAAAAAATCGTAAAAGTACGATATTCATGAGAAATATTTCTTCGATTGTACCCAAAAACAATTTACACCTCTAAGTTCAGAGATTTCGAAGGTCCCCTCCAATTTTCATCAAGATCGGATATGCCGTTTGCCTGGAAGTTAGCTAAAAACAGACAGAAAAACAAACAAAAAAAAACACCGAGCTAAATTTTTTTGGGGGTCAGTGAAATTGAAGTCTTCGCTTCGCTCATCCAACTAACTAATTACTAGTAAAACGTTAAAGTCCCGTCGCGTTGATGGATGAGCTTTTTTCAAGTTTTTAGTGTGCGTGGGATCTCTATACTTCTTCAAGTTCCATTGAAAAATCATTTTTGTTAAATTAGAATAATTTTTATAAAGCATTACTAGGGAAACTAGAATGTAAAATATGATGTAGGCCCGAAGATTGCTTTATGAACGCATTGTAGGTGATTGTTTGTCAAGTTTCTATAGTCACTTGTTAATTATTGTTATACACTTAAAAAAACTCATATTAAAACCTTTATTTGTGTGGATTATGGATAACGTTTTCAACTTTTTCTTTCAAAAGGTACTACAGCACCATAACCTTAATGTCCATGTATGATATGAACGTTGTAGCTCTACCTGTTTGGTCAGAATCGGCCCAAATGTCACGAAAATATAGCACTTAAAATCGAAAAAATTGTAAAAGTACGATATTCATGAGAAGTATTTCTTCGATTGTACCCAAAAACAATACACCTCTAAGTTCAGAGATTTCGAAGGTCCCCTCCAATTTTCAGCAAGATCGGATATGCCGTTTGCCTGGTAGTTAGCTAACAAACAGCCAAAAATACAAAAAAAAAAACAAACAAAAACAAAAAAACATTGGAGCTAAATTTTTTGGGGGGTCAGTGAAATTGAAGTCTTCGCTTCGCTCATCCAATAACTGATTTAGTTAGTAGTAGTAGTTAGTAGTAGTAGTAGAAGTAGTAGTTGTTGTTAACCAATAACGCGTATTACTAATAGCAAACGATTTCAGCCAGCATTAAAATACAAATTATCCATAAAATATTTGCAGTAATTAATTTATACTTACATATGAGTGTAATATCTCAATCAACCGAAGCGCATGACGCCTCCCGCTGCGGCGCTGACAAGACGCAGTCAAGGCATGGTTCGCTACGTGCAACAAACACATCACCAGATGTAGTGAGGTAGTGTGATTGTAATGGAATAGAGACATTTATACTTACATCAGTTGAGAGATGCACCGTCATAACGCGATTAATTATTTATGCTGTACAGTTGGGATAAGTGTGTATCTGAAGCCCTAGGACTTCGCCTATACAGCCAGTTCAAGAGGCTCGTGTTCGTTATGTCCTTTTTATTATACAATGTTAAATGTATGTTTGAAACTATTATGCATGCTTTGACATTTAAAAAATTAAAAAAAACATAATTATGTAACACATGTTTGAAATCTAAAACGAAATAAAAATCAGTTCATCTTTGCCTGACAGTGACAAATAGACAAACCTTCGGTGGGCAGTGGCCTAAAGAGATTATATTTCGGGGGGAGGGAGGATTATAACTGCAAAAGGTGCTTTACGAACGACGCAATGGGGGTGTGGAAGATAGCGCCACAGGCAATTTAAAAAAAACGAATGTTTGAAGTACTTTTAATGTGTTTTTGAACGGAAAAAGGAAAGAGAAATTGATATATCGTATTATTTTTTTGCGTTAACTTAGATATTTTCAGAATGTTCTTTGAGCTGGGATTTCGGGGAGGGGCAAACCCCCCGAGCTCCCTGGATACGCCGTTGACTGAGGATACCAAAGTCCAGACCCGTTTGGATCTACGACTACATAATATATTTTCAGAATGCACTTTGTAGTGGAGTAGAACGCACAGAAAATTCACAACTTTTCAACGCCTATATATATTTCGCACAAGCTTCGTATGAGTGACAGGACAGTGTTGATATTTCACCTAGATGCCCACTAGGTAGCACCACCTATCTCTGTGTACATCGAGGTTGTAGTTTGTATCACGCGAGATGGCTGCATCTGACACCCTCTCCCCCCTTGCACCCTCAACCCTCCGTCACACGCGATGAAAACAGCTGATGCCTGATGACACGGACTCTTAATTAATTATTATAGTGTCGTTATTTTCATAAAAGGTTTGGCATGTTATTATACGGAAAAGCATGTACACCACGCTGTATATCTTGACTTTAATTGCGACATTTATGTTTACTTCATTTTTTATGTAGGTACCCAAAGTTTATAACACAGAGATAACACGAAATTCCTGCTCGCGTGAAAATGTTGTAGGCGCGTTTAATTAACCGTAAATTAATCATGACGCAGTTATAATTAGAAAAGTTTTCGGAGCGCGTTTGAATGGTACTGATGGAGCTGATTGTAAGTCACAAGAGCAAATATCATGTCAGATGAGGCGAGCTTATCACGGTAGAGTTTCACGCTGAGTGGGGGGGGGGGGGGGGAGAAGTTAGCGAAGATCGCGTTGTTAAACCCCGAGGCTTTCCACGCAGAAAATAATGAATATACAGGCTCAAATTTTAAGGCCCTACATTACATACATAGGGCCTACATTACATTACATCATCATCTTTGACTTTGTTATATTTTTATAATAATTAAACGTTAACTCGACACTAAATTATGTAAGTACTAAGTTAATCTAGCAATAGTGAAACTCGTCTAAAATCTACTTACTTATCAAATGAATATGGTATATTATTTCTTAATAAGGCGTTTTTATCTGGCATTTCTTAACGGCACCCACACACAAACCGGAGTTCTTTATTTCGATATTCAATCCTGGAAACACGACAATAATTTAAAATAATGATATTTATGATGTTAAGGGAATGTTCATTAAGTTCAAATATTAACGTGGGTGTAAGAAATGGATCGAAAAACACTCACCATTACTGCAATTAAAACCAATTAAAACCAATTTAATGTAAATATTTTAAATTCTATTGAGGAACAAAGTTTGTATGAACGAGTGAGCGCAGTGAACGTAGTGATTTCCATTCAACTTAAACGGCCCTTATTGTTTTTCTGCGTGCGTGCGTGTGTGTGTGTGTGTGTGTACGTTGAAAATCAGCCGAATCGCTGAACAGATTGCGCTGAAATTTTAAACAGACATCCGGAACAAGTTTATTGAGAACTGCTAACAAAATCAGCAAGATTCATTGCGATTTAAACCTACAAGAAATGATAAACTGAAAAATAGACTTCCAATGTTTAGAAATTATTTTAACGACAATGTTTTAGATTTTGAAAAGATATTTTTTGTTTGTTTTTCGCCTGGCCGTGAAATGCCGTGCCCATGCAAGGTCAGTCGAATGTTGGACGTCAAGGTACCCCCAAATTCCGCTCGTAGATTGAGTAAACCTTGCAATATTTTCACGTATTTCGTACTGGCTATGTTTACCATAGTAGGCCCTATTGCCACAGATGATGGACTACACTGCGTTATATGCATTTCAAAACAAGTTTAATTATTTTTGAAATACAATCTAGAAATTACAAAATCTTTCCCGACCAGGGGATTGAACCCACGTCTCCCACATTTCGGCTACAAGGGCGCTTTAGCCAGCTAGACTAGGGAAACGCCAAAGTCGTAGTTAGACGAGTGAGCGAGTCATGTGGTGAGTACCCGGGAACATTTGCATTTAAGTTTGATAATTATATTCGTATAAATAATAGGGTATTGATGGAAATCACTGTGCCGGAGGTTGCTGTTGTTGGCAGTCTTCAACTGAATATTCCGTGTAACTGCCGGGACTCGCTTAATGGTAGATTGTTGGTCCGGGAGTTGTGTAAAAGTTTAGGCCATAGTTTAGGCCAAAATGCTCCACTATAGCCTATGATAGGCTAGGGAGGCCTAAGGTAAGGGGAAGAAAAGAAATGTTACCGGGTACTCAACACATGGCTCACTCACTCGTTTAACAACGACTTTGGCGTTTCCCTAGTAGTATATTATTTTCCGCGCAAACAGCACGTGACGTCAAGATTTAGGTCTACAGCACGCTAGAGCATTGTAATATCAATAATATCAATGTTTGGCATTACCTTATTGGCCGATTCGTAACAATAGCTAATAGTGACATAGGGGATTAATTAACTACTGGCTTCTAGATTACACAGTTTTTTAATGTCACTGTTTGGCATCACCTTATTTGCAACAAGAGCTGATAGTGACGTAGTGGCTCTTTTCCCGCCATTATTATCGGTGCAACTTTCAGCTTACTTTTATTAATGAAAACCTTATCTAAATAAAAAAAATATATGAATAACGTATTCAGAATAAAGTGGAGTGATAAAAAATGTTAAGGAACATTACCTATTGCTTGTTTTATTGGATGAGCGAAGCGAAGACTTCAATTTCACCGACCCCCCAAAAAATTTAGCTCGGGTGTTTTTTTTTTTTTTTTTTTCGTTTTTCCGTCTGTTTGTTCGCTCTCTACCGGGCAAACGGTATATGCGATCTTGATGGAAATTTGACACGACCTTCGTTTTCTCTGAACTTAGACTTGCTACATTTTTGGGTACAATCGAAGAAATATTTCTCATGAATATCGTACTTTTACGATTTTTTTCGATTTTTAGTGCGATATTTTCGTGCCATTTGGGCCAATTCTGACCAAACGGGTGGGGCTTCAACGTTCATATTTCACATGGACATTAAGGTAATGGTGATGTATTGCTTTCTGAAAGAAAAAAATGAAAAAGTTAGCCAGAATCGAGAGAAATAAAGCTTTTAATATACGTTTTTTGACTTTTTGTGCGATATTTTCGTGCGATATTTTCGTGCCATTTGGGCCAATTCTGACCAAACGGGTGGGGCTACAACGTTCATATTATACATGGACATTAAGGTTATGGTTATGTAGTACCTTTTGAAAGAAAAAGTGGAAAAATTTAGCCAGAATCCATAGAAATAAAGCTTTTAATACAAGTTTTTTACGGTAAATAAAACCAATTGACAAGAAACAAAAGAAACTTGACAACATTCACCTACAATACGTAGGCAGCAAAACAAAGCACTTGCAAAAGTAAAGATATCCCACGCAAACTAAAACCTTTAAAAAGCTCATCCATCAACGCGGCGGGACTTTAGCGTTTTCCTAGTTGAGGGAACCTGAAATTAATTTTGTTATTACACTCGTCTGTATTATTTTGTTGATTTTATTAATTTTTCGACGTGACTTCCATCATATTTAATGTAAACTTTAGTTGGGTTTGAGCCTTACCCCGCCTTGTGTTTACCAGAATGATTACATTGTATACCTAAGATTGTTTGTACAATGAAGAAAGAATGATAATATCACTAATACAATCAAGAAACGAAACATGATGTTGATGCATTGATAAATACATTTACTTTATACCATGCAAGATATATAGCAATTGTCTTGCACCGCTTAGCCGGATCAGAATGCCCACTAACGGCTTCCTCAGCTCAACCGTGGCAGAATAAGCTCCTCGCATCTCAATCGAGTGTAATAATATAATGGGTGTTGACATGTCGATGTTAATATAATCTCGATATAAATTTCACTTAGCCCTCTTCATACTCTGCAGGCATATTGTGTAATAAATCACATTGGCCAGGTCTTGCTCCTAGCGCTAGAAGTCTATAATAGTGGTACGTCAGCTGGGTTTAATATATTGCAGCTTGACCAGTACATGATAATAGAATAATCCGTGAAGTGGTTAGGACATCAATTCACAGCCTTGCCATCATTACTCATTGCTTGCACACAGTTCGGCCAGTATGTAAACACGTATAAGATGTATTAGTAGCAAGATTGATTGATATATTCTATATCAAGGTAGTAATGATACATATTATTCAAATGTGTTAGTGCTGTATACATTTACAAGGGATTTTAATCTAGAATGGCTATTGATAATATAGCAGTTTAGCTCCTTTGAGAAAGGTGTGGGAGTTATAACCATATCTTACTGGGAGTTACGGGGACTGATTGGTCTAGAAGGAAGTAATTATGACCATTGACCAAGAACATTATATGTCAGTCATATTAATGTCAGTACTTTTTTCTTAATTTTCTCCTTTATTAATTCAATATCACTTTCATGCTCGTTTTGGACGAAGCGAGAGGGTAATTATTTTGTTATTTGGAGTAAAAGTTTTTTTTTGTGAGATAAAAGGTATATGTGTGTGTGTGTGTGTGTGTGTAAGTTGTCGGACAGGTGAACAAATGTGCGTTAAATTTTTCAGTGAAAACTATTAACGGTAAAAGAGAATAATGGCTATAAACAAAAATAATTAACCATGTTCATACTTCACCGATTTTGACACAACGAAAACAAAGCTACCAATAATTTTCATATCAAATATACCTGCCCGTGAATTCTTAAGTTCTCATAATAAAATCTTATCCAACAATATAAAGAAATATGGGGTAAAGATACACCACTTTCAACCAAACTTTGAGTTATTTCCACGGTTTTGAGCATAACAAAAACGAAAATCTAATTTTATTTTTCCCACAAACAACAACTGGCCCGGATCTTTATTTGAGTTATGTTTCAGGTGATGCAATCTACGTCTCGCTTTGAATTATCAAAACTGTATCGATTTTATCGTTGTTCTGAACACAAATTCTGGTTGTCTTTAGTTCAGGCATAGACAAATATTTGTATTTCATTACATATCTCTTTCGTTCAGGTTGATTAAATGTGTCTGACTGTGTAGATACTTACGTGATTGCAATCTTGCGTGTGTTATGTGCAGTTCATATCGTGTGCATGAAAGACTCGTCTAAGCTTGCGAACAAAGTGATGAGCACGCTTTAGGTGCGGTAGTGTCACACAACAAACACAACAATAATATAGATCATGGTTTACTACCCAAGGATTGCGTTATTATGTGGGTCAATTTATGTTCTAATGCGACTTAAATACTTAATCATTTATTTTGAGTCGAGGTCTAGTTAATCAAAATACCTTTTTGTAAATTAAATTTATTATTTCGTTTTAAAAATATGTATTGTTCAGTGAATACTGTAACAATAAAAATCTAGTTGATAGAACATAATAACCTTGTCACCTTCGACTGTGTAGTCGACATGTTGATGGCATTGAGTGATTATATTGTTAGGAAGGTCATTGTATTCCATACAGCATAAACACTACACAGGATATAAAGGTGACCCTTCCCAACTTCACTGGGTATACAATGATGCCTAATTTTGTACATTAAACTGAAATGGTGATTCAGTTGAATTATACAATTCACAGAAATGAACCTTAAAAATTGTGAACATATAGCATGAACGTCAATATTTTGTGTTATTTGACTCCAAACAGATATGTTCCGCCATATCAAAGTAATCCACAATATTACTGACTTGACCTTTTTCTGGGCAATTAATGAATTATGAAGTGTTTTCCAAACACGGATTACAAAAATACGAACAACTTCTGACATATTAAACTATAAATACTAAGAATATAAACGTGTTCAATGAAAACGTTTGCATTAAGGCTATTCGACCGCGTTTTTCTATTTTCCAAAATATGCTACCAAGTCAAAACATAGTTAATGGCTTTCAAACTTGGCTATTTTAGAAAATCAAAATTTTTTTTTTCAAATTTTTCTAATCCGGTACATGGCCAATATAGCCACCTCAAAATAATTTCCAACTTCAATTCGCCAAGGCACACCATTCAACGTAGGGTGTTGTGTTTTTGTAACATTAATTATCAACTGTTTTTCTATGGACTGACTGAGAGAAAACAGATTAATTTTAACAATTGTCTTTTCTGCGAATATTTTCGTTTGGCGGTACAAATCGGTAAAAAATACCGCCAAACGAAAAAATTCGCAGGAAAGACAATTGTTAAAATAAATCTGTTTTCTCTCAGTCAGTCCATAGAAAAACAGTTGAAAATTAATGTCACAGAAACACAACACCCTACGTTGAATGGTGTGCCTTGGCGAATTGAAGTTGGAAATTATTTTGAGGTGGCTATATTGGCCGTGTACCGGATCAGAAAAATTTGAAAAAAATATTTCTGATTTTCTAAAATAGCCATGTTTCAAAGCCATTCACTATATTTTGACTAAGTAGCATATTTTGGAAAATAGAAAAACGCGGTGGAATAGCCTTAAGCGATACAATAAAATGATGTAAACAAGTTTGTGTGGAGTGTACTACTGTTTTTTTTCGACAATCAAGCGTAGCGATATTATTTATGTATGACGTGGTGCTATGTGTAGGTGTTTCAGTATGACCATGTTACTTCATACAATAAGACCATACTTATCATTGCTATTGTTATTATTAATTGAAGATGAATAATTGAAGATGGAGAATATTGTGCCAATAACATGGCTATAAAAATCCAAGCGCCAAAGTTCTTATGCGATCATATGGCAAGGCTGCAAGTGTTATCAGTTACCTGTTGTATTATCTTCACATTCAGATTTACAAAGAACAGTTTAAATTCTCATAGCAAACTGTTTATTTTCGATGGGAATTGATGAAGTAATTATTTTTACTTGTAAGTAATTGATTATGTTAATACCGTTGAAATAATAACTCTGGCACTGATGATGAACTTGAAAATGATGGAGAAACCCTTAAATAATATATGTAAAAACTCGGGTCTGAACTCCGATCGTAGAATTCATGACCACACCTTGATCACTTGCAACTCACAAATAACTAAAAACTAAATCACCCGACGCCCATTTGATTCATTGATTTATTATCATTAATATTTTCCCACCATTACAACAAATGAAAATAAACAATCATGAGTGATACATTAACAAAATTTAATATTGATAAAAGATTTATTTATGCTGGTAAGACACGATCATAATAATGTGACAGTAGTTACCAAAATACATGATAGATAATTAATTGTTCAGTTTGCGATTTTTAGCGGAATTAATTCATAATCAATTTTTATACTAATAAATATTAAATTAACATTATAATCATTTCAGAGAAGCCACACAAAGGCAGAGGCTAGGAACCCACCTCGAGAAGGACTCGAAGGTAGTGGACTGGCATCATTTGATGGCATTCATAATTCATAGCCAACACATGCTAATTAATTACTGGCACGAACGTAGCGTGAATCGAGTAGGTAAGGGCGAATTATAAAGGTTTATGATTACTGTGCACGCACTATTCTCTGAAGGTGGGTATGGATATAGGATGGTAAAAATCAATTTATATCAACAGTGGTGCTAGGGGTAGGCAAAGTGAGACACCCCCAACATGTTGTCAACATATCTGATATAACATCTTTGGTTGGTTATCGCTCACTCGTCGATTGCGTCGAGGCCTACAGGGTTGGCTTGGTCGCTTTGATTTACTGTCCCCCACTGAAAATCAGTTATATAACTGAGTGGTTAGACTCTAAATACAATTTATTTATAACTGGGTATAGATGTGTTGGGTTTTAAAGTGGTATTGTTATCAACATAATCAACCCAAAGCTACAGTTCAATTAAATAGTCTAGGATAACTTTTATTCGAATCTATGACACTTATTATATCGTTTATTCTAGAACGCACCATACTGCATGGCTATATTGGCTGTCTTCTACAATGTGCAGAGTTTAATACTCACAACGTCAAAGAATGCCTATAACTGCATGATCCATCGGTACTCTACAACACCCACTTGCAGTTTTCCGACGTTCTATTCCATACTCCCTGCTAGTGCTGGTCATACTCGGTAGCAAAAGCTAATCGACTCTTAAACGAGGTTGGTATGTTTGTTTTTGCTTTGCGCACCGCCAAACCTGAGCAAACTGAGAGTTCTAGCGCTTGTAACTTGTTTAACTTTTGCACTTTAACTTCCGTTTTTTTTATTACCGAGGTGTCGAAAGAAGAAAAGCTAAATGTGTAAACCGATGGCTGTTAAAAGCCAGAACACGTATGGAGACTGAAGGGTCGCTCACCTATGACACAAAAAATGGCGGCAATTTTGAAATCAAATACTGTTGAGACATTTTGATTTTGACAAGGATAAAAATAAATAAAAGCAATTTGTTTAATTTTCTCAATTTGACTGACAAGTGCCAGCTAATAATATCTATATTATGACTTTTCAATGTTGAGACAATATACAATTTATTTTCCTACTCCACAAAGTACACATTTTGTTATATATGTGCTTCTAGAATCATGTAAGAATGTAAGATAGCTTTCTTTTATATAATAATGTGATACTTGGTAGTAAGAAAAAATTGAGTGCTGGGTTTTGCTCTGATTCTTACTTCCATCAATGTGAAATGTACTAGGATAATAAATCAATCATGTATCAATTTGTACAGTGTCATATCATTTAAATACAATTATTCTTTGGAATTTTTTTTCACTGTTACATATTTTATTAAACTTACAAAGAAATATTTCAACTACTTAACAGAATTGTATGATTTATAATAACGAGTTTCATAATATTTTCCCGATTGCATTAATCGGATACATTCCTGTGGATGTTATTGATTTACATATTATCATATTTTATTTAAATGATGATGGCATATTGATATATCATTCGACTTATTATCCCTCGATACTTTTATTTTAAGTTATGATAGAACTATAATAATACATATTAACCTCGAATGATTGGCAAACCTATGCATGGCACAAGACACCTGAAAGTTTTTTTACTATAAAATGCGATATCGAAATAAGGATTGTAAGTGCAATGATAATGAGAAAAACTGAAACTATGCATGTTTTACGTGACGCTGTATGACATCATCGTTGTTTAAGACATAACTTGACAGCTATGTGCGGTTAATTTTGAGCCCTGATTTAGTTATAATTATTATCATCACCGTGGATGTTAATTAATTAACTATTAATTTGGTGCCTGGTGTTGAGAACTGTAGGTCATTTAGTAGTTCACATAAGAAATCGCTTTGTCCTGGAAAACAGGTGCCACGCAAGTTTGCTAGTATGTGTGTGATGCCACACAAGTTGGTAATAAAGCTAAGAGATTTGTAATTAGGTTTTAATAGTGTATAAGTGACCGAGTCTTCGCGATGCTCGCGATAACTAGCAATCTACTCGACTTCGTGTTAGCGAGGAAGACGCTATAGGCGAACCGCGTTTTAAAGAAAAGTTTTACACTCCCTAACAATTGTAGATATGCAGAAAATGTATGTAAACTAAATTTGTAATTTGACTTTAGTTTTTACAATCCAAAAATGCTAGTACCGGTATGCTAGTTCATTTTTTTTTAAATTGTTCTTATACAATATCCCACAGTGCACAGAAGATATTATTTTCTTTATTATTTTCATACAATATTCCACAATGCAATGTTATTCCCCATCGATGTTGAGCACTTGTAAATCTATATCAAATCTAAAATAATCGATTACAAATTTGTCTTTTGATATCGGTTGGTTATCGATTAATTGAAATGTTTAGCATAATTTCTATTTTTTTCATCCGGAAAATGAATATGTTTGGACGTTTTTTTACATCAAATTGTAATAAAAGAGATCGATTTATCAGTTCCATCTTCTTTCTTCCTCATTCACATTATGATGAACACGAAACAAAACACATATGCGTAATATTTTATGGAAGACTATGTATTTCATGAACAGAATCTTGACTTTAGTGAGCTAAGGTAGGAGATAGGTACGAAAGTAAATATAATGTTCTGTGTCCAATGTTGTATTGCAACGAGTGCAGTGCATGTAACGCGAATTAAACATTGTATTTTATACACACCATTATTTTGTAACTGATGGTGTCGGCATTAATAATTTTCGATATTAAATAGTTAATTAAATTGAACTTAGCAATCCTTTTATTGATTAATCAATGACTTTATTCTAAGAAACCGTCCTTGATGAACTTTGAACTTAGTATGAATCGTTTAAAAGGCCAATTAAGTTGGACCACTTGGGGACTGGCCAGTGAGGTCAACAGTGTTTACAGCCAATCGCCATTTGGCGTGCAGAGAAACCTAATGTTTTAATGCCACGACACGTAATGATCATTTCATTAGGTATGCCTACCGTTCTACACACGCCAGTCTGTTGCTGTGTCGAGACTGCCAGCCAGCGTGACGTCACGAACCGGCAGAGATTCATTCTAAAATACATGTGTGCGTTAATTTTACACCATAGTCTCTTATTATATAGTTAGTTGTATTTGTGTCTTTCGAGCTGACATGATTACACAGGGACGTAATTGCTGTTGTTATACATAAAAATATATATATTAAAGGTATTATTTAGGGCATGATTTCGACACCAATTGTTTTCAAATCAAATTTTAGAATACTTCGATGGTGAATTCATGTAACTCACGAATTTCAGTCTCGCGTCTTTGCTTTGAACTAGTTTATATACGACATGTTGTTAAGAATGGGCAGAAATAGAAATTATTTACTGATATCAATTTTGTGTTATATTGTTAAACAAGGGAGCGAAGCGACTGAGTGTCCCCATTCAACTCAAACGGTGCATATTCTGTGATTCTGTGTGTTTGTACGATGAAAATCAGCCGAATCGCTGAACGGATTGCGCTAACAGACATTCGGAGCGAGTTTACTGAGAACTGTTAACAAAATAAGCTATAAAAATGTGATTTTTACTAACAATATCGATAGCATTTGTTTACATTTTTCATATGTAAAAAAGGCCACAGCCTGCAATATACTAGGGAAACGCCAAAGTCGTTGTTAAAAGAGAGAGTGAGCCATGTGTTGAGTACCCGGTATCATTCCTCATACTGGGCTAGATCCAGCCTTAGGTATAGGGGAGGAAAGGGGATGTTCCCGGGTACTCAACACTTGGGCACTCACTCGTTTAACAACGACTTTGGCGTTTCCCTAGTTTTAATAATATGTATAGTTTAAATGTGACTACGCAAACATATTTGTGATTTAAATCAAAATTTTTGAAGCAATAAAAGATTTTTTAATGTCTATAATAACATGAAATTCGACGTGATTGCATATATTGCAAGTCTGATAATATAATAATGCAAGAAAAACATTCAAAATTACTCGTTGAAATTATACACCCGAAATAATACAGTCATAATATCATACAATGTCATAACGTCTCCACGGTAAATACTTTGCCCAAATAGAATTATTTTATTATAAATATTATAACGTATACATAAACCGACATAAACCGCAGGAATTACACCTTACAATGTAGGCCTAAGAAAGAATTCTGGTAGATAAGAAGGCCTGCTTCAACAAAATGTTTATAAATACCTACACAAGTGTCTGACAGTCTGAAATAAAAATGTGCGAGCAGCAGATACGAACATTCTACTCTATTGTTTAAAATGCGTGTACTCTAAACACCATGCAAAACGTGACGTGATCTTCCTAACGCAATGCGTGATCCGTAGCCATTAACGTGACGTCGTGACAAGCAATGGGTTCAGAATACCATGGGCATTGCCAGGCAACTGTGATGTTTGGAAAAGAGCTGATATGTTAATAAAGATTTTTAAAAAGACGAAAGCGTTCGTTATGTCGTTACTAAAAGCCATGCAAACTTATACATCATTATTTGTAAACATAAGCAAAAGTATATTTTATATGTGGATTTGGTATGTTTCTAGGCAGGTGCTTTTAAGTGATTATGTGAGTGGGTATAAATACAAATTGGTTTATTTAATTAATTTATTTTACTAACGTGACAATTAAAATACTGCTTGTGTATAAATCTAGCAATACAACAGCTCAGTTATGACATGCTTCAGAATAAGATTACCTAAGCCATCAACATAAAATAATACATAGTTTCTATGTAAAGTGTGTATTTTCTGGTAATTTGTGCCTTATTTGTAAACGTGTGATGTGATGTTTGAAGCACAATTTTTGTTATGTAAAACAGAAAATATCATTGTACCAAATGCAAGAAAACGCATTTGAATACTCAACCAAAAAATTATTTTTATGTGATCATAGCATTCAAGATGATGAAATTCTGCTAATGTTATGACAAGAAAAATCTTGACACCCAAATAATATGCTTTTTTAAATTATAATAATAATAATAATAATAATAATAATAATTATTATTATTATTATTAATATATAGTATAGTATATATATAGTCAATAATAATAATAATAATAATTTTTTTTTTTTTTTTTTTTTTTAGCAATAAAGTTTTCTTACAGAATTAATAATTACAATTTTATTCGATTGCCCACAAAGCTTTGATAAGCTTGTCTGTGGGTTATATTCTTATGAAAATAATTATTACATACTATTAAGTTACATGCTAGATACGGAATGCAGATTCCATGGCTAATTCCTACATAATGTTTAACAATATAAATTATAAAAACTTATTAAACAATTCAAATTTGAATAACAAAACACAAAAATAAAATGAACAGTTACTCATACAAAAAGAGCTCTGGAAAAAAAAAGGAAACGAAAAATAATGTAACAAATTCTACATTAAATTGGACAAAAGAAACTCTTTAACTCTTATCTTGACTTGGCTCAACCTATCCAATTCTTTTAATTTCGGCGGCAAGAGATTAAAACTCTGCGGCACACTAACCTGCAGAGATCGCTCACCATATTTATTTGCTGTCAAAGGAACTCTGTAGTCATTTGCGGCTTGCGCTCTTGTATATATGGTATGGTCAATTTTAATTTTGTGTTCATCATTATAATAAAATTTAGTTATTAACTTATATATATACATAACATTTACGGGAAGCAAATCAGATATTTTGAATAACTCGTTTGACGAACAATGATCTGTTATATGATTGGGTAGAATTGTTTTTAATATATATTTCTGTAAACTTTCTATTTGATTAATATACATATGAGAGGCATTTCCCCAGGCCAACAGTGCATACGAGATGATTGACTCAACCATTGCGATATAAACCATACGAAGTAAACTATATGGGAGAATATTTTTTAAATGGTACAGTTGTGCTGCGCACGGTCGAATCCTGTTGCATAATCTACTAATATGTTTGTCCCAAGAAAAGCACTGATCAACTTCGATTCCCAAATACACGTGACTGTACACCGACTCAATCACTTGATCACAGTTGCAATTTATGTCACGTGAGTTTTGATTAACGTTATTATGCAAACACTGTACCGAGTGTGATATGACTTTAACAGCAACATTGTGTTCAAGATTTAAAGGAGTAGAAATGTGAACTATTTTGGTTTTTTTAGCATTAACAATCAAACCGTCATCATGAGTCCATCTCAGTAAATTATTAAAATCCTCTTGCAAATACATTTCAGCAATTGAAATCCTCCTATGAATCGCAACTAATGCTGAGTCATCGGCAAAAAAATATGCAAAACACTTCTTTAAGAATCGCGTAATCGCATTAACATATACCAAGTATAACAATGGCCCTAGGATTGACCCTTGCGGCACCCCTGATTTTATTATTTTAGCGGTGCTGAACACTTCACCTATTTTTACAACTATTTTTCTATTTTCTAGATAATTCTGAAACCATCGCAAAATTGGACCCCTCACACCGACATTTTCTAATGCCAATAATAATTTCTTGTGGTTGAGCGTGTCAAACGCTTTCGTGAAATCAATAAACATGCATATCACATGCAAATTATCACTTAATTTAGAATTTACTAGATTTGAAAATTTTAATAAGAGGTCAGATGTACTTTTGCCCTTCTGAAAACCAAATTGGTTTTTGTTAATAATATTAAATTTCGTAAAGTAATCACTTATACAGCCAGACACATATTTTTCCATAATCTTATTGATCACAGACAACAAGGCAATTGGGCGATAATTGGAATAATCATAATGGCTTCCTTTTTTATAGACAGGCCTTACAATTGATATCTTGAGCATATCTGGCACCACACCCTCTTTAATTGATAAATTTATTAACAAAGCAATTACTGGACTGATCTGATTCTTTATATTTTGCAAGTCTTTAACCCTTATTCCATCATAACCGGCACTTTTTTTCGGATTCATTGCTACGATGATTTCTTGCACTGTTGCCGCATCAATAGGAGGAATGTATACCGATTGCTTCTGCTGGTTAATTAAACTATTTTCTCCTGTATCATCTTTAACACAAGTCACGTCACAATTATGAATGATATGCTCAACCTCTTCTACAAAAACATTTGCAAATTTGTTTACTATATTAATGGGACTCTCATTTTTGCCTAAATACTTTTTAATAACTGCATCTACTGACTCTTTATTTTTCTTTCCTATAATTGTATTTATAGTTTGCCAAGTATCTTTTATATTTCCTTTATTTTTTTCCAAAAGCTTACGGTAGTAATTCTGTTTTGCTATTTTTATCTTCTTATTCAATATATTACGAATGTTGTTGTACTCAGCCCTGTAAACCCCTTTCGCAAGGTTTATATTTTTACACTTTTTAATAATAATACACACAATAATAATAATAATAATAATAATAATTATAATAATATATATATATATATATATATATAATATATAATATATATATAATATATAAAATATAATATAATAAAATAATAATTATTATTATTATCATTATTATTATTATTATTTTTATTATTATTATTATTATTATTATTATTATTATTATTATTATTATTATTTTTATTGTTAAAATATGTTTTTAAACCATTTTTTTTCATCTTCGGTAGTCTTCGAATGGAATTGCAATTAGGCAACGTGCATGTAGATACGATTATATTCACACTTCATACACTCACTCACTCACTCACTCACTCACTCACTCACTCACTCACTCACTCACACTATGATATACATATAATATACAACACATATGTATTAATATTTATAAGTTCGTAGTCATATTGTTTTAAATTGTAATCATTGTATATGTTTATATTTTTCATGTTGTATCGTACTGTTATCGTTAATGTATATGGTAAATTGCTTTTGTGGTACGTATATTCTGTCGCAATGTGACCACAAAATCAATTAATTAATTAATAATACTAAATAAATAAATCATAGGCATTTAGTTCTAGTTACTGCAAGATCCGTGAACTGTGCGTGGTGATCGCAATAAAGGCCAGCTAGAGATGAGGTCTCGATAACCACGCACACTATATGCACGCATGTGTCAATTATTCATTGGATCATCGCTGAACAAAGTTTTTAGTCGGTAAACATGCGACGCGTTATCAACTTTAGTTCACATAGAGCATGATAATAATTATGCGTGTGCCCTGTACTAGTACTGGTATTGCAGCACGAGAATTGAAAGTACTTGGTTTACTGCAATTAAAAGTCATAAGTTCGGAGGTCAAATAAGAGTTTTTTTTGTGTTTAGTTGGTGAAGGGGTGAGGTTGTAAATTCCCCATATATGCCCTAGATGGATTTTGGTGGTGATAAGCAGTTGGGGAGAGTGGGTTTCGTTTTTGCAATGGCTGTTGAGGTTATACTCCTGCCAACAATTACATTCGAGATATACTCCGATTTTTTTTTTAGATTCATCGAATATATTGAATTACCGTACTTAAAAACTAATTAATTTTCATATTGCCTGTTTTACTGTTTTATTGTAATGGATGTCAATGTCATATTATATGTTTGAAATAATGTTAATTGTATCTTCTATTTTATTTTTATTTTTAGCTCGTGTTTGGTATGTAATGTATTGCTAAAATCTAGCAATTTCCTAAAATAATCTTCACCCCGTATTCTAAACGATTGAATTGTTGCACGATTTTTCAACTTCCATGAATACTACGAAAATGATAAGTGCTGGAAAGTGGAAACTCGTTGTTTTGTTTCAATGTGCTCACAATTCCTTTACTGCCTTTTTGTATTGAATGCCACATCCACATTGGTGGGTTTTTTTTATTGACGTCTAACTGTTAAATTGTTATGGTCTTGAGATTTTGACTACCCGAATAAATCTGTGTCAAACATCCCTGGAATGGTAAACATCTAAATTAAGCCATCTTCGTTCCCTCTGGTGCCGTGCTCCTCGGCGAGTGTTTCGACGCTTCACTTTGTCAAGAATCACAATAATATTTCCGTGCGAGTCTAGAGTGAAACCAGTGACACTCGCGTCGTAATCAAAGAGTTCGACGGCTTTCTTGTGGGGGGGGGGGGGGCTAATGTCCGTGCCACCCGTGTCCTGTGCTGTCTGCCCTACACCGCACGCGAGGCCACTCCGCATAGCATGTTGCGCTGGTCGCATCGATCCGTCCGTCTGTCCGTCCGTCTAACCGTCTGTCCGTCCGTCAGAGATGGTTGTTTATTGCACGCCGCAGTACGTACAAATCATTGCCCCAGCGTCGACCTCCAGGCCGCCGAACGCTAGCTCCAATTAACTATTCACAACATTCAGTCTACAGTGATACATTAAACAATCGTAATGAGAAGAAAGACTCCATGAAAATGAAATAGAGTTTATAATTAAATGGGACGTGCCACGGAAGAGACCAATATGCTAATTGTAAATAATTAATGTACGAGTGAAACGTAGTATAAGTTGAATATCTGAACTTTCGCACAATGACCTGAGTTTTTAATGCCAGTCTGAGATGACTTAGTTCGTAATTGTATACAACTATGCTACAAGTGCCTATCTAATAAACTGCTAATACAAATTAGTACCGTACGTGCTAGTTATAAGGTGGGCATTGGCTACACCTATTTCTCACTTGTCAAATATAGCTGGCTCCTCTAATTAAGACACCACTCATTACACTGCACATTAGTGTAAATTACAATGCCTTTATTGTAGGTTAACGAGTTTCCCCTTTTTAACTACAGTGCGTACCCTATAGTTTCGGAAAATAATTGTTTTAATTTTTATAGTTTTGCAATTGCAATTTCAAACCAAACTTTTTTGCTCTTGCGCTAACAATAATTATAAATTTTCGTCTAACCCCAAAACATAAATTAAAGAAACAATTAATAGTCAAGCCTTGACGTGCGTTTCTCTTGCTTTGCTTTGTAGTATGGAAATGGTACTAAAGCACATCAGTACGATCAAAGTAATACATATTCAAGTAATAGGCCATACAAAAATGTCCAGTTTTGTATAAACTATGAGCCAAAGAAACTGGAAGAGAGCTCAAAAGATTCATTATGTTCCTGTGACTACAGCAAGACAACATGGAAATCAAAATAGATATAGCTTTTCCTTTTAGCTTTGAGAGAAAAAATAACTGCACAAATTTTACAGTTTAGGAAAAGCGAACAAACCATGAAAATAATGAGAAGATGTTTAGTTCCAAACGGTGGCACCTGGTTCGTGAGTTTGTTATCATTGATCATTAACTTACCATTTCGAAATCGGTTTGAATTGAGTGTCATTTGAGATCGAGATTGAATTTGAGTTAGAGAGTTGAGTTGAGATGTTCATTTTGAGTTTAGAACTCTGGCGTACAGAAAGGACATTTGTACATAAATAATAGTATATAGACTGCTGATATTTTAAGGAAAATACTATTTTGCAAAATCCAAATTCAAAATGTAGTCCGAGGATTGAAAGGACGAACACTTTGAATTTAAAACTTGAAAGAGTATAACCATTTGAGTAAAGAACAATGATATAACTCTTAAAATAGAGTAGCAAGGGTGGACAAGTGTTTATAGTTAGAAGGGTATTTGAAATTGTTATTATTCTCGCTCAAATATAGTGACTATACCGACGACTCCTTGTCCGATGACGCCAGAAAGGATTTGGTGATAGGTAATCGATTTCTGGTTTTTATAGCTAGGCCTCAATACACCTATTTTAGACATAGTTTTCAAAGTCAAGAAGTTAAAACTATACCTGTATTACCAGGTAGATAATCCAATCGAAACCCAAACAGGGCCTCAGCATTCGATTTTAGATTTTTGATAGAGTTATCCTTCAGTCGGGATTGCCAGTCTATAGTATCAAAACGATAATCTCCCAAATAAGAGTAAAACCTAGAACGTGTAGCTATCTCTATCGGTAAACAAAATAGAAATGAGCATTGCTTTGTAAACAAAACCACAGACAGACATAAAACAAACAGGTTTTGATGCTAATTTACGACAAGCTGCAATAACAGTAAAACTCAAATTGACTCAGGATCACTTGACAAGGTTGTCTGATGGCAGAGTTTAGCATTTATAAGACTCCACATTAAATAAAAGCGAGCTCCAAAAAAACCGCTGCAAAATAAAATTATAAGATCGCCCATGGTATTATCATGCTAAAGGCTACGTATATGTAGTAGCATTCTATACTCAATGGTAGTCGAGTAGGTAACTGACCACAAAAATGCATTGACATCGAATTCATTCCACTTTTTGTATTGCATCATTTAACAATTACTATTATTTATGATGATTGTTATATAATATGCTTTTAACACTTTCAATGTCGAACAAATAAAACAGCCTCGCCACAAATATTTTAGGGTGTTATTTTAGTCATGCATTACGGAGTAACTAAGTCAAGTAAAAATCTTAGGAAAACAAAACGTGTAAATGACTATGTATTTTGTAAATAAATAGTGGTAGTGCGCGTTTAAAAAAATGTGTTAATTATGGGTTTCTATGAAGCATTACAATTATTATAAATTATAATATTTTACGTTTTACATGTAAAGTGCATGGTGTTGGCTCTCTTTGGTGACAGTTTTTAATTTTTATGTATAGGAAGCCGATACATAAATACACATAAATTATAATTCATCTTGACATGTATGTTGATTGATTGATTGTTTATTGAACTTTGGCTATTCGAGACGACTGTGTATGTTAATTCCCATAGTTTTCGGATGTCTTTTGCCACTAACATACCAAAAACGTACGTTTATAGCTCCATACCAATACTGGTTATAATATCCACATGTTTTACCGACTATTTTCTTGTTAGAGGCCCACTCGCATCCAATAAAAATAAATAAAAATAGTATTTTATTTGTATTTATTTTTCAAAATTTTGAATTTGCATTCAACAGCACTATTTTTATTCACAATTAAAAATTATGTGCGTTAGGTTTCCTTACATTTACAAAATGTTGATTATTATCAACATAATTGAAATTTTTTTACACACAGTAAAGAAAATATAAGTACTTAGTTTTTAGTTCTCCTTGGTTTAAGTACAAAATTGTTCTCCGTAACTTTATTGTTTACAAAATTAAATTTATTAAATGTAGAATATAAAAGTACAAAACGCCACTTTCACGAACCTCTACATAATATCATGAATGGATATAAACAGGTTCAATCGCCTTGGAATAGTTCACGGCATCGATAGCTTCGGCCCGTATATTATACGGGAACGTGGGAGTTGAGTCTTGAGTGGGTCAGGTTTAGGGTCTAGCTCACCTAGCTTCCTGTTTGTTAAACAACGGCGAGAAGGTTTACTTCCTGCTTAGCTGAGCTATGAAGGTGGCAATAGTCTTTGTTGGAGACACGTAGACTAGCTGTCAGTCTTCACGTCATTTGCATGTCGTTCCCAGCCGTTCTACGACGAAGCACCCGCTTGGACGGACATATGTCTATGGCAATAACACCAATGTCAGATGGCAGATCATTCACATCAACACGACACTAAACAGGTTGTGTGGTGGCTGTCTAGGTTAGTTCCGTTTCCGGTCAACTAAGATAAAAAGTTTTCAAGAATTTGAAAGATGATGTTTATTACTTGAACACAGTGGCGTAACACTTAGGTCATCACGGAAGGATTTGTTTTTGGATGAGCTCAGCAAAGACTTCAATTTTCGCTTACCCGAGATATAAAAGCTCAGTTTTTGTTTTTTGCTTTTTTGTCTGTTTGTTCTCTCTCTACCGGGCAAACAACGTATGAAATCTTCATGAAACTTTAAGGAAACTTTCGAAATCTCTTAACTAGACCTGCCACGGTTTTGGGTACAATCGAATAAATATATGTAAAATTTATAATACGATATTTTCATGATACTTTGCCCTCGACCGGGTAAATGGCTACTCCTATGTTGACGAAACTTAATGGGAACGTTCGAAATCACTGAACTCGGACATTTTATGATTTTGGGTACAATCGAAGAAATGTTGCTTATAAAAATTGTACTTTTAGGACAACGAGGTGTCGATATGAAATCGCTGACCCGCACCTTTCCGCGGCTGGCAGGCAGTAGCCTCGCGGCAGACATGGTCCAGTCTTGCTTGCTCTTGACAACGACAATGACGACACTGACGACACAAAATAGTATTCATTGGATAGAAATAGTAATAGTCATTCAAATATGCTCGTCCATCAACGCGACTGGAAAAGGCGTTCGCAAAGCTTCTTACTTTACACAAGTTTCATTTGATCTTTTGGACGTTTAGAAAATGAGAAAAAATAAAATTCATTGTAAATTGTGGCAATGAGTAAAAAACGAATGGTTATCGTGAGTATCAGAAAAATTTAAGTATTGTTAAGAGTGAATAAGACATACGATGTTCGGCGCGTTACTATTCCTGGAGACATAAATCATTACACCTGTTTGTAACTATTTACTAGGAAGCTTCGCAAATGCTTTTTCAGGCGCGTTGTTGGATGAGCGTAATTTTTTTTAAACGAAAAATAGCGTAAAATTGCGATTTTCATGGTAAATAATTATTCGATTACGCTCCAATTTCACATGAATATATTAATTCATAAAATTAAGGTTCTGTGAAAAAATCATTACAAACGGATAAAGCATGTCGGTGTTATAAGTCGAAGAAATTTATAAAATCGAAAAAAAATTGAAAAATTGCGATTATCATGAGAAATAATTTTTCGATTCTGCTCAAATTCCACACGAATATATCAATTCATAAAATTAAGGTTCTGTAAAAAAATCATTACAATCGGATATAGCATGTAGGTGTTATAAGTCGAAAAGATTTTAAAAAATAGAAAAATATCGTAAAACTGCGATTTTCATGAGAAATAATTTTTCGATTACGCTCAAATTTCACACGAATATATAAATTCAAAATAAAGGTCCTGTGAAAAAATCATTACAATCGAATTAAAGCATGTAGGTGTTATAAGTCGAAGATTATTTTTTTAAATCGAAAAAAATCGTAAAATTGCGATTTTTATGACAAATAATTTCTCGATTGCTCTCAAAAACGTGGCAGTTCAGAGATTTCGAAGGCCTCCAGAAAATTTCATCGCAATTGGAGTATCGGTTTAGCCGGAATCGTGTTAACAAACACACAAAAATACAAAAATACAAATAAAGGGGGAAACACATACCGGATTTTTTTCTCCAGTGTAGTGAAATGGAATCTTTGCTTCGCTCATCCAATAATTGCTAAATGGTAATAATGAATAATTTTATAGCATATTTCCAACATTTGTCGTAAATCACTCGGAAAATGACTTATTTGTGTGTGTTTTTTTTTAATCCTTTTGATAGAATCTAAACACTCGAAAATGAATTTATTTTCTGGAAATTGTTTAGGGGAAAAAGCTATGATTGGCGCCTTTATATTTCATTGGATAAGCGAAGCGAGTGAAGCGAAGATTCCATTTCACTACACCGGAAAAAAAATCCAGAATGTTTTTCTTTTTTTTTTTCTTTTTTTTTGTATTTTTGTGTGTTTGTTAACACGATTCCGGCTAAACCGATACTCCACATTGCGATTAAATTTTCTGAGGACCTTAGAAATCTCTGAACTTAGAACTGCCACGTTTTTGACGGCAATCGAAAAATTATTTCTCATGAAAATAGCAATTTTACGATTTTTTTTCGATTTTTTAAATTTCTTGGACTTTAACATTTATATGCTTTATCCGATTGTTATTATTTTTGCACATAACCTTAATTTTATGAATTAATATTTTTTTGTGAAATTTTAGCGCAATCGAAAAATTATTTTTCTTGAAAATCCCAATTTTACGATTTTTTTTCGATTTAAAAACATTTCTTTGACTTATAACTCCTACATGCTTTATCCGATTGTAATGATTTTTTCACAGAACCTTAATTTTATTTATTAATATAATTATGTGAAATTTGAACGTCATCAAAAAATTATTTCTCATAAAAATCTCAATTTTACGATTTTTTCGATTAAAGAAAAAATCTTCGACTTATTACATTTACATGCTTTATCCGATTGTAATGATTTTTTCACAGAACCTTAATTTTATGAACTAGGAAAACGCTTAAGTCCCGCCGAGTTGTTGGATGAGCGTAATTGGTGCATTGAGCTGCCATGTGTTATGCGGATTTTCTGTTCTGTGAAAAAATCATTACTAAGTTGAAGATTTTTTTAAAATTATTTAAAAATAAATAAAAAATAAACTTTAATTTTTAATTTTTTAATTAACCGTAATTTAAAAAAAGAAAAAAATCGTAAAATTTCGATTTTCATAAGAAATAATTATTTGATTGTGCTCAAATTTCACACGAATAAATCGATTCATAAAATTAAGGTTCTGTTAAAAAATCATTACAATCGGATAAAGCATGTAGGTGTTATAAGTCAAAGAATTGTTTTAAAAAAGAAAAACCACGTAAAATTGCGATTTTCATGAGAAATAATTTTTCGATTGCGCTTAAATTTTCCACGAACATATAAATTCATAAAATAAAGGTCCTGTGAAAAAATCATTACAATCGGACAAAGCGTGTAGGTATTATAAATCGAAGAAATTTTTTCAAAATCGAAAAAAATCGTAAAATTGCGATTTTTATGAGAATTTTTTTTCGATTGCGCTCAAAAACGTGGCAGTTCTAAGTTCAGAGATTTCGAAGGTCTCAATAAAATTTCATCGCAATCGGAGTATCGGTTTAGCCGGAATCGTGCTAACAAACAGACAAAAATACAAAAGAAAAAAAAAAAAAAAAACATTCCGGATTTTTTTCTCCAGTGTAGTGAAATGGAATCTTCGCTTCGCTCATCCAATTAACATATTCTTATGAAAATTGAGCGCAAACAAAAAAGAATTATTCATGAACACATGGCAGCTCAATGCACCAATTACGCTCTTCCAACAACGCGCCTGAAAAAGCGTTTGCGAATCTTGCTTCCTAGTTGAATGAGCGTAGCGAGCGTAGCGAGCGAAGCGAAGATTCCATTCTACTACACTGGATAAAAAAATCCGGAATGTTTTTTTTTTTTTTTCTTTTTCTTTTTTTTTTTGTATTTTGTCTGTTTGTTAGCACGATTCCGGCTAAAACCGATACTCCGATTGCAATGAAATTTTATTGAGACCTTCGAAATCTCTGAACTTAGAACTGCCACGTTTTTGAGCACAATCAAAAAAAAAATTCCCATAAAAATCGCAATTTTACGATTTTTTTCGATTTTTAAAAAATTTCTTCGATTTATAATACCTACACGCTTTGTCCGATTGTAATGATTTTTTCACAGAACCTTTATTTTATGAATTTATATATTCGTGGAAAATTTAAGCGCAATCAAATAATTATTTCTCATAAAAATCGCAATTTTACGGGGTTTTTCTTTTTTAAAACAATTCTTTGACAAATAACACCTACATTCTTTATCCGATTGTAATGATTTTTTCACAGAACCTTAATTTTATGAATTCATATATTCGTGTAAAATTTGAGCACAATCGAATAATTATTTCTTATGGAAATCGAAATTTTACGATTTTTTTCTTTTTTAAAATTACGATTAATTAAAAAAATTAAAAATTAAAGTTTATTTTTTATTTATTTTAAATTATTTAAAAAAAAATCATCAACTTAGTAATGATTTTTTCACAGAACAGAAAATTCATATAACACATGGCAGCTCAATGCACCAATTACGCTCATCCAACAACGCGGCGGGACTTAAGCGTTTTCCTAGTTATTTTCATCATACATATGTGACAGTTTGGCTGAGAATATTTAAACCTGGTATCATGATCTTGCCTGTCTATAGTGAGGTCCTCAAAGTCTTGAAGAAGTTATACAAGAATTAATAAGAATTCGTGCCCTACCAGGATATTAAATTTACAAACGTAATGTTTTCGGTGCAACAAATAGTTGGCGGTACAAGCATGAAAATTGGTAAAAGGTTTTTATTACTGACTTATTGAAAACTGATATGGATTCTCCGATGAATCTACCCCATTTTCTCACTGGAGGCCAAAATGTAAAAATCATTATGAAAGACACATTTACAAGATAATTTTTTTTTAAATTATTATTTTAGCCATAAAAATTAATATTGTTTGAGGAAAACAATTCAAATTGTAAAACAAAATGTTTTTCAGGTCAGTGAAGGTCAAAATAGATATATTTGTGTTTTTAATCTAAAATCGACCAATTTTACCATTTTATTTATTTTGTATTTATTTTTTAATCGGATACGTAATAATGATTGTGGTAAGTACCCTTTTGGGGACTAAGTGTTATTAATGTTATAAGTATTAGCGTATGAGACTGCATACGGTAGGTCACAGGTTCGAATCCTCCTAACCAGCAATCCTGACTAAAGTTTGACCGAGGATAGCCCTTCAAAATTAGCTAACGCTCTAATAATAATTAATCAGCCGAAGATGGTCATACTTAGTAAAGCTGATGTGAACCTTACAGTGAGCATCCTTACGAAAAAATTGTTTTTAAATCGAGACATATGAATCGTTAGCAGAATATCTCTTGCTAGATAGATCCAAAATATTCATCGTCAAATTCTCATGTTGTATAATGCGCTATTCATGACACGTTGTTGAGTAATCCATTCATACCATTATTCGATTACGAATTCAGTTTTGTTTTGTATTATTTAGCTGAAAACAAGGTCATCGGAAACCTGAGTGCGTTGTTCACTGGGTTATGAGCATGACAGTGAAAGTGTCACGCAGGTTATGCGCTGTTTCATACACACGGGCACACACCATGGCCATTCACATTATGTCGATTTAGCAATGACGATTTTCATGTATAAATAATATACTGCCAATAAAAACTATATGTAAGTTTTGTATATTCTTGAAAACTAAAGCAATATGTATTTGCAATTTTGTAATCGACATTTACATGACAGAATGCTACGCCATTGAAAGTGCGACTTTAGGAATCAATGAATATGTATAATTCTACATTGTATTGAAATTCATCTACTTTTAGTTTTGGAAGACCGAAGTATGCTTTGCATAAATCACTTTGCCTATACTGTATCCAATGAAAATTGTGTTCTATTCGTGCCAACAAAATACATGGCAAATAATCTTCTGGGCTAAAGTCTTTCCTATGAAAATGGCTTCTGTAAATTAAAAACCCACCCCGACCGGGACTTAAACCCGGGTCTCTCTCGTTCCAGGTGGGCGTCTTAGCCAACTGGATTACCAAGCTCGGGCTCAAGACCCGCTCGGGTTGGAATCTGTAATTTCTGGATTATATTAATAATGTCTATCTAACAGTGTGCCCCACAGGGGACTCGATCCCAAATCTTTTATCCCATGTTTTGATGTCACACAGATTGGCAAGGGCCCTAGTGGGTTCAAGTCCGAAGTGTGTAAAACTACCAAACATATATTTTATTTATATCTTTATTTTATTATTTATTATTCCACTGTTTGCTGTTATCACAGTTTTTGTCAATTTACCCACACATAACAAAAAAACTTGTAAAACAACGGCCAAACTTTACACAATCAAAAGTAATGAGATCTAAAGAAATGCCAAGCTTTACCCTCCTACATTTTTGCAATCCACTTTGCCCTGTGACTGCATTCTTGCTAAACTTGGCAAAATTGGATTTGCAACTATTGTTGTAAATCTAAAAGTTTGTGCAAATTTATTTTGCCAAGTTTAGCATGAGGATGCAGTCACAGGGAAAAGTGGATTGTAAAAATGTAGGAGGGTACATAAGCTTGGCATTTCTTTTAGATCTCATATCTTTTGATTGTGTAAGGTTTGGCTGTTGTTTACATTTTTTGTTATGTGTGGGATCTCATTACTTTTTCAAGTTCCATTACAAAATGTGTTAAAATACAATAATTTTATGGTATTACCAATTAACAATAGAATGTAAAATATCTAGTGGTCCAAAAACTTGTTTTTTGTAAACAATGTAGGTGATAATTGTCAAGTAACTATAGTTACTTAATACTTAATGATTATTTTCTTTGTAAAAGGCTTATATTAAAACCTTTATTTGGAAGCATTCCAGCAAACTTTTCCCACTTTCTCTTTCAAAAGGCACTACATCACAATAGCCTTAATGTCCATTAAAATATGAACGTTGTATTCGAAACCCGTTTGGCCAGAATCTCTGGCCAATTGAAACTGACAAATTAGTTTGTAGTAGTAGCCAGTAGCCAGTAGCCTAGCTAACAGCATGTTTCAATTCATTTTTTCACCAAGAAGTAATGTTCGTACACCAACCAAATCTGGCATGTGTTATCAGGTACCTAAATCCCACGTTTTATGACGGCTGGGTGACACCTCGAATTCACCCCAACCCAACTCTGCTTGATGTATAAGGTGCCTGAGTGTGTATAGCGCACCGCGGCTTGGCTGCGGCGCCCTAACGGGCACCTAGACTACTATTATCAGTCACATTCATATTATTTGGTCTTCTTAATGTTATAGAAAGTTAATAGATTCAGCTATCTCATTATTGTTGTTAATTATCGTGCTATGTAGGCTAATAGTATATGTGATAGATTAATACATGAACGGAGGCTGCCTCGCTAATATTAATGCTGATGACATTGCCCTCGTTCCAATTGAAATAATAACTGAAATCCCTGCTGCTCTATACCAGCGAGAACAGATATATTCATGAGTGCATCGTTACCTGTGTAGTAACGCCATAACGTGTGGTATGTTCACTCTTCTAGGCGTCTTACGATTGCTATGAAGTAACTCACCACCCCTCACCCCCCTGATTATACACCTTGATTATGTCATTTGTCCCGACATGAGAAACGTGTGTTTATATTTATATATATATGGTAGTATCGACTGTTAATAAGGACACGACTTTCTTTAACTACTTGCTGTACCTTCTGATGTTATTGCGCTAGAAAATATTTTTATGAGGTAAATGGAGAGAATTCCGTTAAGTTGCTTAAAGCATATTATCATTATCCATGAAATTGATTTATTGTTGATATTTTCATCTGGATTCTTTCTAGTTTTACCTTATAAGTGTATTTTTATTCTGTATCTTGACGCTTTGCTTGGCCTCGTAATGAGAAATCATTGAAACTAAGAGGGATCGGTGAGGCTGGCGCTGAGACGAGTTTAGACAACTCAGCTTTCTGTTTTTTTCTTATTTTTTCGGGTAAACGGTTAAAGGATAATCTGTGAGATCCAGTACGCGTATTTTTAGATTAATCCATCGTTTTTGAATAATAAAAACTTGAAATCTCCATAATTTACTCAATTTTGGTATACTTCAGGAATTTATTCCTAGTACCGGTATACAAATTTTTTTAACTCAAATTTTCATACTGGATATCAACGTTTAAATCAATGTGAAATGTGAACGCATAGGGTAATTTGGTTTTGTCTAAAATAAACGGTTTGGTGAGAATTTTCAGAATTGTAATCTATGTTTTCGATTTTCCATTTTTTCCATTCAACCATTCAGCTGCAATCGTCAACACCTGAGCGCGCGCATTTGAGTTGGGCGAAGCTCAGAGTTCCCTTTTAACTCGACTAAAACGCGTAAAATTATTTGTTTCTTTAATTTGTAATTCCTACGGAAAAATATACAGTTATTGTGGCTTTTAAGATTGTGTAATTTATTTTTATATATAGTTAATTTTACAGTGTAAAAATTGGCACACTAAAGTAGTATATTCTCAAGACTGTTTAATTTTCTATACCGCTATTTTGAATTAGTGTAATATGATATAAAGAAAATTGAGGTGATCGGGCTTATTATAATGAGCAAGAGGAACGATACCGGATTTTTTTGTTAAATTTGGCAAACGTTTTAGACTAAATGCGAGTTTTATTCATGACTTGGTGCTCCTTGCTTTAAAGGGATCGATTTTAATTTTTAGAAATTATCTATAATATGGCCAAAGCAAGAATAACAAGTAAAAATCAATATTTGTAATTTTTATACTTCACAAATCATACTTCACACTTCATTTTTCACTTCATTTCATTTTTTCATAACATGTAACTAATTTTACTTATTTTTAAATGTAATTTGTATAAATGTAAATTAATTAATTTTTGTTGTTGTGCGTCTTCTCCTCAGCGTACTGCGTATAAATAAATAAACACCAAACTTTGATTTTATTCGTGAACGATGGGCGAGAGGTACATGTCACAATAACATATTTTTACACTGGATATTTTCCTAGACTTCTGTTGAAAGTGTATAGTTTTTAGTGCGAGTTACCGTGAAAACATGTAATTGAAATTTTTGCCCGAAACTTGCTCATCTGATTTATTTTGTTCTAATCAACCGATATAAAAAATTTTGGAAGATTAATCACCTTTCGTTATTAAATCAGTTTTCAAATCAAATTTTTATTCTAAATGCTAATACACCTCCGTCTTTAGAAGCCAATAAAAATTTGTATAAAATAAAGGAAACCATTTTAATATGATGTATTGTACATACACTTCTGCATGGGTTTTGAATCTTGATATCGCACTTAGATTTATGTAATCTATACTGGTCAGTCGTATGGTATGCGTACAAGTACAAGTCACTACTGTGTAATGATGAACATGTATTACAACGTGCCTTATTTAGATGTGTTTTTCTCCAGGTAAGAACCAACTATGGATTTGCAGCCTATGGATCGACGCAACCTGCGTGACATCTCTGTCACCTCGCAAAATGGGTGAGTTTGTCTTTTGATTTGTACTGGTGACTGCTCTGAAGTTGTAACTTCGTACTTTGCCGCGGCGTCGCCACTCGAGACGAGAGTTGCTCGCCAAGTAGAGCGTCCATCTCGCTGTTTCTCCCTAAAATTATTGGTGGCATCCGGATCAAAAAATCATGGTTGTGCGAGGCCCTCGTGATATATAGAGACGACCTTTGGGTGTGTCGCCTCAAGTAGAAGACAAAATTGCAAGTGCAACCCGATTTATAGTTCATGCAGGCATAAGGCATAAGAGGCTAAAGAGGCATGGCACAGGCATAAGAGAATTTAACAAGCTACCACTAACAGTGGTAAATTCTACTAGTGACACTAATATGAAGAAAAAATGTCTCCGGTATCTGTATAGAGTTCAGGTTCAATCATAAGTGTAAATTGGTAAATAGATAATGGTTTTCTCTATAAGGCACTATGTCTGCTATCTGACTGACAGGCCTTTATAATAAGGATGATTTATGCAATGTGCTACAATAGCTGACTTTAGCTAAATAAAGACATACTTACTTACTTAACTTGGAAAACGCTAAAGTCCCGCCGCGTTGATGGATGAGCTTTTTAAAGTTTTTAGTTTGCGTGGGATATCTTTACTTTTGCAAGTGCTTTGTTTTGCTGCCTACACATTGTAGGTCAAGTCGTCGGTTGTCAAGTTTCTTTTGTTTCTTGGTATATTATTTACCGTAAAAAACTTATATTAAAAGCTTTATTTCTATGAATTCTGGCTAGCTTTTTCAACTTTTTCTTTCCAAAGGTACTACATCACCATAACCTTAATGTCCATGTATAATATGAACGTTGTAGCCCCACCCGTTTGGTCAGAATTGGCCCAAATGGCACGAAAATATCGTACAAAAAATCAAAAAACTTATATTAAAAGCTTTATTTCTATATATTTTGGCTAACTTTTTCAACTTTTTCTTTCAGAAAGTAATACATCACCATTACCTTAATGTCCATGTGAAATATGAACGTTGTAGCCCCACCCGTTTGGTCAGAATCGGCCCAAATGTCACGAAAATATCGCACTAAAAATCGAAAAAAATCGTAAAAGTACGATATTCATGAGAAATATTTCTTCGATTGTACCCAAAAACGTAGCAAGTCTAAGTTCAGAGATTTCGAAGGTCCCCTCAAATTTTCATCAAGATCGGATATGCCGTTTGCCCGGTAGAGAGCGAACAAACAGACGGAAAAACAAACAAAAAAACACCCGAGCTAAATTTTTTGGGGGGTCGGTGAAATTGAAGTCTTCGCTTCGCTCATCCAATTACTGACTTACTGGCTTACTTACTTACTTACTTACTTACTCACTTACTTACTTACTTACTTACTTACTTACTTACTTACTTACTTACTTACTTACTTACTTACTTACTTACTTACTTTAATTAATTAATTATATTACGACGAAATTATAGGGGTGTGGGTACGCTAAATTTCAAATCACAGTTGGTCCCCGGCAAGCTCAAGTCAAAACCAATGCCCAATTTACGGGTATTTTGGATATTTTGATATATTTTTTTGTTGAATCAAGTAAACATTGCAGAACAAAATTAAACGAATAATTCTCTATTGGAGAGACTAAAATACATCTTTCTTCTATTCAGTCAGGGTCAAACGACTATTGTAGTCCTCTTATACACTTTACCATAAAAAGAAAACGGAAGTCTAGCTAGAAGTCTGTCTGTTTTCACCGTCTACTTCGCCTCGGCGTCAATCATTTGATTTCCTATCTGAGTGTCCAAGGATGGTCCTTGAGAGAAATGGTTGAATTAACCTTCCAGCCACCTCCACACAAATGCTTCTATATCAGGAGATGTGCCTGCAGGATATGTTAAGTGGTGTTTAGTTGCCAGCATTGCCTTATTTGCCGCAATATTACTATGCAGTTGTAGTGTGGTGGTGATGGCTACAAGGCTGCCTGCCTGCACATGGGAGCACGCCTCCGCGCCTTACGCAAGCCCTACCTGCTTGTCTAATTAGGACCGGCCTCTTGCAAGACAGCAATCAAAACATAAGAGGTGAAATTAGCTATTCTCGTCCAAGATATGAACTATAACATAGGTGCCTCGAAAAAACCATGGTTTAGAAAATATTTTAAAAATCTTTTCCTCACGGTGAGAAATAGAAGATTTGTAATTTCTATCTATCTAGGCATATGTGATATTTCGTATTGGCCGCCTTCTTCCGGCGTTTGGAGCATATCCGTTTTACTCTTGTTGTATGTATTGTTTTAATTATTTTATCCCGGGTTAATAAGGTGCCGTAGTTCCTCATACGGAATAATATTATTCTATATCTAGTCCTATAGCTTTAGACTAGCTGGAGTTGAAATGAATTATTCAGTTAAATTTAAATATCAAGTTCGACCGCGCGCCACCTATTACAACATTGAACAAGTCTGGCGGTCTGGAGTGTTGGAGGAATCTTTTTGTGATACATTCTTTGACTCTTCTAAAAGGTAGACCTACCCACCCAGGTGGCAGAAGGCACGGCCGAGGCGGACAATATGGCTGCCGACAATGGAATGCTGGCCGCACGGGTCGACTTCCGTTCTATCATTGGCTTGGGATTCAGAAAATAATCAAACCATAACTATACACGAGGATGCTACTTTATTGGTGCAGCCAAAGAGCGAACACTTGACTCAAGGTCAAGGAGAAAGACAGGTTCACACGAGACACGACCAATCTTCGTTGTTCAAGTTCAACGTCTTTCCAATAACTTTACACAAGACAATGTTGTTCATGTTTGTCTGATTCTATATCTGCAAACTCAACTGTTTCTAGCCTTGGCTATGATATTCTACTCTGCAGTGGCGGATCCGTGTGTCGCCTGTCCTGTCCCCCAGAACCAAATTCTGGATACCTGGAGACGCCACTAAAGGCCAAACAGGAAAATACATTCTTGCAGTTGCAGAGTCGAGCCCTAAACAGAAATCCATAAAAAGCAAAGATGTAGTCGAAATTAAAAATAAACCATTTCGTCTTCGTATTGGTCCATTTTAATTTGGTTTGAACTTTGAAGTGTTCTTCGAATTTTGTTATTGGCGACAGATATGGGCTACTATTTTCTGGACCTTGCAGACTTGTAAAGATGGGCGACACTGCTTTTACTCGTGCTAGTAATTTTTGCTATAGGGTACATTTTTGGTATCGCTTTAAATATATAACAAATCATTGGTATGCCTGCAGTAGGCTACTACTTCGAATGATTATGATTCAAATTTAAAATTCGATAAAATTCGATGTTAGAAAATAAATAATTTTTCTTATTTTTTCTGTTTGTATTTTTGTGTGTTTGTTAACACGATTCCGGCTAAACCAATAATCCAATTGCGATGAAATTTTCTGGAGGCCTTCGAAATCTCTGAACTTAGAACTGCCACGTTTTTGAGCGCAATCGAAAAATTATTTCTCATTAAAATTGCAATTTTACGATTTTTTTTCGATTTTTAAAAAATTCTTCGACTTATAACACCTACATTCTTTATCCGATTATAATGATTTTTTCACAGAACCTTAATTTTATGAATTAATATATTCGTGTGAAATTTGAGTCGCAATCGAAAAATTATTTCTTATGAAAATCGCAATTTTACATTTTTTTTAAATTTCAAACATTCTTCGACCTATATCACCTACATACTTTATCCTATTCTAATGATATTTTCACAGAACCCTAATTTTATGAATTTATATATTTGTGTGAAATTTGAGCGTGATCGAAAAAAAAAATTTCTCATGAAAATCGCAATTCTAACCTTTTTTCGTTTAAAAAAACATACGCTCATCCAACAACGCGCCTGAAAAAGCGTTTGCGAAGCTTCCTAGTTATTTTTAATGCTGAAATATGCTCTGATAGCGCACAGCGCTTATGCTTATGGCAAATATCTCCCAAAAAATCAATTTTTTGAGATCGAAAAGTGGTCCAGAACTTAGAGGTCCAGAATATGTGAAACTATAGCTGGATTGCAAAACATTGTTAAACAAGTTAGCCCAACGTAAAATTAATTGCATTTTCGAAAAACTTTATCGGTATCTTGAACATCAAGTAATTTGTAAAAATATAAGTAAATTTATAAATATCTGTTCGATCATTCTAAAAATGTCACTGTTTTCATTGTAACATAACATGCAGTATACACATTTGCCAGCGTAGACTAATTGCATTCTTTCTTCTAAGCGATATGGTTCCACAACATTTTTTCACACAACATTTATATTACAGTCCATATTTACACTTTCCGCGTTCGTTACAATTTCATGATATGTTCAGTATGTGCTGTATGGGCCCAGTTTTATTTTAGTACCCTTTCCTCGTCAGAAATCAGCATGCTAGTACTGATCTGTTCTCATTGGAATAGGAAATTAGAATGTGGAGATGATTCGCCGCTTTTCCCTGCCACCAAGAGTCCCCTTCCTCTTTGCCATCCCCGATTCCCGGCTCGGCTGGCTCTCTTTTGGGGAAACACAGACGAAAAACAGCCGGAAAGAGTAGATCGCTGAATAATTACCCTTGGGAAAATTCCCCGTTACAAAATTAATACTCGCGGAACTGGCGCCAAATTAAATATGTTCAACGAAAAGCCATTCCTATTCGAGGAAGCATGAAGCCTGGCTGCAAACAAAGTGGTACGTTTTCTTTTTAACTTCGAACAGTAAGACAATATAAATACTCTCCACACCATACATACAAACGTCGATGAGTCTTAAACATATTATTACTATTAGGGAGCAAAGCAGTGGCGTAACTACGAGGGGGGATGTCAGAGGCAGGCCAGGGGGGCACAATTTCTATTTAACAATAAGTTTTTATTGTGATATTATTAATAGATATTGATATATTTTACTTATTTTGCAATTTTTCATACATATAAAATATGTCTGACACAAAAACCCTATAAAAACAAAAAACAAGTCAAAATACCCCAATCACACTCATAGAATCGAAAACAAATCCGGGGCTGTGCGCCCCGGACCTGTATTAACTGGGGGGCTGCCCCCACAGACCCCCCATTGTTCCCAATCGTGTACTTTACCCAGGAAAGAGCGTATACCTATTATATTATTTTGGGATAAACACCACTGACTGAACCCACATACCCCTTCACTAGTTGTGCTGACCATGATCTTTGGAGGTTACAAAAATGTTCGCGCCCCCGAAAAACAAGGGCTAGTTACGCCACTGGAGCGAAGTTCCACTATATGCATTACGTTTCCGTCCATTTGTATGTGCGTGTGTCGTGTCTCACGATTCTTGACATGCGATTTTTGTTGTTGACATTAACCTCCATCCTCCAATATAGATGGTACAGAATGTTTTTGGTAAGTCTGGGGGCCAAGGGCAGGAACAGCCCTCTAGAAAGTTGCAATATCTATATACTCGGCATTCCATGGGTCATTCTAATCACGATCGTAATATTGTGTTGAAGTTTGTTGAAACCTCATTTCTTTGTAATGAATAATTAATTAATTTGCAAGGTAAGTTGAACGCAGGAACAAACGATGGTATGATAACGTTAAGATTCACTTCCTATTTTGAGTAATCCCGTACAAAATGTACGCAGCATTGTGTGAAGTGTTCGGTTGTTCAGGCCAGAATGTTATAACAAAAAACAAAAATTAATGATAGTGATTTTTTTACACAAAAGTTGTATTTCGAAAAAAAAATATAAAATCGTATTTTTTTTGCAAGAATGTATCAAAAACGGCATTGCTAAATTAATTGCTTCATATCCTTTTTTAGATTCGGTACTATGAACTATGACTTACATTACACTGACTTATCTGGCATATAACAAAATTTGTTTCCTTTCTCATTATAAGGGAAATTTGGATGACACATTGAGAGAGTGGAGACCAAAATTATGTTCAATTTACCCTTTCCCCTTTCCTGGTTCCCAAGTCCATCAAATGTACCAGCTCCTTGCTCGCCGCAAACCACTCTATCAAGCAAGCTAGGTTTACTGATCGGTGGGTGCCGGGTGTTAAACTCTCTCAACAGATCAAGTTGAAATTGGTTCAGCTCTCGTTTGACTTGAGATGTAGGATTCCTGTGCCTCATTGGAATGTCAATGGGAATGGATAAAGAACAGAACTGCCATCAACAAGGCTAAGTATTATTCAAGCTTGTTATAGCCTTGTAAATAGCAGAACGATGGTATGCGATACAAATTGCTGCAGCTTTGATTCGCTGCTTATCACACACACACTACTCCACTTAGTTCGTAACTTCTTGTAAAAAGCTCCAGAGCCAGCGCGTTATACAAGCTTGATCCTTGTTAAATGAATAAAACTTGTGTGTGGCCCTACTTTGGATTGCTCGAAGAATTTACGCATTGACTTGCGTAAATGTAAGGTTACTAAATTACTACTTAAGTGTCGATTACATCAATATGTTGTAATCCTTCGTCAGCCAATCCAAAGTTAAATTAGAAGTTAAAAATTATTATGACGCATGTAATGACATGATTGTGAGTGACTAGTGATTCGTTTAAAACCACTTGATATGATTATGGCATATTTCTCAGCGGCGTCAAGGAGGGGGCAAAAGACCTTGGACAAACCTAAACATCTCAATAATATTTGCATTTCCACTCGTGATGAATTTCAATGTCTCCCTATGGATATGCATGGTGATTATCACACGTGCTCGTAAATATCTCAAGCATGACAAGTGTTACGCCATAACTGATTTTGTCAAGTTTTAAAAATTGTTTTCGGCGAGCCATTTGTATAATTATAACTTTTTTAGGAACAAAATGATTTATTGATTCGTTTATTTGTTTTTATTTCACGCTTACACTATTTAAGTAACAACTGGTTACCCACAAGGACAATACATAACACATAATACGAACTACTTACAAGATAGCCAAGATAATCTAAAAATGTAGGCCTATACGCTTTCTTAACAAAATTGAAAATAACACTTTTATTTTGTGACTGAATATCTCAAATGAAGAACGTGCATAGACATAAGTAAAAGGTATGCCTTTCAATTTGAATATTATTATCCTGAAAAGGTATGTCTTTCAATTTGGAAATAGTCAATTTTAGTAAAGTACCAAACACCAAACCAAACGGGTCATTCGTAATATTATAACGTTTAGTTCTTATAATCATGTAATATGGTTTAACAAAGAGTGTGTCAATTTCCACCCTTAGTGTTAGACATAAGTTTTGTAGATAAATTATTTTAGGGCTGAGCAAAGATGTCGATATTTCGAGACGACAACGATATGTGATGTGGGAATATTTCCTATATCGATATTTGGACTGCATATCGAAATATCGAAATTTAGAAAAAAGTTACAAAAATAAAATACATTTTCCAAAAAAATGCGTCAAAAACTAGAATGAGGATAGATTTTTTTATATGTGAATTTAATAAGCCAATAATGGTGAAAATATATAAGAAAAATTTATCTATTTCTTCAAATTACGGTTTGCTTCTTATTATTATGGTGGAGGTGCCGGGTAGCCTGGAGTAAATTCGTCCTGGCCTTTACAAAGGTTAAGATGCCTGGTCAGTAGTCATTCAATGCGAGTGTAAGAACGTCAGCATTGTTATTCATTATTGGCGATACCTTATCAACCCTTATCTACTTAGACAAAAAATATATTTTGACGTTGACATTTTTGGCACAATTATTTCGGGGAAAAAAATACATGCAAAATGCAGAAATACAAAAATTTCGACATCGGCATCAATTTTTCGTGCGATATCGATAATTGAATAATATGTCATGGCCCAGCCCTAGTTTATCTGATACAATTAATACATACATGAGCTATTGTGCAGAACAACAATCAAACCATAACAAAACCAGTCTAAAACTGAACTTTAACTTTATGGTAACAGAGCAAAGGAAGTAAACGGTTCATCAATAACATACTCTACAAATGCAAAGTGCCAACACAGCCTAACTACGCAGACTGTTGGGTATAAAGTGTTTCTGTATAAATAACATAAATAACAGGTAAACGTAGGCCTAATGCTGCTCTCTCACGAGCAATACGAATTTCAAACATACAGATAAGTTTTTACTGTCCGACTCTTCGTATTTAATCGATTAATTTTGATATGCATGCTTTTTGCTTCATTTTCTGGGTTTATGACCCTTTAGTACAAATTGTTTCCATAGAGTCACGCAACTGAAGTGCCCTCATACGAAAACTTTCGTTTTCCACATGCACATATTGCAATCAAAGTTATATTATTTGTTTTTATTCTTAACACGTATTTCAATTATTTATTAACAAAACATTTTATTATAATGTGATTATATAAACAGTCTGTTTTAGATGTATTAATTTGTTTATTGTATGATTGATTTTTTGTTAAATGAAAATAATTCAAATGGTAAAGGTTTAAATCCTCTCTAAACAAAGGGGGTATTTTAAAATCTACTCCGAACCGCATTTTCTTGTTGTTTGATTATCTCCCGAGCTGTGCACTGTAACATGAAACTAATCTTCGTGAGTGGCTCGCTTTTTGAACCCGCCCATGTAACCTCTCGCCACTAATACCAGCTATTTACAATACAGAAGCAATGGTATTGAGGTCATCATCAAGGGGAGAGCCAAGTCTGCTTTTCGCTTGGCCAGAATGGCAACTCAAACTAATCCAAAAACCAACGCTCGAGACTCTCCAAGCAAGGTGACAGATAATCGATATCGGTCTCGGTACGCTCGGTGAAGGCAATAATAGACCTGCACATCACACAGTTAGCTCGACGTTTGACCTTTGTTCTAGAACACGAAAGTTGTAAAAGACTCAAAGAAATCCCAATCCAAGATAAATTTAAAATGTAATATACCATGTTCAAATTATTTCATTACTGAATAACTAGGTAATGGATTTCAAAATTTTACGAGGGTCTCACTTTTGTTTAACATTTTCCACCGACTTCGGCAAAGTGCAGCATGCATTCGTCGCGTCGAGTTATAAAAGTACACTAATTAATTATAACCAGCATGTAGGCCAATATATTCATTGTGTATTGTAGGCCTACTCATTTCATTTACAATATATGGTTATTTTAAAAATAGACATCGGTCGTGCGTTGCGATAGTGATACACCAACTTTTCATTTTTCAGCGTACTTACTTTTAGATTAATTTTATCTGTGAACACGGTGGAAAGACCAACTAAAATACCAAAAATATAGTTTTTTAAAAATCGCGTTATTTTTTTCTGGAACTTTCAAATTTGTTAGTTAGGAGCTTACACTACTTTCTGGGAACTTTTAATATAGGGCCTAATATGCTACTTAGAAAGTCTTCCTTCCTAGAGAGTTTCTAGAGAGTCTTGCTACTTAGAAAGTCTTCCTTCCTAGAGAGTTTCTAGAGAGTCTTGCTACTTAGAAAGTCTTCCTTCCTAGAGAGTTTCTAGAGAGTCTTGCTACTTAGAAAGTCTTCCTTCCTAGAGAGTTTCTAGAGAGTCTTGCTACTTAGAAAGTCTTCCTTCCTAGAGAGTTTCTAGAGAGTATTGCTACTTAGAACGTCTTCCTTCCTAGAGAGTTTCTAGAGAGTCTTGCTACTTAGAAAGTCTTCCTTCCTAGAGAGTTTCTAGAGAGTCTTGCTACTTAGAAAGTCTTCCTTCCTAGAGAGTATCTAGAGAGTCTTGCTACTTAGAAAGTCTTCCTTCCTATATCCATTGCATCTACATTTGAAAACGGATTTTGCTGCCACAAATAACAATTATAACTTGCATTGTCATTTATGTTTGTTACATTACTAGGCGTTGCATCGAGTCTCAATTTTGATGAAGCAGTCTTGTTCACCCAATGACTAGGGTAAAAAACGCGACCTGTGACATCGTTTCTTCACTACAGGAATTTCATTTCTCATGTAGACTTTTTAACAGTTCCAGAACTCAAATTGTCCTTTTATGTTGTAGAAATAATTGTCACATTTCAAACTTTCTTTCAAATACAGAGTAAATTAACTTTTAAATGTTCCTTTTGAATACTTAGTTATTACTTATTTGTTCTACTTATTACTTGTATTTTAAAGTTACAATTGTTTTAATTTTAGGTACATATTAAATTGTATGTATATGTATTGTATGTATGTGTGGTCCACCATTTGCAAGTTTTATTTTGTCCCGTTTTGCGCTTTAGTTATTTATTTATTTAATTAATTAATTTATTTATTAAATTTATTTATTTATTTATTTTTTTTAACGTCTATCCTATTCAGTTATAAAAACTGATTTACAAAGGAGGACAACTAAATAAATCTAATTACATAGATGCAGACACAACAATGCACTACTAAGAAAATATTTGAAATAGTAATATTATAACAATGCATTAAATTTCAACAAATTTGGTAACAAAAAAAGGATATTAAATACATGAATGAATCAAACATAAAAAAGTGTGGGGAATGAAAAGAAAATAAAAAATAAAAAAAAGGTAAGGGAAAAAAATTCATTAAAAAAGAAAAAAGAAAAGAATATAACTGATTAATTAGACGATCCCACTCAAACGAATATGAGGTTTGCCAAAAATCAGGAACAGCAAATCAGGGAGTAATCAAACTTTCGCGGAAGAAACCACCGAACGCGAATCTTCATTCTTGTGTTCAACCTTCATTTTTACATTTTTACTTCATTTTTACACACCTTGAAAATTCATGGCTTCGAGACGTTTCTATATAGCTTATCCACTCACAAAACCTGTGACAAAACCAATTCAATATAATTGAGAAAACTACTCTGAGGCAATTTGCTTCAGTGCGAACTGGCGATAGACAGATTCGAGTAAATTTAAGCCATAATTAATTTGATAAATCTACAAACTTAACGAAGTACTGCTAATTACACTCAATTATCATTTCCGTGCACTTTAGGGGATAAATTATACTCGAAAAGTTAGACCGTGTGTCAATTAAAAGTAGATCACCTTATCAAGAAAGTGCAAACGAAATTATACCACATAGCATTTAGCAATAACGTACTAAATACGATTACAGCAAGAAGCATAGTATGTAAATTTGCCTGCAACAACACCTTGATAGAAAGTAAGAATACAGACCTAGGAAGATAACTTGTTAATTATTAAAATATGATGTATATTATGTTCACAAGCATATACTACTCCTGTTACGGTTCTCGGAAGTCGCATCTCAGTGCGTTACGTTTTTTTGTGTTGTTGTTTTAATTCGTCAGTTTATGGATAGGTCGTGGGGCTCGACACAAGTTTTGTTTGCGGTTGGAAGGAAACTGACACCACTTTCTTAATCAAATCAGAATGTAAGTCTTAATTTTCAGATCAGTGAGACTGATAACCTTGGGTAATTAGTGGCTGGAGGTTGTATTGACATTCCCGTGTTTTAGAAAGTTTGATAACCGATGTTTAATTCAATTTGGCCTACGAGTTTTGAACCGGTGGATGTAATATCTTGCTACGAAAGATATTAACAAAGTACATTTTCCATTACTTAAAAGATGAAGATGTATTCAAATCCCAAACATTAGTTCCAAACGTTCAACTTGATATAAGCGTTCGGATCCAGTATGAAAATTTTCTCTTACCAATCTAGACAATAGCAAAAAATGTACGAATATAACAAAATTCGTTTACGCTACGGAGATTATACGATTTTTTACTATACTTGCTTCATTAATAAGAAATGTGCGTAGGGCCTACTTCAGTCCATATAGATTGATTCATTTTAACAAGCACGTGAAATATGATAAATACCGTACGCGAACGTGAGTAAGCATTTATTCAGAAAAATAACAAAACGATATCAAACGAGCGGAAAGCGAGAGTTTCATCGTACTCGCCTCTGCGGCGCCACGCTAGCCTCATCAAGTTCTCAGAAGTGTGAGGTTAGGTTGTCCCGCCCAAAACAAACAAAAATAATATTCTGCTATATAATTATAAATCCCTCTTTCATTCAACCAACTTAAAAAATCTGTGTCCGAGTCCTAGGGCGATACATTATTTATGCCTAGTTGGTTTCCGAGGTATAACGCAGTCGCAGTCGCCTTCCGACTATCTTCGCACTGTGGCCACCGGTTAGGAAATATCCGAAATAACAACAAACAACTTTGTTGATCGGAAAGATTTCAAGTCGTACAGAAAAAAGCGACACATACAGGATAATTACCGGCATTGAGGTTTGCAGCAACTGTGAGATAAAATTGAAATGAACCGTAAAACAAAAATTTTCAAAATTCACTTTATAAACAAATTTATTATATCAATACATTTTATTTTCCTTTACTCCCTGCTGATAAAAACTTACTTCGAGGCATTGAAATAATAGTTTTGATCATGAAATATCATAATAAGGTAACTAATAGTTACTTTAGTCTTGGGTTCGTGTTAATTTTGATAAAAAAAACTTATTAAATGTAGTTGTTCCTTTTGATTGGCAAATCTACCTCATAGTTTATTTTAGTTTGCAGAATGCAGAGAAGTAACAGGCGATGGTTAGTCATCGCATAAAGACTTTTATGGACCAACAAACACAAATAAAACTCGAATCACAATCGGTGTAAATTAAAATATCAAAGCACCCGTCTTAAACGTGAAACCAACCATTGTGTACAAGTGCTTTGTAATTTTCCGTTTGAAACCACCCACAAATGAGCCATTGAATACCACAATAAGCGTAAAGTGTGCAATCGAGAAGTGAGCCCGAGTATTATAGTGATGCTTGGAATCTCTTGCTTTTTCCTGCTGACATATTATAATAGGAAGCTTCGCAAACGCTTTCTTTAGTCGCGTTGATGGATGAGCTTATTTGTAAGTTTTTAGTTTACATGGGATCTCTTTACTTATCAAGTGCTTTTTGAACGCATTGTAGGTGATTGTTGTCAAGTTTCTATTGTTACTTGTTAATTGTTATTAAATACCTCAAAAAACTTAATTTAAAACTTTTATTTATATGGTTTCTGGATAATTTTTTCAACTTTTTCTTTCAAAAAGCAATACATTACCATTACCTTAATGTCCATGTGAAATATGAACGTTCGAGCCCCACCCGTTTGGTCAGAATCGGCCCAAATGTCACGAAATATCGCGCTAAAAATCGAAAAAAATCGTAAAAGTACGATATTCATGAGAAATATTTCTTCGATTGTACCCAAAAACGAGGCAAGTCAAAGTTCAGAGATTTCGAAGGTCCTCTCCAAATTTTCATCAAGATTGCATATGCCGTTTACCCGGTAGCTTGCGAACAAACAGACAGAAAAACAAACAAAGAAATAAACAAACAAAACATTGGAGCTAAATTTTTTGAGGGGTCAGTGAAATTGAAGTCTTCGCTTCGCTCATCCAATGAGTGGTAGATGCTCATTGGTGTGATTACACTTTGACCTGACGATGATATTGCCATACTTTAATTTTTGGGTTAGTAATATCTTTCCGAAGTTTGTTTATAAAGCACCGCTAAGTGACATGTTTTATCTAATCTATTCTTATAGCGACCATTTCATGATCATGGTCAAGATTGACGAATGAATACACATCAACAGCGTGTGTGATTGTGTTAACGATGTGCGGCTCGTCGGCGTTTGTGTCGTTCGTTGATGCTGGTTATATTGTGCAAAGAGTTGTATCGCAATGATAAATTACGATTAATAATTACTAGACTTTTCACTTCGGTTATAGTGGAACAATATCAAACGAAACAATGGAAAACCCTATAACATATCAGACAAGAAATGTGTTATGATTTGTAAGGCATCTTGGAAACGTTTTTGTGTCTTGTGATGAGTTATTTTATTTGAAGTAGTTTAAAACAGATTGTTGTAAAGCAGTCGAAATCTTAGAGAAAATGTTCAATTATGCGTATTTCAATCAAATCATAAGTTTTATCGTTTTGTTCGAGAAATCGAAATTTAAAATCTAGAGAAGGGTTTTAATGGTTTCTTCATAATTAAAAATGTATACTATTTTATGTTATATACAGGTTAAGCTGCAAATATTAAGATCTTCGGTCATTCCGGGGGAAGGTTATTTAGGATTATAATCGATTAACTGAATTCTAAATAGAAACTGAAGCATGATGCAAATTACATCACTCAAAAGTCTACCTTTAGGATGCGTTTACCTACACATTTTGATTTATGAAGCTATCCACTAATTTGTTGTGTTGGTGATCCGAAGAGTTGTATCATAGATAGCGCCTCTCCTGGTGTTCCTGTGATCACACCACACCAGTGGTCGCTACTTGACTGTGAGGTGGTGTTCTAATACGTATTAAGTGGCTACCTGTGTTGGTGTTGGAGGTGGCCGGAAGAGTTGCATCATAGATAGCGCCTCTCCTGGTGTTCCTGTGATCACATCACACCAGTGGTCGTACTTGACTGTGAGGTGGTGTTCTAATACGTATTAAGTGGCTACCTGGTTGGTGTTGGAGGTGGCCGGAAGAGTTGCATCATAGATAGCACCTCTCCTCCCTAGTAGCACACGGAAATTTAGTTTATCCATGGCCCAGACCGTCGCGCCATGCCATGGCAAAATTGCAAGGGCCATACAAGAACCATGCACGATCATGATAGTTAAGCATGGTTATTGCTAGGCCCATTGACGATTGCCACGGAATGGATTTAGGTATATGGTTGACACATGGCCCATGCATGATGCACCACACGGCAGGGACAGTGGCCATGGCAACCACCTGGCACATAAACGAAGCGCCACAGCCCGGCTAGTTGAGCATGGAAATCACATGGCACATACACGACGCGCCACAGCCCGGCTAGTAGTGCATGGCAATCACAGGCACATAACACGACGCGCCACAGCCCGGCTAATAGTGCATGGCAACCACCTGGCACTAACACGGCACTCCTCAGTCTGGTTAGTGGTGCATGGCAATCACATGGCACATACACGACGCGCCACAGCCCGGCTAGTGGTGCATGGCAATCGCATGGCACATACACGACGCGCCTCAGTCTGGTTAGTGGTGCATGGCAACCACCTGGCGCATAGACGGTGTGCCACAGCCTGGCTAGTAAGGCATGGCAATCACATGGCACATAGATAATGTGCCACAGCCTGGCTAGTAATGCATAGTTATCTCATGGCACATATACGACGCGCCACAGCCTGGCTAGTAGTGCATGGTAATTACATGGCACATATACGACGCGCCACAGCCTGGCCAGTTGTGAATGGCAGCCACATGGCACATACACTATGCGCCACAGACTGGCCACTGGCCAGTAGGGCATGGCAATTGCAGGGCAAATACCAAACGCGCCACAGCTTAATCGATCGATAGTGGCGCTATCTCTACCGCATTAGAGAAAATATTCATTAAATAATTACAATAATGTATTTATTGCCTCCATTAATTATTATTGTTAGCTAAGCTTGTATACACACGGTGCGTAATTTTCGGGTTAATATTTTTCTGTTGCAATATAAAGCATAGAATTCATACTACAATCTCTGTAAGTATGAAACCAAGTTAGCACGTACGTACACCTTCTACACTTGATTTTGTTGGTCTGATACTTAGAAATTTTTCAGTACTCTGGTCTCTCTTTCCTGAGGAGAATCAATATGAGCCTTTTTACCTCAGTACATTTGCTCCATACATGACAAGGGTGTCAGGGGTATTATCGTACATTTGCGCCAGCATGGCAAGCTCCATGGGCAGTACCACGCTAACCATGCAAGTGCCATGTTTAAAAGTCATCCAAGAAAATTGATTGTACTCGCGGCCAAAACGTTGCATGGCCATCGACGAATGTTGGGCATGGCCATGGCATGGCCCATGCGCGATCAACGTGCATGGCCCGTGCGCGATTACCACGCATTTTAATGAAAAGTAGGCATGGGTATTTTACGACTTACCATGCATGTGCCATGTTTAAAAGTCGTCCATGGGTTTTGGTTGTACTCGCGGCCAAAAACGTTGCATGGCCCATCCCACGAGTGTTGGGCATGGCCCAAGCGCGATCAACGTGCATGGGCCTTGCGCGCTAAACGTGCAATGGGCGTTGCGCGATTAGTACGCATGATGCAGAAAAGTAGGCATGGGTAACTTAAGCTAACCATGCATGTGCCATGTTTAAAAATCGTCCATGGGTTTTGGTTGTACTCGCGGCCAAAACGTTGCATGGCCCATGGACGAGAGTAGGACATGGCCCATGCGCGACTTTCACGCATGGTACTGACAAGTATGAGTACCTTGTGTCCTGCATGGCTAATTGGCGCTAACCATGCAAGTGCCATGTGTAAAAAACCATCGATGGGTTTTGGTTGGACTCGCGGCCAAACGTTGCATGGCCCATCTCGAGTGTTGGGCATGGCCCATGCGCGGACGTTAAGATAATCGTCCATGGCCCATGCATGGCACTTAACGGTGTGCTACTAGGGCTGGCACACCACACCAGTGGTCGCTACTTGACTGTGAGGTGGTGTTCTAATACGTATTAAGTGGCTACCTGTGTTGGTGTTGGAGGTGGCCGGAAGAGTTGCATCATAGATAGCGCCTCTCCTGGTGTTCCTGTGATCACACCACACCAGTGGTCGCTACTTGACTGTGAGGTGGTGTTCTAATACGTATTAAGTGGCTACCTGTGTTGGTGTTGGAGGTGGCCGGAAGAGTTGCATCATAGATAGCGCCTCTCCACCCTCTCTCATGCGATCATAATTCATAGCGTTGAGTTGAGTGTACGTATTCTTAGATAACAAGCAGAGAAACTTCGCAGCCGTATAAGGTCGATGCTGGTTACACACGCTCAGACTCGGGACCCGAGGACTATTGGCGCAGCGATAATGAGGACGACAATATTTTGGTTTCGGCTACAAATTTAGAATCTCTCGACTTTTTAATTCCGTGAATGTAATGAATTTGTTCACAATAAAAGGTTCCAAGCACATTATTCATAAACATATCGCAAAATTAAAAAAAAAAAATCATTTCAGGATGCATGATTCGTGATGTACCTATGATTCGGCGCCTTGCAGTATACAGTAGTCACTTTTTGATCGCTTCTTCTTAAAGATTTTTTTTTCAAAAAGTGCAAGTCTTAGTTTGTTTTTTTTTCTAATATTTTTTTAATAGGCGAGATAAAAATTTGCAATTTGTTATCATAAATAACAATGTACTTTGTGTATGCGGAACGGAAGTAAAATCGGTTTACAGTAGGACATATAGTGATGGTTCTTAAAAGTTAAAATCGGTTTACATTAGCACCATAGTGATGGTTCTTAAAATTGGTTTAAAATAGCACCAATAGTGGTGGTTCTTAAAAGTTAAAATCGGTTTACAATAGCTCCAACCAAGTGACGGTACTTGAACGAACACTCAACCCCTTCTTTTTTCTACGCCACGTTATTCCTCCGCTAGTTTGTGCGGGTTCCAATCACGCCACCTGAATAATGATAAAAGCTTGAAAAGGAGTTTTGTGTATATGTGTGGACTTGCGCAAAGGGTTTCAATATTTCCGGCTGTTCTGCATGTGTGTGGTGGTGTGACGTCAGGCCGTGGTCGTCATGACAACCGGCGGGTTGGGGGCTGTAATCGCGGAGGAAGTAGCAGCTAGCGGTGATAATAAGTGAACTGATAAGCGCCTCTGCTTCAGATGGGTTGCTCCTGTCGCCGTCGGTGGGCCTCACCCCCCCCCCTCACACCCACACACACGTAACACGTTCAGTGCCCACCTACGCCTGCGTCGGGCAGCGAAAATGGTTTGGATTTTCTGTCCAACATTAGGCCTATAGAAATAACACCTTTTTTTTAGAACAAATAAATTTCCATTGTGCAGTATTTTTATGTTTTATTGTTGTGAAACATATTGTGGTAATGTGAGAAGTTTATCAAGATCAAGAAATAGTAAGATAGATGCATGACGAAGAGCATCGAGAACAGACAATTTCTCAATTTCATTAAACACTCCCGTAGGTGTAATCGATTATATGGAAATCAATCCAGATATTAATCCACAATCCCCGCTGGGATGGATTTTTTTCTGGATTGATTGCCAATATATCAACAGACAAATTTATTTACGCTTTTAGAGCCAGCAAAATAATAATTGTTCAAGTCTACATTTAACCTGAACTATATTTTGTGATTTTTTACTTCTATGCTACATTGATACTTAGTGGCGATGTCATGCGTTTAGGAAAATACTTTTAAAATCATCAGCAGGCTACTTCAAAACAAAAAATAGTGCTTATTATATTTATATTAAAACGTTTGCAGAAAGTTGTTTAAAAAATTATTTTTTAAGATTAATAATTGTAATTTCTCGTAAAAATTGTATGCCACAAGTTTATTGTAAATACTTATGGCCCATGAATGGCATAATTGAGAAATATTGTTTGAGATAAAACATGCATCACAGTTAATCATTACTTGAGATGTTAACTTTTAAGCATTATCATAAAATCACGGAAATGATACTAAATAATACTCAAATAATAGAAAACGTGAAATGAAAAGGTAAGCTGTATGATTTCATGCTACAAATCGCTAATTTGAGAAATTGAATTATGCATTGTGCCTATTCTTTATTTATACATCGATGAATTCCTAATTAAGTCATTCATACACGTCGTTATTTTTAATTAATAACATCGTTGTTAAGTTTGGGCATTTATGTGGGGCACATGACCATTACCGAGAGCAAAGCGATATATAGAGACGGCCTTGCCATTACCGTTCTTTTGTGAATTGCGAAATTAACTTTAAATGTGATGTATTTGAATGTAAAACATGGAGGTTGTATTTTAAATTTTTAACCTCGATCGTCTGATTTTCTTTCTCATCGTGTGGAAATTAACACCCGGGATAATAATACTCAAATAAGATTTGCATACAAATCATCATAGCTATTAGACTTTTTGTAGGTCGAACTCATAAGATCGCCATAAAATGGGACGTGATCGTGACCTCGCTGCTATCGTTCAATATTGAGTGAAAAGATGTGAATTGACAAAATGCTGAATATTGGCACTACTACTTTAAAACAACATCCATATGAAAAATATTTATTTTTCCCGTCACCGTCGGCATGCATGTTGCTATCGCATGCCAGAAAGCCATAACAACGTGTATGATTTAATTATAATCCTTTCTGTTCATACGCTGCTTAATTTTAGCAGTATTCGTTAAAAATAGCGATTTATTTAAAGCCTTAATCCAGGCTTAGCAAGTTCTTCCAAAACCAAACAGGGTTGACATGTTCGTACAGTGTGCAATAAATCCGTGATCCGAGGGGCAGCGTTGGCAGCGCGCGGCTTGGTTTTAAACACCACTTCAGCGAGCAATTACTGGTAATCAACGTACAACTTGTGCACTTGCCATTCTTTCCACGCGTAAGGCCAGAGATAGCCTTTTAACACCTCCAATTAACTTACACACTCCATTATTACTCTTATCAAGATAAACGTTGCACAACAAACAGATTTTACGACGACTAAATCTAAGTAGCAAATTCAACGTTAACGTTTAGGACCGCAATCTAGTGGATTAATAGCTCAAGTTTATTTGGTGTGCATGTGTTTGGTATCGCCGCCGCAACGTGTGAACTTGAAATAGCGCACATTTAAAAGCAATAACATTTCATTACATGCCTAACCAAGTGGAAGGTTTGAAGTTCTATCTCAAACACGAAACACCAATTAGACAATATAATGTTTCTATAAGGACAGAATATATGGAATTCCTTTCTAACAGATTTCGTGAAACCATTTAGATAGCAGTTAATATTAATATTCAAATAAGAAATACAATTAATGAAAGAGCAATCTTAGACAACTTCGAAGATAACTTATTCATATAATTTGGAATAACATTGCGAAGCCAAGTAGGCCCTAAGCACAATCCATTAAAACGGTTGGTGGTACCCACAATAAACCAGTATCAGTAAAAATGATCAAATAATGTAGTGAAAAAATGTTACTTTTCATCACTTACGATCAAGAGAGGGATTTAATATTTGAATGTACTTAAGAAGGAAGTGAATTTTTATTTTGAACACGATAAATGGATAAATATATTAATTAATTGGTATTTAGAGTCTGTCACGTTCCTGATTTTCAGTGGGGAACATTAAACCAAAGCGACCAAGCCAACACTGTAGGTCCCGACGCAATCGACGAGTGAGCGATAACCAACCAGTCACGACTATATTGAACAAGTTTGCTAAAATCTTCAAATGCAGGCCATAAATAAAGTTTAGGACTGAATTAGGGGATGTTGAATACAATTTTGTTTGTAATTTTTGGGAAGTATTCTAACGCCAAAATTCGCCGTTTAACCGAGGGAATAAAACAACAAATTATACATTTGGATGTGCCAAGTACACACTGTACAATGTCTGTATGTCTGTGTGCCTGGAACCCTTGTCAAGGTCAAATTAAATATGATAACGACCACAAGGTCAACGTGACTTGAAATTGTATTTTATTTAATTGTACTCCATCTCAGCTTCAAAATGATTTTTCACACGACCAGATTGAACAATGTTGTAAACTAACTTACAATATTGGTCATTCATCAAAACTATTACCAAATAAGGGTTGCTTACCTTATTTTTTAACAACATAAATATTATTTGTTGATCGTGATAGAAATTCTACTTTAATAATCTCATTGCAAGTTCCTAGATTAAATTCTGGAGCATTTAGAAAGTCATTTATGTACAGAGGCGTATCCTATTGGAATTCAATTTTTAATTTAGAAGCCCGTTTAATAAGCTAAAAATTGAACAATTTAAAAGTAAAATTAAAGCAATGATAATGAATCAAAGAGCAAAGAAAAATTGATTTTTACTTTTTATTTGTAGGTTGTTGTCTGTGTGTTTGTGTAATGTTAATTTATCTTCATAAGTTCTTATTTGTGATTTTGCTGTTCTCTTTGTTTGTTCATTATTGCTTTGATTATGATATAATCAATGTATTTTCAATTGATATTTTTCTTTCTCTGGGCTCCGTAGCCACGATTTTTTAAATTTCATTTTACTTGTGTGGTCAAAATCTCACCTTTCTATCACTAATCGCCGACATTGTTTGCTTATCTTCTTAACTATATAGGGTGCAATGTATACCCCTCTTAGTCTTCAGGTGAACTAGGTATGTTGCAGATAGGACAATTGTGAAGGGATGTTCGAGGGCTGTATAAGAGGACCCAATCCCTCGTCAGTCGGATCGAAACCATGACTTCCCGAATCAGTCGAGCGTTTAGCGCTCGAGCCAACACTGTCAGTTACGTTGAACCTCTAGGAGCAATGTGTTTCTTTATGGCCTAACGGTTGATGCACCCTTAAACCAACTAAACTAAATAGACATTAAAAATAGATCACTCGAAACTAATGCAACTGTTACTGGATTCTTAACACACGACTCGCTCACTCGTCTAACAACGACTTCGGCGTATTTATAGTTCATAGGTCGAGGGAGCGAAGCGACTGAGTCTTACTACGGAACGAATACAAAACTTCCTTGTGATTATGTATATCAGTCTGTCGACTGTCTGTTCGATAACAAACGGGCGAACCACTGAACTAATTGTACTGACATTAAACAAACACCCCGGACCAGTTTTGGGGTGTTGTTAACATTTTCATGAAACTCTGTTACGATTTAAACTCACGAGAAATAATAAATTAAAAAATACGTTGAAAATGTGTAGCATTTTTAAGGACAATCTACTCGAAAAAATCATTTTTATCAAATCATGTTTTGAAAGTCAGGCGGTGAATGCATGGACACGGTGTACGAACCGAAATCTCCACGCTCAACTTCCCAACAATTCTTCTGGCATATTGAGTAGGACTTTTAGTATTACCTCATACTTCGTACTAGCTGTGTTTTACTTTAGTATTTTATGCATTCAAAAACGTTCTATTATGGCGTTTCATATAATGAGATCATGTTTAAATTTAGAATTATGTGGAATCAAATTCTTAAGTTAATAAACAACTGTTTTGATTTATTTAAAGTTTAGAGATAACTTAAATGACTATAAACTGTGGTCAAGCGATGAAATAACTGTGTTTTAAGTAAAAAAACAAGTGGTTTCAAGTGAATTAATAACTGAGTTTAAGAAAAGAGATATCTGTGTTTAAGTGAAAAAACAACTTTGTTCAAGTGAAGACATGGCAGTGTTATAAGTGAATAATTAACTGTGTTCAAGTGAAAAGATAGCTGTGTTTTAAGTGAATAAACAACTGTGTTCAAGTGAAGAGAGGCAGTGTTTTAAGTGAATAAACAACTGTGTTCAAGTGAAGAGACAGCTGTGTTTTAAGTGAATAAACAACTGTGTTCAAGTGAAGAGATAGCTGTGTTTTAAGTGAATAATTACCTGTGTTCAAGTGAAGCGATAGCTGGGTTTTGAGTGAATAAACAACCGTGTTCAAGTGAAAAGATAACTGTGTATTGAATGAAAAACAACAGTGTTCAACTAAAGTGAATAAACGTCTGCACCAAGTGAAGTATTAACTGCCTTGTGGAGTTAATAACTGTGTTCAGATAGCAGTGTTTTAAGTGAACAATTTACTATCTTTCTATGTGAATAAATTAATAATTGTGTTCAATTGAAGAGATAACTGTGTTAAAGGGTATAAATAACTGTGTTTAATGTAAAATATCACTGGTGCCCATAAAGTCAAACGTTAGTCAAAACTTCAGAATCAATTCAAGTAGGGCTCGATCTTATTTCAAATGATCGACTGGCTGCATGCAACTACGCTGATTCGGGAAGCAGAAACCAACTTCTTTCCGGACTTCGTATTCGTCTTTATCTTCGTCTTCGTCTTCGTCTTCGTCTTCGTCTTCGTCTTCGTCTTCGTCTTCGTCTTCGTCTTCGTCGTCCGTATATCTTCTATCTTCGTCGTCGTCAGCAGCAGTGCTTCACTCCACATTGAACTTTATTGTCACAAAACTCTCAATTAAACGAGATCTTATATTTTATACATGAAACACCATTATAGAACCTCTTTTGAAATGCAAAAAAAGTATTATGGAAAACACAGCTAGTACGTAGTACAACGTAATATTGAAATGCCTGCTATATCTCACAAGAATTGTTGGGAACCTTGAGTGTGGAGTTTCAGTACACCTTGGCCAGTCGATATTGTTCCAAACATGATTTGATAAAAAATTTTTGTTCAAGAACAAAAGCCATCGCCTTTTATTTTAAATGCTTCACATTTTCAGCCTATTTTCAATTTATTATTTCTTGTGGGTTTATATCGTAACTGAATTCGTTGAGAATGCTAACAGCACCCACAAAACTGGTAGAAGGTTAGAATTTCAGCGTAATCGGTACAGTGGTTCGCCCGTTTAATATCAGACAGACAGACATACATTGTCAGACCCAGTCGCTTCGCTCCCTCGTTGAGAAACCGAGAACAAAATTTACTACTGACTATACGTTCTTTTTTAATTCTTAAATTTTTTTATGAGAAGCAGTGTTTGTTACACTAGATAAGAATGACAGAGACTAAGTTTTGCAGGAAATACTGGTATCGTGTATTATTAGTCATATAACATATACATACTAACATATTATTATTAAACATTCTATTTTGTAATGGTTCAATTAATTTTAATTTAAAAATTAGTAATTGTTTTGACACTCAATTCAATACGTTATAGGTCAGAAACTAATTGTTTTGTATTCGTACAGTGTTCGTTTTTATTTCCATTAACAACATTTCGAAGGTTAAAAGTCGTGGTGTGATTTTCATCGCGATTATCGATGCCTCTGTTTGCCAACTGCGAGTGTGAGAGCTAGGTACCAATATGTACGCCGTACACACGCACGCACTCACGCACGGACTCACTGTCGTGTCTGTAATAATAGATGAGATCGTTTCGTGATGATTCTGTCAATCAAAGGTTCAAAGCAGTGTTCACGTTTCCAATCAGCCCCTGGCTCACTCCTCTCTCTCTCTCTATACGTTTGGAAATTAATTTCAGAGGTATTGAACAATCAATACTAACTGATATTGTATTAATGAGTGTGTGGATATGAAATCAAAACCAGCTGCGTATCGTGTGGTTAACAACGCACGAATGTGTAAGCCTAGTAGTAAATTGATTACAAAATATTCGGAGGTCTTGGATGAAAAAGACAGGAATCATATTCCAAGAATTGAAATATATAGGATATACATTACGGATGTTTTCTTTAAAATGACCTGGATTGTACAAGAGCGGACAATTTTAAAGATGTTTCATTGCTAACACAATAGCCCCAAACAACACATTTTGTCATACGTGTAAGCATTCACACTAATTTTAAAACTTCTTGTACAATTTGAAAGATTGCGTCGGGGCCTACAGGGTTGGCTTGGTCGCTTTGATTTACTGTCCCCCACTGAAAATCAGTTATATAACTGAGTGGGTAGACTCTAAATACAATTTATTTATTGGATGAGCGTAGCGAGCGTAGCGAAGATTCCATTTCACTACACTGGAGAAAAAAATCGGAATGTTTTTTTTTTTTTTTTTCTTTTTTTTTTTTTTTGTATTTTTGTTTGTTTGTTAGCACGATTTCGGCTAAACCGATACTCCGATTATGATGAAATTTTATGGACGCCTTTGAAATCTCTGAACTTAGAACTGACACGTTTTTGAGCACAATCGGAAAATTATTTCTCATGAAAATCGCAATTTTACGATTTTTTCGATTGTTTAAAAATTTCTTCGGCTTATAACACCTACATGCTTTGTCCGATTGTAATGATTTTGTCACAGAACCATAATTTTATAAATTGATATATTCATGTGAAATTTGAGCGTTATCAAAAAACTACTTTTTACGAAAATCGCAATTTTACGATTTTGTTTCGATTTTTTAAATTTCTTCGGCTTAAAACACCTACATGCTTTATCCGATTGCAATGGTTTTTTCACAGAACCTTAGTTTCATTAATTTATATATTCGAATGAAATTTGAGCGCAATTGAAAAATTATTTCTTGTGATAATCGCAATTTTACTATTTTTTTTAATTTCTTCAATTTCTTCGACTTATAACACCTACATGCTTTATCCGATTGTAATGATTTTTTTACATAACCTTAATTTTATGAATTAATATATTCGTGTGGAATTTGAGCGTATTTGTAAAATTATTTCTCATGAAAATCTCTATTTTACGCTTTTCGTTTAAAAAAAATTACGCTCATCCAACAACGCGCCTGAAAAAGCGTTTGCGAAGCTTCCTAGTTTTATTTTATTTTTACATGTACATTCAATTATTGAGAAATATCTTCCTTTCGGTCATAGCCTACTACGCTCGCTACGGCATTAAAACATGCATCCCAAACCCAGAATATAATAAATATACTGCTACTGGTATGTGTATACCGCATTAACGAGTTGTGTACCCAATTTGATGATTATGACAAATATAATAGGTTCAGTGCGATATAATATCAAAGATGTAATATTTTAAATATATATTTTCTTGAAAATAATTTGAAGAGCGAATTATATCTGCATTTTTGCTAAAAATCACCTTCTCCTGATTGTGTTCAAACTCGTACCAGTATTTCCTGCAAAACTTAGTCCCTGTCATTCTTATCTAGTGTAACAAACACTGCTTCTCATCCCACACACTAAATACATAACCCTCTCTGTATCGCACACCTGTGATGTAACAACTTAAGACTATGTCCTTATCGCTGTGGAAATGCACACAAAGTGTAAGAAGTAATAATACTATAAGGTACGCGGCAGCCAATACTCACCATGCAAGTATCAAAATATGAAGTGCAAGATATTTGTTCAGCCACTTCCTTTTACTTTTATAATCTTCATTGTCTGTCGTAATGTAGTCTCAAATATTAGATTGTTTTGTTACGTACACGTGTAGTCTTACATAACGTACGTGTGTAGAATATAAGTAAAACATAATGAGAGCTGCGTGCAAGATCCCTGATTCGACAAATGTGAGCATAGAGATACATAAAGGTATACTTCGAATTACCTATGTGTATGAAAGGAGTATGTAAAGATGGGCTTATTTCTTCACCCTATCATTACTTACATTGCATGTAACCTGTACGGGTATGGTAGTACCCAAAATAGGGTGCGAAGCTACATAACCAGCAGATTGACGATGAGTTACGTACACAAATAAACCCTACTCCAGCGTGGATCTCTTCTTTTGGCGCCCCTTGGTTCGAAAATATCTCCCTTTATATAAAAACCCGTCCCCCTGGCCATACCAAAAATATTATGTATCATCTTTGTTGAAGGTCAATGTCAACAACAAAGATCGCATTTCAACAGCAGGTCATGTTTGGTTTTTATCGTGAGCGTGACGCACGAACAGGCAGACGACGGACACAGAAGTGATACTTAGTGGGAGATTCGCTCACCAATATCTGGGGGAAATAGGCCACGGGTCTCGCCGGATAAAATGTAAAACGTGTAATTAACAACACTTTTGTTTGTAAAATGCAATACAAATGTTCCTTACTAATTTTGCAACAATTACTTAATTGTGATCAAAATGGTTTTGGAATGGGACCCCCTTTTGATAGAACTTATCTATATTTTTTTAATAGTTTTTAATAGTTTGTATAGTTTGTAATAGCACAAATGAATAAAATCCAAAACAAAAATGAAGGAATTTCTAATCAATGTATTTTGCGGGCAAAGCTATCGTTGTATAACGTTATAACACTGTATAAAAGCTGATGTGTCAAAGCAGGTTCTATCAACCTTCCAAAAATAAAAGGAACACTCCCAAATCTATAATCAGGTCACGAATCCATTGTATAGGCCGCGGTATAGGCCTATGAGGGAGAATTGTCATGTTAGAATGTAGGTAAACCACTTCAATCTCTTCGATTATTTTACTTTGATCTCATTCGTTCCCTAATATTAGTAACAAACTAAATGTCACCCTGTTGCCTAAGTAATTACCCAATCTGTTTAATTATATAAAAGCTTGGGATAATGACATCCAGTGAGTGTCCAGTGTCAGCCATCACGCGACGCATGGCCACCTGTGACCGACCGTGTCATAGCTAGACTATATTATCGTTGCATTGTTATTGACGTTCTGACGCCTTGTCTCTGATGCAGCCAGCTGGCTGCGATGACGTCACGCGACACGTGACCCCGATGTCCACTCGGCGAAGATTATAGTTCTTTGTGCGTGGAAAATGAGTGGGTGAATAGACTCATTGATTGGTGATCCAACCCCTCGTTCATAGCGGTGGCGTTGTGTACTATGAGGGGTAAACGTGTGGAGGGGAGGAGGGGAGGAGACCAGTCGTATCTTATTCTTAGTCACCACAATAATGTCATCGCTATAAGATAAAATAAAAATGTATATATTTTATTAGGAATTAGGATCCAACTAAAATTGCGTGGCACATTTATTTATAATACTTTCCAAAGGTACTTGCTTTTACCAACTCACTAAGTAACTACTAACGATACTTTAAATTATATTATTATATATTAATATTTTGGAAAAAATATCTTTCGATGAACAAGGGTTTGGAATTTGGTTTTATATGTTTTTGGGGGTGTTCTTGTCTGACGAACTGTGTCTGGGATTGTCAAGATGTGGAACTGGCAGCGATCATTCAGGAGCTAATTTAATTGATTCAATGCCAACCATGCCGTCTTTTCTTATGACTACGAGAAAATTTCATTAAAATCCTCTTCAACCAAAATCATTGTTGGTGAAATTCGAGCTCGTTTACCACTTCCATAGGCAGCGCGCGTCAACGAGAAAATGAGGCGTGACTTATTATTCTTTATAAATTTCCACTTCTTATGTGTTTGCGTGTTGTGAATTGTTGAGGTACTTATCGAGTTTGCCATTGGGTTCTTTCGATCTTATTTGCGGTTCTGGGCTCTGTTTTATCGTTGTTTCCTCTCTTGGGGTATTTTTCAGGATGTTCAGTTGAAGATCACCATACTCGTGTCTCTTCGTGGTTGATGGTTGGAACTTGCGAGCTGACAAAATGTATGTTTTTAGGCTGTATGGTAGCCATCCAATCTGTTTCCAACAGGTAACTAACTGGCCCAATAACCACATCTTTAACACAAATTAACGTTTATGTAGCAAGTGTGGAAGGCCTAGGATAAACTTTCAGCCAGGAGTGTCGAGGGCGAGAATCGAACATGCGACTTCCGGAATCAGAGTCTCATGCGTTACATACGAGCAAAATTTGTCGGCGATCTCCATACGCCAGAAAAAAACTGTGCCGAAGAAAAAATCTTAGCTGATGTTCGAAATCAATGTTATAAAGACTATCGATGAGTTCCTGCCTGGAAAAAGTCGATGGTAAGAATAAGTTGCCATAAAATACCATACGAGGACTTCACTAACGCTCTTATGAGACTCGCGTTGATGGAGTGGCGTTTTTGGCTCAATTTTGTAAACGTTTTTCCGTACCATCTCTGGATGGCCATCATTCGACAGACTTGGTCCGCTTTAAATTAAAGTCCCCCACCGTAAAATCTAAATATTACATTTTAACATGATACTCTGGATACATTAAGGAAATTGTTTGTCCTATTGACGTATATGACATTTCCAGTGGCGGCGCCAGACAAAAAAACAATGGTGGGGCAAAGAAGGGGCAAAAGGTGATAAATCGAGGGGGCAAGTAGTGGCAAAAAGGTGGGGTCTGGGGCAAAGTCCCAGCCGCCGGAGGCCCTTTCGCAGAAGGCGAAAAGAATCTCGACCATACCACAGTTATTTCGTCATGTTTTAACTGAAAATGAGAACTCGAGGGATTACGTTTTACCTACATATGGACGTTATCATAAGAAATTACTAAAAATAAATTTGTGATTTGATGATTTACCATTTTTAGTAATATTATGCGTGAGGCTGGGATTCCACACCGGGGTAGGGGGGGCAAGGGGGCAAGCTATTTGGGGGGGGGCATGTGCCCCCCAGGTGCTCCGTATCGCCGCCACTGGACGTTTCTAAAACGATTCATCCAAACATTTTATTTTTAATAAATCGCTTTCTATTTGCTCGGCCGACTGACACCACAGGTGTTAGAAATTTTGAACATATGTCACGAAAGTGGAAATATAGGGCTCTGTTGTAACACATTTCTAAAATTTGTTTTTAAATAATTTATAAAAAATAAATTAGTTTTCACGAATTTCGATTTTGATAAAAAGCCGAAAGTTGACTATATTCGTGTTTTTTCCTGCCATAAGACAAATTCTGAAAATATATAACTGTAGGGCTGTCCATGTATGCTTTATTGACAGCTTTGCAAAGTTTCATATACGTTGCTCCCGGTCGAGCGAATAGCTATATGTGTCAACTGCCAAATGTATCCTATTCCCTCTTAAATTGCATAGGCCTACATTTATTTACATCATACATATCCAAATTTGATCATGCACTAACAAGTAATAGAGTATAAACTTAAATGTGAAAGCGACCTTAAAACATTGTTGAAAATTTTGTTCACTTTTTTCACTTTTCAAACGTGCACATACACCTCCTACACTATAGGTATTTCAGTTTCAGCTCACGGCGCAACCCTTCAAGTGGCATGAGGGGTTGGGACTTGCGAGTAGTCCTATTCATTATTCAAGGAGTTGAGTGAGATTACAACTACCCATAAGCTCTTCCTTAGTTACAAGTGGACCTGGATTACATACAATTCTATTTAGACTTTTGATACATATCCTCCTATTATCCTGTTTGCAAAATCATCTAATGCTTTTGGCATAACTCCTGAACAACACACTTGCCCACGGCATTTTGTATTGATAAAACATAGTACTATATAACGCCCTCGTGGATATTATTTTAGGGAGCGAAGCTCCCATAACCATCACTTTGCAGTCCGTCAGTCCATATGTTCGTCTGTGCGTGTGATACGTCTCGCAATAAAACCGAACATGCCCTTGGGGGAAAGAGGGAGGCTTAGCCGTATCCTCAGAAAGTTTAAAAATTCGTGACCCGGCACCTCCACCAAAAAACATACACCATCGCACATCGAATAATAATTATTCTCTCTGTTTCTTCTAGGATCTGATGATAAAGTAGCTTTGCTCCCATATTTGGGTACACTCGCGTGTTGAAAATATGAATTTAGTAAAATAATATTTGCAGTTTTATATGCACATAATCAAAACACAGATAACAGATTTGACTATATTTACAGATAGATATTATAGCTCTGCTTGCAAGCTAGACTCAAATTCAGATATGTCACTTGATCGACTCCGCGACGGTCAATCCTGACTAAAGAGTGTCATGTTACTAGGTTGTCTTTGGTCATTCTTATGGCGATGAGGCACCTTTCCAGAGTCCAGTCCACGTGTGTATGTGATGGGTATGACTCTTTTCCGTTGGCGCATGTTGGGCACGCCATGTGATGAATATCCAACTCATATATTGGCGCTAGATCGACATCAAAATGATGACCGACGGTTTTTCAATGTCACCTGCATGCACACGCACTAACATTTTTGTGACCCTACTCACACTCTTCACATAGGATTTCTACCACGAAATTTCGATTATGCCCTAGTTTGATTTTTTTGTACCTCATTTGTAAAGAGTGAGATCGTCTAATAAATCTGTTTCCTTTTTTTTCATTTATTTTCCTTTTTCTTAGCTTCTATTTGATTCATTTTAATCCATTGTCTTATCATTATTATTTCAAAATGTGTAGTTAATTATTTTGTTTGCATTTTTGTACTTTTTTTTTACTCCAAACCCGTTTTAAAACTGAATAATGAAAAGGATTAAATAAATCAAATGTCTGAGTGTAAGCACACGCTGTCGCCAGTGCGCGGCCGTGCCTCGTGCTGTCTAGCCCTAGAGAACGCTCAGTTTCTGCTGCGGTCGTGGAGGCGCGCCCCCTCTGCTCGATCATCTGTTCCCGCGTCCGGCGTCCTGCGTCCTATGTGTGCACGGCAGCTGGACGCACCGTCACGTGCACGTAGACGCACATTGTTCGCAGAAACAAAGACTCGCAGCAGGCAGATGATGGATCCATCTGCAATGCTTACTTTTACTCGAATATCACTCGGTTTTACTGTTATTGATAGATAGTAATAATTAGATCTAGGTATGGTAGGTATTTTTCATTATCGATTATCAAAATGGTAATCTCATTATCAAATCGATATTATCGATATCGAAATTATCGATAATATCGATAACACCAACAAAGTCTGTTCCGACCTATAAGTGGAACCTTAAGTGTGGCAAGTGTAAGTCAAAACAATACCATCGCGTTCCGTTTGCTGCCTCGCTGTCTTTGATCTCATATTTTTGGCTTTCGTTATCGACATATAGCTAATTTCAAAACATAAATCTCGAGTTTGACACCATCAGCCCAGCCAGTGCATGGCACAACATGAGATAATCTTTGTCTTTAGAGTTTGGTTCGTGCCACTATTGACCAATTATTTGATATTCCTATAATCCATAATTGATTTCGGTTTTCGATTCTCGTAATTATATCCATCAATTATATACATCGATATATCCATCCAATATTCATTATCGATCGATAACATCGAAGAACAAACAAAAGTATGTGAAAAGTAAGCAAATTAAACCATTTAAATTATTAAGCGAGCGAAGCGATCGTTTCCATTTGACTCTGCCGGCAAAAAAAGTCACTAGTTTTGTTTTTTGTTTGTTTTTTGTTTTTTTGTTTGTTTGTTTTTTTTGTTTGTATGTCTCGCCATAACGGTCGAACGGAGGCTCGGATCGAGTTGAAATTTTGACCATCCGCAAGCTTTGTTCTCGATTGAATGCCATTAGTTTTGTGGCAAAATCGTTCAAAAGTTTAAAAGTTACATTAAAGTTATCGAAAGTTTTTTTTTTAACTAAACGGCGACAAATTCTGAGATGGCCAAAATCATTTAGAATGTCCGTCCGTCACGAATATGTTAATTTTTTTTGGTCCGATAGTAGTGAAGATGGAAATTCAATATAACAAAGTACCGTTACGCTGGCAACGGAAAGTCGCGCAGCTTTTTTGGCTCATGATAGCGGTCGAACGGAGGTTCGGATCGAGATGAAATTTGGACCATCGGCAAGCTTCGATCTGGATTGAATGCCATTAGTTTTGTGGCAAAATCGTTCGAAAAGTTACAAAGTTACATTAAAGTTAACCGAAAGTTTTTTTTTTAACTAAACGGCGACAAAATCTGAGATGGCCAAATCATTTAGAATGTCCGTCCGGTCACGAATATGTTAATTTTATTTTGATCCGATAAGTAGTAGATGGAAATTACATTATAACAAAAGTAACGTTACCATGGCAACGAAAAGTCTCACTATGCACTGCCACCGAGAAGTTATCAAAATACTATCGAGGAAGCAGTGTATTATTTGTTACCAAAGAGTTTAAATAGTTTTCCCAAGGAAATGATGTCAAGGTCCTCTAGATGGTGGTGGATTTTATCCACAAAGTAAAAATTTACCCACGGGTTTACCCAAATACCTTGGCAATAAAAAATAATATTGGAAACATGGCCCCGTGGACAGCGAACGTCGCAAATTTTAAAATTAAAAAAAAATGTGCAATGTGGGTCAAGCTATAACACGTGCTCGCTTATCAACGCGTCCAACTGAGCGTTTATGAGAGATTTAATTAAGATGACTCCGAACCAGTCCTGTCGACGCCGACGCCATCGACGATAACCAATAACGTGTTTCGTTGAAATAAAAACGGCTGATTCTATGTGACCACCGATTTATTTTAACAATTACACAACCTCAATAATATACATACTTTTCGGTAATCTTTTGTGACATGTCATGATTAACACGTTCGATGTCGAAATAAAAAACTGGTAAGTTATACATCAGTTTGAAAGGGTGTTACGAAAGAGAGCAAAACTCTCCCGTATAAAATATATCTGTCTGTCTGTCTGTCTGTCTGTCTGTCTGTCTGTCTGTCTGTCTGTCTGTCTGTCTGTCTGTCTGTCTGTCTGTCTGTCTGTCTGTCTGTCCGTCCGTCTGTCCGTCCGTCCTTCCGAACATCTATCTGTTTGTGCGTGTGTCACGCCTCGAGATAAAACACAAACATGATCTCCAATTGGCAAGCGTTTTTTTGTTGACATTATTCTTTCACGAGGATAATATAGAAACATAACGTTTTTGCTGACGGAGTCAGAAGGTGGACGTAGCCCCATTTAAAGAAGAATTTTGATCAACCCGGCACCTCCACCAAGGACTAGGTAGACTAATTTGGGCTCTCCCGTACTAGCGATAGTGTACAATAAACTCTTCATTTCTTGTGAGCCTCGATTCACATTTTAACAAAAGAGGCTTTTCAAAATAAACTTGCGCGCGAAATAAACTTCGCAACTGTCAAATTCTGTCGACTCGTTTTTTTTTGTACCTTTCCTAATGAACACATACACAAATATTGTAGTTATTTCTTTTACAGAGAAACAAGGGACACTAATGTGGTCTCACAATAGTATGGTCATATTAGTATTTCAATTTACTGTTAATAAAAAGAAACTTATAGTCACCCAATCGAAAGTCGAAAGAGTACATATACGCGCCTGCAGTGCTACCTGGAGTAGTTCACCGCTTACGTCCCTCTCTTGCACCTTGCCGTTTCATGTGCATGTAAGAAATGACAGTTATTCCCCATGTGATGTGTTCGCGTTTTCCTCTTTTCACTCACGAACGGTATACCTATTTTCGGCATTCCAGAAACAAGCCGTACGTATGGCGGCGTTGTGGAGTAATCCTTTTTATTACCTCGGGCACCATAGAATAACATTCTGCAATAAGAGCAAAACAGTGGCGTGTGTTTATAGTTATCCTTGCATGCACGAATAACCTGGGTCAGGGCACGGTATCGATTTTAATTCACTTAGGTTCGCGGATAGGAAGTGATATTGGTCCACGGCACGGACGGTACTCACACTTGCGCTAGGGACGAGAAAACGCTCCCTTCGGAGTGAATTGTCAGTCTATTTCATTTAACGAATCGCCGCTTACCAACATACGTAAATATTTTTATAAAACTGACTTCGAACTTTATCTTTTACAGTTCGAAATATTATAGATAATAGACTATAATGGATAAGCACAGTCGTCAGTCATATTGAAATCGTACGATTTTATTAACTAATCGTTCACAGCGAAATGACCCGCAAAATGTATGATTTATGTAATACAACTGAGTTGTCACATAATTATTTTTTTAAAGATTCAATACATGTATTTGAGATAATTGATCAGGCTTGGAAAAAGGGAACAGAAAGGGCGCAACTTCTTTTGCATGTGTACATTTATTTTATAAGTAAAGATTTTTAATTTGTGTCCAGTCCAGTGGATAAAATTTATGGCCAGAGGAGCTGCTTGTTACCACACCTGTGCATTCGTTTCTCTGATGCAGTTGAGGTCAAGAGTTTGCAGTTTTTGCCACATGATTTTTTTTTTTTTTAATAAGTTTCATTTGCAATTTAGATGAAAAATTAGCTTTCCTGACATATGGGATGACGTTTATTTATGTCCCTTATTTGGAATTCATTAGTCAGTGACGCTTATTCAACTTCATAATAGTGCTGTATTTTAGTAAATGTACCTTCGTATGACATCCTAATATTTAATAAAACCCCTATTATAGGGAGGCTCCTGTAGGGAGCGCCCAACTCAAATGCGCGCGCTCAGGTGTTGATGATTTCTGCTGAACGGTTAGTAATATCAATAATTACTAAATTTTGAACTAGTGTTAATGAAGTGTTTTTGTATTGATATCCGCATTTGGTTGCAAAAAATAAGACTTGCAGATCCATTGCAAGACATGTCCAAAACGTGAAAAAATGGGAAATCCAAAACATGAATTTCAATTCTGGAAATCCCCACCAAACCATTTATCTTACAACAAAACCAAATTAACCTGCGCGTTCATATTTATTTAAACGTTGATATTCAGTATGCAAATTTTAGTTTTAAATATCTGTATATTTGGAATAAATTCCCGAAGTTGACCAAAATAGAGTAAATTTCAATGATTTCAAAAAAAAAATCAAAATCGATTGATTAATTTGGGAATACGCGTACTGGATAGCATAGATTTATTATTTATTAACGTTAGTGTGAAATTTGATAACGGTGTAATAAACCGTTTACCCTAAAAAAAAAAAAAAAACAGAAAGCTGAGCGCCTAAACTCGTTCTTGCCTTTCGTGACGGGGGAAGGAGACATAACTTATAAAAATCTTGTTACATCATTAAAGCGGAGTCAGACTTGTTGTGAGTGGCTTTGATATAGGTGGAGAGTAATTGCTCCGGAACTGTGACATCGTTTACTGCCCCCTTACGACCCCTTTCTATGTAGCATATTAAATAAACAGCATATTTTCAACACTTCCTAACGTGTAACATCCGTGTTTTTAACATAAGAGCTATTTATAGTATCGGGTGAAATACACATTAATTCTGAATAGCTATTGTCATACCCCCCCCCCCCCCTCCCCCCTATGTTCTGTTGTATGACAGCAAAGTGACAATGACAGCATAAAATAACAATTTCTTTGTTAGTATTCCGTAGTTCATGTACATTTTATGTGATGTAACCACGCAAGCAAACGTGCACTGACACTTCGTTTTTGATATTGTACATTTTAAAACACCTATGCGATGAAAAGTGTTTGTCATTAGCTTTACTATCTGTTGACAGAGGATTTCTTCTGTCCTACATACAATCAAAATGTTTCTAGAGACTCACTTTTCTAAGCTATTCTTTGTAATCAAACGTAGAAGGACATAACTCTCAAAGACAAAAATGTAATTATATTGTACTTCTCAAGCCCAGCCACTATGACTTAGTTTATTTACCAAGTCAACCCCTTTGGCAGCAGTCTTGCAGCTCAGACTTAGTCAGATGTAGGTGACCAACAATGATGAATTATGAGGTACATTTTGAACTCTGATTGGGGAGGTCGGAATCGAGTTTTTCCACCAGCAATCCCAACTGAAAGTTTCCCCGCGATTTTTTAATTGAGTCATCACACCAGGTTAACTGATAGGAACCCTATACAGCGGGTGGGCATACTTACTAAACATTTTTATTTTTTTTATTTATAATAATAGGTGCGCGGGATATTTTTGCATCACCTCTTCATACAATAAATTTATGATCACGCAGGATGATATAAGTAGGCAAATTTTAAGCAATTTTCTATTCGTATCCGCTATAGGGTATGCATGACATTTGAAGTTTTCTCAATCAGGTCAGTGACATTTAGTAAATAATGCTCAAATCACGTTTGTAACCTCTCTGGTCTCTAGCTGACGTCGACTTAGGAAAACGTTGCGTGCTTCAGAAGCATTTGACGGGAAAGTATGGGCGATCATAAACTTTGACGATATCTGACTAAAAAAAGGTATCGAGCTATTTTTGTGACACCAACACCAAAGCAGCATTAGCATGTGCCTTGGCCCGGCCTCCTAGCTCGTCCGCTAGGGGTTGGGGGTGAGGGGTGGATAATTAAACAGAGTTATGCGCCATATCCGAATGTGATTGACAGCAGTATGATAGAGCCTACTCATGTTGAACATCCTTCTTGCGGTTCCCTGAATTGCTACAATGGATATACTGAACTCTTGCTCAGTTGTGATTAAATGAAATTCAAACGGTTTAGAAATTTACCTCTTCGGTAATAGGAAGATTTTTAAATGTTCAGGCATTTGGCCCCTAGAGAAGTCGAGAACTTATTAAAAGAACCACAAAAAAGGAGCCAATAAAGATTTCTGAACAGTTTTTAATTGCCCAAATAATGATATCATTTTGGGGAATAAATTATTTTACTTAATCGCAAAAAAATTATAGAAGAGGATACTGACTGTTAAGCGTGAAGAAATTGGAACGGTTTCACCCAGGACTTAGATATCTTCCTCATACCTTATTCCAAGATTAAGAGAGAACTTTCAAACATTACCGAAAGTATTGATAAAATTGCATGCTGAACTCCGACCTTTACTAATTCGAGCGGAATGTCACTGGATGCCACGACTATAAATGGGTTTGCGTTTCTTCACCACGTAGTCGACTCGGGGGTGTGAGGGGAGGGAGGGTCAGGTCACGACGCTCGATGCCGCCGCCGCCGCCGCTGCTGCACGTATGTCACGCGAAGAGGGCAAATCCCCAAAGGGGTTGTTGTTGGATTCGGACGAGGAGGAGGAGGATCGATAACCTGCGCTGGTGAATTCAGGAGTCATCCCTCCTTCCTTGATGATAATCATGTCCAATCCCCTCCATCCACCCCCACTTACACTCTCGCAGATGTTGGCATATCAATCACAAACACCGGCAAATTATTTCGTGTGCAGTGCGATTCCCTTTAAGAGGCAATCCTGTTGAGTGACGTAGTCTGCATGTTTTCTCGCGAGATAGCAGCACTGCCGCTACTCGTGCACATCTCTGCCTGATACTCGTTCGTGAGCGGGCTATTCAAACACGCCCACGCACCCTCTAGCTTCGGTTGAAATTGTCTCATTATATGATAATGTCTTTGACAAATCTCAAGTTATTGGAGTTGTAATCAGAAGCTCGTTCAAGGAGGCTTTACAGTCATGTCGTGCTCGCATGACACAAAACGACACGTGACAGCAAATATTGAAGAAAGAAACAATCGTGAGGTGTAATAGGTTAATTCATTATTCAAAACGTGCAGCCTGAACCACATTTGTAAAGCGTTGACTGTAGGGCCGCTATGGGAGGATTTTACTAACGTAAGCGAGATTGCATTTGGCCGCCCACAGTGGTGTCATCCAAAATTATTTATATGTATACGATCTTTCGCGGGTAAAGTATATAATTTTGTACAAGGGGTCTGGAGGCCTTCACAATTCGCAGCACGCCCTTCTCGCGGTTTGAGGTGTTGAGTATTAAACGGTGAGTTTTCTAAAAAATTTGGGGAGTCTGGTGTGTCGTTGGGATAACTTATATTACTACCTTTCCGACTGGCGCGACAATTGGTAATTCTGTTCGATGACTTCAAGACGGAGCGAGACGCCCGTGCTGAACCCAGTGTGCCTTCTCCTCTATAGCTTTCAGGTTACGACCAGTACAGGCCTGGTCAACCATGTGTAACCTGAGCTTTGTATCTTACGTCCGGCGCCTTTGCAGTCTTGGGCACGTTCCCCCCAAAAAGGAACTTTGAAAAGTTAAGTTACTTCTGCCTAAAAGGAACTGAGACGTTCCTCGTTCCTCAAAAAGGAACTTAGTTCCTTTCACATTCCTTATACCATCACTGATTTAAATAATAATAAATGTGATAGGAGTTAATTTATCATACTTTTATTGATTTAAGTGCGTCCCCAGGCCACTCTGACGAGGGAGGTGGCGCCATTTTCGAAAACACGATATTTTTCATAATTCAGTTTACTGTATCAGGTACTGGGATTCGACGGGATTACGACGACGAAAGGAACTTATAAAGGAACGTTAAATTCGTTCCATTCCCCCGAAATAGTAACTTTGACGTTACAAGTTCCTGTCTTCCTGATCTAAGAAAAGGAACGCGTTCCCACAAAAGTTCCTGAAAAAAGGAACTCGTTCCTCCCCAAGACTGGCCTTTTGCGATTGTGACAAGACGGGAGGGCAGATTCCCATTCGTAATTTTAGTAAATTTTCAACATCTATCCTAAAAACATTTGTGATGATGGTAATTTCGAGGTCTTCAATGTCTGGTTTCATGACCGTCATCACGATTGTTACGAATTCGTACGCATATTTTTAGCGTGATGTCAGTTGAACGTGTTTAAGGGGAATCCCTAGACCCAAATATGATTTCTAAAGAATGCAGTAAAGACGTCTGAAAAGTAAGTAGAATGTAAGAGGGGCTTAATAAAAGAGCGGATAGTTTTTTTGAAATTTTTTTGACGGGACATAACCTCAGAATCAACAATTTTATTCAAATTACTGGCATCAGTTGCTCAAGTTCAAAATTGAATTTTTAGCAGCGGTTTTTTGTATATTATTTCTACACTCCTTTATCTACAACCTAAATATAAGTATTATTGGTTTTATATGATTTCAGGCGTTGCACGATTTTTTCCGTTAAACGGTACAAAATTTGAAATTGTACCGGCAGGCGAAAAAAATTGTGCAACGCAACAAACCATATAAATACAAAAATCCTTTTATTAGGTTGTAGATAAAGGAGTGTAGAAATAATATACAAAAAACCGCTGCTAAAAATTCAATTTTGAACTTGAGCAACTGATTCCAGTAATTTGAATACAATTGTTGATTCTGAGGTTATGTCCCGTCAAAAAAATTTCAAAAAAATAATCCGCTCTTTTATTAAGCCCCTCTTACATTCTACGTACTTTTCAGACGTCTTTACTGCATTCTTAAGAAATCATATTTGGGTCTAGGGATTCCCCTTAAATAGGATTCACTATTCATCTATCATCATCATTATATCACTATTTTGTCATATTCATTCCTCTTCTTAAAACAATCATTGCTTCACCCTTCCCTTATAAGAAAAAGCAAACATACACTCCGAGAACACAAAAACAAAAAAGTCAAAAGAACAAACAAATATACAATACTGAAATTGTTGAACATGTACTTTTTATAAGCTGGTCTTCGAAAACTAGCGGGCCGCAAGGTATACATAATAACATCATACAAAACACACCTATCACTTTTATTGAACTGTAATTTTTAGTAAAATCATCACACACAAATATTATTACACAATCATGTTGCAACGTGCATTAAATAAAATGAAGTCAAAAGATCATTATCATAACTTTGGCACTGAAAAATTGCAAGGTACATTTTATGTTTTCTCTATAAGACAGTAGAACTCATCTTTGTCAACACAACACAGTAAACATGTATAAGCCTACAGCTTTTATTTCTCGTTATCAGTTTTGCACAGATTACAGGTTGTACGGTCACTCATAAAATAAAAAAAGTACAAAATAATATAACACGAAGCAACTGGTAGCTTTTTGCATAGCGAGAGCTTTTGGGGTAGAGGGAGACCCGGTAGCGAACCTTTGTTATTATAATATATAAACACGTTCATCCAGGCATTAAAAATAATTCCGAAAACCGAACCCGGAATCGAATCGTGAACCATTGTGCACCGTGCTCAGGATTAAATATTAAACCCACGTGACCGCAGCAAATAAACAAGAAGCACAAGTCTTGCCATTGAAGTTATAAAAGTAAAACTATTGTCTTATCAATTGCTAGACTTATCAATCCATGCTCCGACAATCTGGTGGCTATTACCTCAAAAATGTATTTAATACCAAATATTCTATACTATACTACTAGGGAAACGCCAAAGTCGTTGATAGAGGAGTGAGTGATCCATGTGTTAAGTACCCGGGAACATCCTCCCCTATACCTAAGGCTGGATCTAGCCCAGTATGGGGAATGATACCGGGTATTCAACACATGGCTCACTCAATCGTCTATCAACGACTTTGGCGTTTCCCTAGTCTAGTTGGCTAAGGCGCCCTTATACCCGGAATGTGGGGGACCTGGGTTCAATCCCCTGGTCGGAAAAGATTTGGAAGTTTATGGATTGTATTTAAAAAATATTAAACATGTTTTGAAATGCATACAACACAGTTTAGTCTACGTCAACTGTGACAATTCTATGGAAAACATAGCCAGCACAAAATACGAGTAAAGATTGCAAGGTTTACTCAATCTCCCAGCGGAATTTGGGGATACCTTGAGCGTGCAAATTTCGATACTCTTTGCTCACTGCTCTCTGCATTACAAATATGTTTTCCACTGCCTCCATCGCAACCGAGTTACATCCAAGAAGCAGTGATTTTTTCATAAAGATAACACATGTTAGACCTATTTTTCAGTTAATTATTTCTTGTTTGTTTGTAGGTTTAAATCGAAATGGATTGTGCTCATTTTGTTAGCAGTTCTAAGTTTCCTGGTCACGGATGTCTGTTTAAAATTTCAGCTCAATCTATTTGGCCGTTCGGCTGTATGGGACCGGACAAACAGACATACAGAATTAACTAGGAAAACGCTTAAGTCCCGCCGCGTTGTTGGATGAGCGTAACTGGTGCATTGAGCTGCCATGTGTTATGCGGATTTTCTGTTGTTCTGTGAAAAAATCATAACCGGGTACTAAGTTGAAGATTTTTTTTTAAATTAAATTAAATTAAATAAAAAATTAACCTAAATTTTAATTTTTTTAATTAATCGTAGTTTTAAAAAAGCAAAAAATCGTAATATTGAAATTTTCATAAGAAATAATTATTCGATTGCGCACAAATTTTACACGAATATATTCATTCATAAAATTAAGGTTTTGTGAAAAATCATTACAATAGGATAAAGCATGTAGGTGTTATAAGTCAAAGAATTGTTTTAAAAAAAGAAAAAAAAACTTAAAATTTCGATTTTCATGAGAAATAGTTTTTCGATTGCGCTCTAATTTCACACGAATACCTAAATTCATAAAATTAAGGTTCTGTGAAAAAATCATTACAATCGGATAAAGCATGTAGGTGTTATAAGCTGAAGAAATTTTTTAAAAATCGAAAAAAATCGTAAAATTGCGATTTTTATGAGAAATAATTTTCCGATTGCGCTCAAAAACGTGGCAGTTCTAAGTTAAAGGGGTATTTAACCGCTAAACTCAAAAAATATATTTCATTCAGGCTAACTAGTAATGAATTTAGCAATTAACAGAAAAATTATTTGGGCCACCATGACCTCCCAAAAAATTGTCAAACATGACATTTTTCGAGCTAGGTCCCATCGGAAAAAATCTCCCATAAGAAATAACATGGGGACGATCTTTATGCCCCGTGACCTTGGAGGATTTTGATCCAAAAAAATATTGGCCATTATTGACGTACTCTACAGCCTTTTCTGTAAATTCTCTATATTTTGTTTTGTAATTTGAGCAAGTAGTTCGGTCAAAATATGCTGATTACCAAGATGGGGTGTGATTTTGGAATGCATATTTTTGCGTGTTTGAGGGTATATTTGGGCACAGTTTCAAGACACGATGTAACAAAGGGGCATTTTAGATTGGTACTATGCTCTAGTATCTATGTGGACCGAAAAAGAAAGCAGGTTAAAGCCGATTTAAGAAATTTCCCAAAACACCAATTTTCGCAAATTTCTGGATCAAAAAAAATCAAAAATTCGTGTTAAATCACAGTTACAAGATATAATTTTTTAAACGGTCATTTTAGTGTAGTATTGTGCTATAGATCACGTGGTAAAAAATAATTTTTGGGGTTTTTAGCCCCTTTAAGAGATTTCGAAGACCTCCATAAAATTTCATCGCAATTGGAGTAGCGGTTTAGCCGGAATCGTGTTAACAAACGGACAAAAATACAAAATAAAAGAAAAAAAAACATTCCGGATTTTTTTTTTCAGTGTAGTGAAATGGAATCTTTGCTTCGCTCGCTACGCTCATCCAATCACGCAAGGCCCGATCGAGTAGTTTTAAAGACTTCGTTTCGCTGCGCTCACTCGTCTAACTAAATTGAATTGACAATTTAAAATAAATTTCATAACAGTAACTGTGACTTTAGATGATTTTAAAAAAACTTTTTGATCCTTTATTCGTGAAAATCTGCGTTTAGGAGATTTTCTTTAAATCGGCTTTATAACCTGCACAGCAACAGTATCTAAAAAGAATACGCATTCAAATAATTATCTCTTGAAGCTGAGCACAAGTATGCACTCAAACACGAATATATATATTCTCCCCGAAATATAACACCTTTTCTTAGTGGTGAGATAAGCATATTATTTGTGACTGAATCACTTGACTAAATTACAAAAAAACAAAATGTATTGTGTGTACAGACAAGAAATATTATGTAATATACACCAATGATAGCAAATAGTTTCTCTATTCATAAAAAAAAAAAACGTTGCAAGGTCACGGAGAATAAAGATCAAAGCAATGTTATTTTTCATGAGACTTCTAATCGAAAATTACAAATATTAAAATGTCTCCACGGGTCATGGAAAACCAAAGATTTTTTATTTTTCTCTTTATAAAATATATTTTTGGGGTTTGTGGGTGAATACCTATTTATACGATAATATGGAGGCAGTGTCCTGTCCAATTCCATTCATATAATAGTTAATACTGTAGTAGGCCTTTTAGGTGGAGGAAGGAACATGTAGTGTACAATTAAAACAATGAGCCTCCAATAATGTTCACAGTCATAAGAAGTACAATATTTAAGTGACCGGTAATTTTATTTATCGGGCATAGGAAGGATAGTGGGAAATACAATAATTAACTTATTTGGGTCCTGAATGAAAATTGCCAATTTATTAATGTATATTTAAAAAATGTTATTTTTGAATTAATTATTCATTTATAAGTGTCAACAATTAATGTAATTGTTTCCTTGCTTTATCGAGATGTGTAACAGTTACACACAACAAAGTATTTGATGATTAGTTCCTGCCATGGCAAGACGAGCACTGCACACCGGACGTGGAACTAATAACTGGAAAGTGCTCATAAATCTTGAAGGGAGTAGTTCAATGGTTGGTTCCTGACATTTACTTCACTCACGCACCTTCATGACGCACTTTTCACTTTTGATTACATTTTTATTATTGAAGAAGTGTCAGTATTGGGGGTTGGTGGAGGGGGGGTGGGGTGACTTAGCGGTGTGGAGAGCTGTGCGGTTTACGGTAGCTCTGCCGGCTTATTGCCGGTTCCTGTGTCACGAAGTATTCGAGGGGTTGGAGGGAGAATCGATGCCTGGATACTAGACCGCGGGAATAAAGTCGAGGCTGAACAATGCGCAGTGGGAGACGCGCATGGGATGCAAAGCATATTGTAGATTTGCGTGTAATTCGTCTCGAGCTCCAGGGATATATCATTGAAGACTTTGGGGATCAATCTCTGATCCAAGCTTTTTTTTTATAAAATCATTGTTTTTTAAATAATTAAATTCAAGTACTATATTCAATTGAATTTTTGCTTGTTTTTTTTTTCAAGAATAAATTTTGCCTTTGTATATTCTCAATTTTACGTCGGGATTTAATTTATCACTTCTGTGAAAATGTGGAAGAACTCACAGTGGCAAGGGCTATCACAAGTTGTGCCTGATATCTATGCATTAAGGAGTACATTTCTAAAATTGTATCAGGAAACCAGAGCTAGTTTCGCGTCGTCTTCTCGTCTGGTAAGTGTACGTGAGGTTGTCACGTGGTGCATTGGATTTGGTCCCACAAAAAAACCGCGATGGTTTAGTTGGTAGAGGAGAGGCGGAACTCGACTGTCGGTTGTTTTCATTGATTTGTTGCAGCACAGAGTTGCCAGATCTTCACTTCGTTGTTCAAACTGTTAATTAATATTATCCACATGTGACATTATCACAATCCTCTCGCTGTGACTAAGTTACGTATAAACCGAGGCGGCTTAATCAATTCAATTAAGTTCTCTTGCGACGTAGATGGGTCAAGTCCAGTGCAAACATTTGCAGATCAACTTTCATCTTTCAACGAATTATTGCTAACCCCACGTAACTTATGTAAAGGTTATTAGGCGTTACTATTAGAAATACGTAACCGGTGAAGTGGCAGTGATTCTCCTTTCCCCTAGCAGATAACATAATTAAGAATTAAAACAACAATTTCAGAAAAAATTGTCGCATCAAATTTTGCTTCGTATCACTTGTAACTATGGACAACTGTGGATCGGGTAAAGTGCACAATTGTTTGCTTCCTATTAAACTAGTGAGAAATTATTATCGTGTTGCCTTTGGAATAACTTCAACTACCTCACTAAAACCTGTATTATTCATGTGCTAAACTTTAAATTTTTCTTACCCACTTTGTAAACTTCTTTATGAATCATAATTATTGCTTACAGTATATTCGTGCTTGTTCGAAACATAATTCATTCAAATATCTTGTGCCGTTGTGGAATGTGGTGTAATAAAATACAGTTATGACCGTTTTGTATGTTTGTTGTTATTTTGTGTGACTTGACTTATGAACTTAAGTTGATAACCTAACTCAAATTTTGTGTAAATTCAGTTTTAGATGGAAGGAGATTTAATCTATAAGCAAAAGATTTTTCATGGTTTGAGAATCATAAAGGCCAGAATTACAATAATAGATCGTACCTCTTGTCATCCTGCTCGGCCAGGAAGGTGGTGGTGTAAAGAGGGGAGGAAATTCTTGGTACCCGCGGACCAATCTTCCCGTGAAGTCCACTTTAGCAGATAACATAATTAAGAATTAAAACAACAATGTTAATCAAAAATTTGCACTCAATTTTGATTGCGTACACTCACTGGATAATATTGTGAAAATGTGATAGTGATTAATAAATGTCAATTGTTTGTTCTTATTAAAACTAAGTGAACAAATTATTTATCGTGTTGCTTTGCTGACTCAACCTACCTCACTAAAAACCATGTAGTATATGCATGTGATACAAAAATTTTGTCTCCCCACTTGTAACTTCTTTTGATTATATATTATATGCCTTCAGTATATTGTGCTGTGCTTGTCGCAATCATAATTCCTATTCTAAATACTTGTGCCGTTGTGTGCATAGTGGGTAACAGAAACAAGCTATGACCGTTGTATGTGTGTGTTGTATGTTTGTTTATTGTGACTGACAAATTATGACTTGTAGTTCGTGACCTGACTGGCAATATTTTCTGTCGTCAGGAATTCGAGTTTTAGATGGCAATGCCTTCGCGTGTTAAATGGCGCTGAAAAGAAAACGGGTTCTTCACTGTGTTTAATTAATGAAGATTTAATTAAACCTGTCTCGTGATAAATGCACCTGCTCTCACTGCCTCCTACGTTGAAGGTCATTGACAAATGACCGTTGATAAATGCACAGGATTAGCTTGATTGACACGTCCACCGGAGGTATTGGCTTTTCCGTTTGAAATTAGCGTAGCAGTCCATAACTGAAATCGTCATTGATCTGTCTAATGTTGTAACGACGGACACGGGCGGGCGAGGCGAAGGGTTGTCGCTAACCAGATGGGTGGATGTGAAGCCCCTGCTAAGCTTGTTTGAGCTGTGAAACACATTTCCTCCCCCACCCCCCACCCTCGCACATATCACCCCAAGCTCAATGCGCACCCGGTCACCCTGTTTGTTTGCTGTGAACCAAGTAAGTTATCGACGGGACCCAACAACTGTCTGTCAGACTGCCCTCTCGAAACAAACAATATCTAACTTGTTCGCCATGCACGGACTTGCCGAACTGAACTGGCTTTTCTGACTCGTGACGTCGCATCTTTATCGGCATTGTTGTATATACATTGCCAATACCCCCAGCACCTCAGACGATAGTAGTACCATGAACAGTGGCGGATCTAGCCCAAATTCATGGGGGAGCTGTCATTTTTTCAAGATTTTTTGATAGTTATAAAACGAACCCGAATCAAAATCTTGGCTACACCCCTGTCTGTAGGTCTGGTACTATGAGATTTACACATTGGTATAAACAAACAATGTTTTCTGACATTTTTAGTTATATACGTACGATACGTACGTCTTGTAAAGTTTAACCTGGCATATCCATATATACATTACATTATATTATTGAGACAAGTACGTACGTCTTGTAAAGTTTAACCTGGCATATCCATATATACATTACATTATATTATTGAGACAAGCCATAATTCTTGCATCCCGATACTAACACAGTTCGCTTTCATTTTTGTGACTATAACAACACATATAGGTAAGTAATTGATTTATTTCTTGTAATATGATAAGCCGAGAAAAATTCCGCAAAATAATTCGCAATTCTATGCGGTCTCATTTGAAACAATCTTGAGTCATTTATCAATCAATCAGTCAGTCAGTAAAGGTAACCCTTTTGAAATTGAAAGTATACAATTGGCCTACGTTTCTAATTATACTAATTTTCGAACCATCATTACTCTAATATATTTTCCAAAAATTACTAAGTAAACAAAAAAAATAACATAATCGATTGCGAAAAAAAACTGCTTCTATAAAACATGGGTTACAAGTTGTAATATGGTTTTACGATTTGGAGATACATTTTGGTATTGCGGGAGCTGGGAGAAATTAATCTAAATGCAAATTCTCTACCCTTCTCCGTCCATTGCACGTATTGAAAAATATCGAAACCAATGTCGATATCCGTCTCTTGATATGAAATATCATGCAAAGCAGAGCAGGGCGCACGCACATTGTTGACAGTGGTTCAATGAGCGCTGATGTTTCCGGCTTATACGAGCATGGATGTCAACCAGACGTTCACACACACCTCATACTTGAACTCTTTATACATGGCCTATTGTTTCTATGGTTATTTATGGTAATTGTGAATGTCAATAAGATCGACCTACCTGTTGTGTATTATAGAGTGGCACTGACTTTGACTGAAACTAATTTTGTATTAGTCTTTCCTCTTGGTTTACAAGACCGTTGACAAGACGCCGCCATATTGGTTAGGAGTGCACAGGGATGTTTGCACGTTATCTTGAGTTGTGACTACAAACCAGGGATCCGACTTGCTTTTTTTAAAACAAGCTGGGCTGAACCAAGCCGGGCTCAAAGCAAGCCAAACTAAGCCAAGCTTGAGCTGGCCAAACCAAGCTGAGCTAAACCAAGCCGGGCTAAAGCAAGCCGGGCTCAAAGCAAGCCTGAACTAAGCCAAGCTGAGCTGGGCCAAACCAAGCTGAGCTAAACCAAGCCGGGCTAAAGCAAGCCGCACTCAATGCAAGCCTGAACTAAGACAAGCTGAGCTGGGCCAAACCAAGCCGAGCTAAACCAAGCCTAATCTGGTTAAACCAAGGCGGCTGAAGTAGGCCTACAAAAAATAAAAAAAATAAAAAAAAAAAACAAAACTAAATTTTTTGGGGGTTCAGTGAAATTGAGTCTTTGCTCTGCTCATCCAAAAATCCTGTTTTTAAATTTAAAAGTTTTAAAAATTTAAAATCTTTTTATCAACTAAAATCGTGTTTTAAAATCTGAAAGTTTTCTCCTTCAAGGTCATTTGATGAAAATCTGTGCGTTTAAAGCATCACAATGCCCAAATTTGTATATCTACTAAAATCCTCTTTTTGTCAGATGGTATTAATTGCCTTTAGTATTGCGATAAACAGTTATTCTATATTCTCCATTGAAACGTTAAAGTGCACTTTCACTTTTTTGGGCAAAGCGGGTGGGGGGTGGGTGTTCCCCCCTCCCCCGCCCCTTGGATACGCCACTGATGTATCTATTTGTGTTGGATGTTGTTAATGCCATGAGTGAGGCTTGTAATTTACCCCATAAAGGGAAGATCACAGATGCGCTCGGGTCGATCCCTTGTTTACGCATTCTTACTTCTTAGTACCCTGCCATCATGCACCAATCAGTGTGATGCAGTGAAAGGTTAAACTAAAATTTATGATCACGCCATAAATAATGAGTAAAACGGATAGGCCTATGTGTCTGTCCTCTTTCCGCCTTTTAGAAATTCTGTTTTCTGAAGGGTTTCTAAGGGTCAGGGTTGTTTGGCGTATTTTGTGTTAAGCCTTTGATTGTGTGCGTGCTGGTTTCGACCTTATTTTTGGCGTCCTAAAAGCTTGGAGAAAGACAGTGGCAATGTGTATTTACAACATTTCGAAACCCAAACATAAACATCAATAAATAACATCCATCCATTTATTTTATTGTGCTGGATTTTGAAATTAGAAGTCTAGATTTAAATTACCAACCACAACTGCATTCTAGCCTGAAGGTTTTACAAAAGAAGGCTCTGCCCCTGCCGTATTCAACTCCTGTGTGCTTGTCGGAGCCTGAGGGGCAACAGGGTGGGGGTGGGGGGGGGGGGGTAGTATCTCAAAGATGACAAGGTCAGTAACAACAGCACTAGCTCCAATAAAGTGCGGTGCCTTCTATTTTGAGTGTGCGGAACGTGTATGGCAAAGAGCAAACATACATAACCAAATTTATTACTGTGCATTCAATTCTTCAATTGTCTCTCAGTTACGTACATATTAAATTCACTTAAATAAACAAAACCGGGTAGATGCCGTCGTCACTGAAATCTCCTTCCAAGAATCAGTATCAACAAAATTTGACAATCTCCCGCTTACTGTCTGTGGTGGTTTCATCTTAATATATTACACACTTCTCATGATGAAGTAGGGATCCACTCTCCTAATTAAATATTCATGTTAATAATATATCTCAATGTTGTAAAATGTAAATAAATACCCTTAAAAAGTCAGGAACTATGAATTTAAAATTTTTGAGTAAATTTTGCATTAATTATACGTGTTCTGTACATGATTAGACCTGCAGGTGCAGTTTCATTAGAGATAAGCCTCCTGTGGTTTGACGCGATTTATTAAATCAATCTTGCAAACCAAGCTAAGTTTTAGGTTTCAGTTGAGCTCCAAGTCAAAAGCAAGCCGGGCTGTAAACCAAGCCAGCGAACTGGGCTTTAAAGCAAGCCGGGCTAAACCAAGCCAGCGAACTGGGCTTTAAAGCAAGCCGGAAACCAACCACCAACCGGTCTCGAAAAGCGAGCCGGGCCAAACCAAGCCAGCCAACTGGTCTAAAAAAACGGGCTTTATACAATCAAGCCAAGCCGAGCCAAGCCAAGCCGGATCCCTGCTACAAACCACAATACATCCGAACTCCGAAGTCAGTAATCGCTACTGGACACAATATTGAGGAGGATGCGAAAACGTTATATAACGATTTTTATTTTGGGGTTATTACCACAAAAAACCACTTTTCTCCACGTAATCCACAGCATACTACAAAAATGACAGTGTTATTTATAAATTGTAATCATGTATTGTGTAATTATATTATTATTATTAATTATATATTGCACCGTGATTTTACTCGACACTTTGTAGCTTTTTGATCCTGAAATTTGGGGAAATTAGAGTGTTGGTGAATTTCTTAAATCGGCTTCAACCTGCTTATTTTATTATTCACATATACTAGAGGAATGTACCAATTTTAAATTGGCATTTACTATTTAGACAATATTTGTGTCTTAAAAATTGTGTACAAACACTTAAACACGCAAAAATAAGTATACCGAAATTACACCTCTTCTTGGCAATCAGCATATTTTGACCGAACCACTTGCCCAAATTACAGGAAGCAAAATGTAAAGGATGAACAAAAATGGCAGTCGAGTACGTCAATGACGGAATTTTTTTTTTACCAAAATCCTTTTTACCAAGGACATGGGGCATAAACATCGTCCACTTGTTATTTCTAATGGGAGATTTTTTTAAATTGCCACGTTTGTAATTTTTTCGAATTCGGGTGGGGCCAATTTTTTTTTTCTTTTTGTAAATTCATAACTAGTTTGCCTAAATGTTTTTTTTAGTTTAGCAGGTGAATACCCCTTTAAAAGATTACGTCGTAAACACGAAAGAAGCTTGGAGATATAGGCCTACTTTAATTTTGACTATATCCTTAAAACCAATCTATTCAAAAGAACGATGAATTGAATTGAATGAACCCATACATACATAATCGAAGAAGCATGAATTATAATTTACACAAGTTTAAACTATATTTACGTATGATATAATCCCACACATAACAAACACGTTTGTAAAAATACAGCCAAACCTTACACACTTAAAAGAAATGAGATCTAAAAAATGGGCCAAGCTCATCTACCCTTCCACATTTGCGCATTCTTAATTCATAAACGTACAGTGTCCCGTAACAACATCCTTGGAAAGCTTGGCAAAATAGAATTTGCAACTATTAATTTAAACGTAATAGTTCATCCAAATTCTTTTTTTCTAATTAATTTTAACGTAGTGGTCATGGATGAGTGGTGATATCGATGAAGGTGAAGGACAATTATACAAATACATGTCGTTTACTAGATTCGAACCCATGTCCCCCTATGGCATACACTTCGGGGTCATATGGCCTCCACGGACGGTTAACATCGTGGATAATAGTTTCAGGGAAGGTCTCCCCTGACCAGAGTTTGAACCCTCGACGGTCAGTCAGTGTAGTGTGCGCCCAGTGTACTCGAATTGTGCATGCATGGAGTAGTGTAGTGTACCCTGCAATTAGTGCAAGCAGTGATGTAACTGTAGCCTCCTATATGGGTCAACCACAATGACCGCAATGTGCCCACGTGCGAGCAAATCCCACTCCTATCTTCAACTACATCCTGGATTTATCCGGCGGTTGGGTGTCGAGCACGGCGGCTCAGCGACTCCAAGCTCCGATACTTAGGGAAACAATCATTTGCCACTGCGTGGAAATAATGTTTTTCTTGCGATGCGAGGCCTATTTTGTTTCCGATAAGAAACCACATTCGAATAATTTCATTTTATGTTGATGTGTTGGTGGGTGTTTATGTGATGGAAGGGAGGAGGAAGGGGCAAGATACATTTTCAATTCGAACTTGACACGTATTGCGAAGGGAGTATGTCTAGGACGAATCCAACTGCCAATGGGCCAACAATTGTCACGTGTATTATTTTTCGCAAATTTTCATGCAGATAAACTAAAATTTGCATGCGTAAGTGTGTTGTGTGGGTATACGCTGTGGGCAGGTTGATTGTTACTAACATTATTTGTGTAAACAAAAGCAAGGTTATCAGACAAGACATTGTGAAAGCAGTCGTCCCGTATGAATTTCGATTTGTGATGGGGGGGGGGCTCTTCCGCTCACATCCAAGAAGGGGGGTTTGTGACCGTGAACACGAACAAACTGTGGTTTAGTTTGGGTACAAAGAAATATATATGTTGTCCTTCGTCACTATTATGTATGTGTGAAAACTGTAAATTTACTTTCAAAATACAATACAAGATTAATTCAATTCAGTTCAAACTATGTAATGCAAAACCTTGCAAATACCACCAAGTGCTCACAACCTCCAGCGGGCCAGATAGGTTCCTGTACAATTTTTAACTTTTACTGATCCCAGGAGTAAGTTTCAACATCGGTTTTTACTCTCTAGTCATTCAAAACGATAAGTACAATCGTTGTCAATTTACTGAAATATGGATAGCGATTTAAACCTCATTCTTTCCTCAGATCTTAGATCGTAAGTTGGTTATGCAAGATTGGATGGATTTACGACAAGTATGCAAGTCGTGAATTTTAATTTCATAATTCGATTAGGACACGGAGGATCATAGTTGAGTAAAAGTGTGTTGTTGTTCTGTCTAAATACAATTAAACTAGTATGTTTACACGGGCTTCACACCTTCTAAGCTGGCTCTAGTTTGATTACACAGAATTAACGTAGATGAATACATCAGCAGCAGCCAAACGCCTCATCCCATTGTGTTCTAGTTTGATGGCGAACGATAGAGGGGATAATATTATGATTTGAATGATGATTGTTATCGAATGACTGACCGCGTCTGAGTATTATTGCCGGTCGGCTGCCGTTTCTCACGGTGTACAGGACGTCTCCATCGCCTCCGGAAGTGCCCGAAGAGCGTCGTGGTTTCGACGTTCTTTAATTGCTAGACCGGAAGGTATCCGGGCATCACCGCACATCACAAACGTAGCGTTTCCAACCACGTAACGACTGCAACATACTCGTTCGATCAGCTTCGGGGAGGGGGTCATCTATTGTTGTGTACTTTGTCAAACGTTCTATTATTTTCTGTGAGCCTCCACCACTGGGATATTCATCCCTTATGACGACGACAGGGCTGGGGTGATTATCAAAGCATCATCATCATATGCCTCCGACTGACGGAGCGGCTATTGAAAGACCTCGAGGGTGCTGCTGAAGTCAACGGTTACACACACACACGCGGCTGCAGGTAATGCGTTGAGTAGAGCTACTGCCGAGCTCTTCTTTAATCTTGCATTAGCATTAGCAACACTCGAAGAAGCGAATGTCATTGAACTTTTCACGAGATTATTAAAGCATTGTCTTTTTGCCGTATTGTTCGGCCGAGCTCCGGCTACACGACGCTCCACTCCACCACGCCCGCCGATAACGGCGAATTTACAGCAATTTAGTGGGATTCTATTACGCTACGTTCACTCGACCGTTCGCTCATTCGGTGATGTAATGTAACATATTCGGCCTGCACTTGATGCTGTTACATTACATGCGATCCACACATTATTTGGTGATTAAACTGATTTTAAATACAACGCGAACAGGCTTCTGTATATTAGTAATTACAATTACCATTTTACTGACTCGTAATAAGTTTTCTCTGTTAATGACTATTTTCATCTCGCTTCCAATACATCAATATAATGTCAGCGGGGCATCACCTCCCCCCATCGCACGACTAGCGTGGCCTGGGAGCAGCCATAGGCTCACAAAGCGAAATCCATCTGCAAACGCCTAACCAACTCGAAAATTATTGAGGGATTCAATCTGGGGGATTGAATGAGAGTATTTTAAAGGGGTTCATTGTATGACAGCCACCCCTCTACACGCCGCAGTCTTTACCCTGTGTCATTCCCATTTGTTAACATACAAACACAAACTGGAGGTGATACACAAAGGATATCAACTCATAATGATTCCAGTTAGCGTCCTTGTTCCCGAAGTGAAGCTAAAAAGCTGTGAGAATAGCCGACAGGTAAGCAAGAACTGTGGGGTGACCATTGCCATGAGACGAGGGCTCAGTCACAGTCATTGCATAACAGCTCACAATTATATGACAATCATCCCGAAGACTGAGGGGTCTTCAAGTAAATCTTTAATGACGGTGGAATGTATTAGGCCTATATTTCGGCACTGAAGTCACAATTTGTCCAATTAAAATATAATGTTTTTCTTGTTAATATATACTTATTTCTATACCGTCTACACCCTTAAAAATGATACATAAACACAATTGACACAATTGATAATAAACCTTATTTGAGTTATGTTACAGATTGTTGTCCTGCAGGGGATTCATTCATCAATATTACATTGGGCCGCATATGTTTTAAATGTCAAATTTATTATTTTTTAACTTGACCATCCCGTTAAGTTTAAATGACAAACCTCCCTTCAAAGATCTAAATAAAATTAGAAGCGAATTCTGTTCCCGCTGTCATCCAATTTGTATTTAATCAACGTTACCCTAGCTCCCTTCTTTCATTAGTGGAGATGCTATTTTCTTGGCCTATTAATTGAAGTTACGTACGTACGTTCATTCGACAACTAACGCCAACGTTAATTCTAATTTGTAAACATTGCCTAAACCCTGATGGTAACAGGCGTGGTGAGGGGTGAGGTAGGAGGGGAGCGGGTTTTTATTTAACTTCCCACGCTTATCTTGATTTTAGGGTTCATCTTAAATGAAGGGGGAGTTGAGGTGTTGGATCTGCAGGCTTGGATGTTAGACTACACATGGAATCAACTTGGAAATCTTGTTGGCTGTGGACTACACGGCTACCCCTTCTCCTGTTTCTAATCGCATCAACTGTGCAAACACTGTAACCAAAATCACGTTGTGGGCTGAGCGATTAACTCTAAAGTTTATTTAGCAATTGAATGAGACGTTTGTTGACTAACTACCTATATTGTATATGTATGTCAATTGATGTTCATATTGACACCACGCATGAATTAATACATGCATTAAAATCAAACGTTATATTCTGCATATTGCATTATGTGCTCTTCAGTTTTCAAATGAGTTTACTATGCTTTGTGATTTCGGGCTCCAGATTCAAGGGCAACCTTATAAAAACATTTTTAAAAGTAAATGTAAATGTGATTATTCAAATGATCGAAATTTTAATATATTCATTATTTTGTTTACTCGTCCGATAAGATCATGCATGTTTAATGATCATTATGCAATATCATGACTGCTCGTTAGGCCACTATTAGCATGTGGGGCAAGTTCGCCTAATAAGTTAAATATTTAGCAAGTCAAGCTACGAGTGGTAGCTACTATAGTTGCTGGCCGTTCTCGATACGGTTGTGTTTACAAAATACATATACAGAATTATACAAAATTATTTTTCCATCTGGGCTTGTTTTACAATTTATTTTCTTATATTCACTTGTAAACATTATTGTTTTTGAATTAGTTATGTATGTTTTTATATGCGAGGTGAAATTGTGATACATTTTTAATACAGGTTTGATTTATTTATTTTTTACTTTTTCTTTTCTATTTTCTACTTTTCGGTTAAAAACCTTATTTACGAAGGAGGACAACTTAACAAATCTAAAAATTACACAGATGCAGACACAACAATAAACTACAGTTAAGTAAATATTTGAAATACTAATATTACAGCAACAATGTATTAAAATTTAAAACAATAATTTTAGTAACAAATTCAAAAAGCATAATATTAAATGCAAGTAAATAATGAACCAAATATAAAAAGGGGGAAAAATATAAGAAAATAGAAATAAAATCATCAAAAAAGAAAACCGAAAAGCTTATCTTTCCTCTTTTATACGCAAATAATTATATATACACCAACTTGAAATTTATTCCTGTATATAACTAAACTAAGTTAATATTTTCCGATATAGGCACAGGCAGTAATCTCGTCGGTGGCTGTCTTTATTTGTTGACTTCAAAATCAATGTGCATGCATACCAGTGACATAAATTAATTTTATTAGTTTGTTGCTGCAATTATTAATATTTTGTTTGGAACAAAGTACTTCGCTGATTGTAGTGGTTTCATCCTACTTTCCTATAAATAATATACATTTATTAACATTGCTATGGTATCGAGGTCCAGCATAATTCAAACCCTAAAAGAGTCCAAAGTAAGATCATGGTCTCCGTCCCTGATTCCCATTACAACAATCAATATATTATAAAACCACTCAACTGAACTTTAACCTGGGCTACTTACTTTTATTCGCGATATTTCGGAGACTCCGTCTCCTTCCTCAAGCATCATCCATGCCCATATCGCGAATAAAAAAAGTAACCCAGGTTAAAGTTCAGTTGAGTGGTTTTATAATATACGTTTCCAGGTTAATGAGTTGTTGTGATAATTTTTAATTTTTAAACAACCAATATATTTCAGTTGCGCTCTGCTATATAAGATACCTTGTCACTGAATTAAAGTACCATAAAGATCTAATATATCGGCCCAGAATGAAACTAGAGCGATCTGATAACTGCGTATTTTATAATATGTACCTAGGCTACAAGTTAGGGCGCGAGTCAGATCGAGATAGTAAAGAATTACTTTTGACTGGTCTATTCATCCCGTGAGGACATGCGATAACATTCGCGACAATGGTTACAGTGATCTTCAGTTCGCGAACCGTAACAAGGGTGGGACGCAGTAAATAAACTAGGGCAAACAAGTATACCTACTTGTTGATGGGGGGCACATTGCCCCATCGTAGCTTGGACGTAAATAAGCAAGGGTGAACAACTGTGTATATTTGTTGATGGGGGGCACATTGCCCCATCGTAGCTTGGACGTAAATATAAGCAAGGGTCTTACGATAAAATAATTGTGGCAAGTCTTTAGGTGATGAAGAGGAGTAAGTGCTAGCTATTATCTTGTCAGTAATCAAAGACCATACATGGTTAGCTAACTGAACAAATAAAGGCAAACAGTTCTCTGACGTATGGATTGATAAATGTGTTGCTCACCGTTATTGGAGCAAATCAATCAATATTGAAAATACACGTGGTTATTTGCAATAACGAAAATAATTGAGTATATATGACAAACAATCGCCTGTGAACCTGTTGACAGAGAAACATCCAACAAGACACAATAAAAGCATTTCGCGTGCAGAGGCGGTTTGACAATCGCTAAGCAATTGCATTCAACTATATAGTGCTAGTAGTCATTCACTATGATGCCTTTGTAAATAGCTAAACAAACAAGAGGCGAACTTGCAGAAATGATAAGTTAATGTATCCGCGATACGAAAGCTAGCACGGGGGCGTTTAGCTATCTGTTTTGTTTGTTTTTTTGTTTTTTTCGGGTAAACGGTTAATAACATTGTTATCATATTTCACGGGAACGTTGATAAATAATCAATCTATGAAATCCAGTTCGCGTATTCCTCAATTTAATACATCTATTTTGGAAAAAATCTTCATGAAATCACCGTAATTTGCTCAATTTTGATGAACTTCATGAATTTATTACAAGTGTACAGTTTTTTAAACGCAAATTTTCATACAGAATCTCAAAGAACTCATGTACTCTCTCGTGATAAACATTAGGTGTACTGTTTTCTTAAAGCGCAAGCGCGCGAACCGTCTGTATTTTTCAACATCAGTTTTGTTTTTAGAGAATGATGTAAAATGTTTAAAAAAAAATTGTGTTATATGTGAATATACAACTATGTTCAATTAAATTGATCACTGACGAGTAAAAATACAACTGTGTTTAAGTGAAGAGATAACTCTGTTTTAAGTAAATATACAGCTGTGTTCAAGTGAAGAGATAACTGTGTTAAGTAAATACTACTGTGTAAGGAAATAACTGTGTTTTAGTGAATACACTAAAATGTGTTCAATTGAAGAAATAACTGTGTTTTAAGTAAATAAACAACTGTGTTCAAGTGAAGAGATAACTGTGTTTAAGTGAATAAACAACTGTGTTCAAGTGAAGAGATAACTGTGTTTAAGTGAATAAACAACTGTGTTCAAGTGAAGAGATAGCTGTGTTTTAAGTGAATAAACAACTGTGTTCAAGTGAAGAGATAGCTGTGTTTTAAGTGAATAAACAACTGTGTTCAAATGAAGAGTCGACTATGTTTTGTGATTAAACAAATTTATATTTAATTGAAGAACTGTGAAACTACTTTTATTTTAAGTAAATGTTAAACATCAAAGAAACAACTCTGAAACAACCGTGTTTTTCTTAATAAACCAGTATTGAGTGATTATTAACTCTTGAGTTAGTGTTATAATAAACCGAGTGTATTTTAAAATGAAGAACCAACTGTGAAACAGCTGTGTTGTTAAATTCTGCAGAAGACGAAACAACATATTATTTCTTCCCCTGCCTTACATCACCCAGTGTACTGTGGTTTAACGCCAGTGATCGCACGTGGTGGTCAGATAGCGCCACACTGGTGCCCAGGAAGTCAAACGTTAATAAAAAACTTCCGAATTAAATCGAGTTGGACTCCATCCTGTTTCAAACTAAATGGATGATCGACTGGCTGCAACCACGCGGACTCCGGAAGCAGAACCAACTTCTGGACCTTGTATATTCGTAGTTGTCGACGTCCTCGTCGTCTTCGTCCAGCGCCAGCAGGGTGCCAACTTTTTCTGTTCGTCTTTTTCATTAAGCGTGTTTTGTTCTATTTATGTTTTTCAAAACAAAATAAGTATGAAATCGTTTTGTTTAATATGGCATGTTTTTTAAGATGTGTTTCGTTTGTGCTTAAAACCCTGTTCATGTTCACTTAAAAACGAATGATCAGCGTTTCTTCGCTTAAAACACAGTTTATTTTTAACTGTTAGCTTAATACACCGTTGATATTCACTTAAAAGTTAAAACAATACTGTGTTATTACTTCACGCAAACATTGTCGATGTTCACTTAAACCAGTAAATGTTAACTGGGAAACACATTTAGCCGATGTTTCACAAATATCAGTCGTTTATTCACCGAACTAAAATGCAGTTGAACGGTTGGAAATTTCATTTCTGAATTTTGCATTAATGTTAATAGAGTACCTTTCTATTGATATTCACATTTTATTGACAGGAATTAGTTTCAGAAAATCATAGCGAATGCAAGAGATAAGTCCAAAAATGGGAAATTGGGAAATCTCAAAAATGGATTTCAATTCATGAAATTCCCATCAAACCATTTATCTTACGATTAACCAAATTAACCTACGCGTTCTTAATTCTCATTGATTTAAACGTTGAGAAACAGCAAATCTCTACATGCCCCTGGAATAAATTCATGAAGTTGACTAAGTACACGAAGTTCACGAAATTCACTATAATTGAGTAAATTACGGAGATTTCACGAATGTTTTATTCCAAATCGATTAATTAAATTATGCTACCGTTGTTACTAACCGTTTACCCGAAAAAAAAAACACAGAACTGAGCGCATAAACTCGTTCCGCCAGCCTCAGCGACTGTTATTTACGTCTCTATTTATAATGCACTAAGGCTATTGACACTATTAGTGGTGGTAGATAACGATGAGGGCGATTACAAAATAACCATATTTTACGAGAGATTCGAACCCACGTATCCGTGCAGCCATGCACGCTTCGGACGGCAAATTTAATTATGATGACGTCTTATAAAATCACTGATTTTTCACTTCGCAATAACTTAGTGATGAGCATTTTTTTATTGTCATCCATCTAATATCAAGAAAAGTTGGGTAATAGTGTTTCCCCTGTATTGTATGCTTACAGGTTTTAGCTTAGCATGAAGAACCCTTCTATGTTTTTTAGGAGTATGTTGAAAATTAATATAGTTTTGACAGAATATATAGACGTGTATGTGAGCAAATCGCATATGGCCAAAGCTGGACAGAGAAGTGTAATGAAATGGTACGGCTTTTATTATTTTCCACTTGACAAAATTCATGGAAGTGGATACCGTTTCTCTGTAAACTTCGATAACTTATTCGGCACGCTTGTATGTTTTGGAGGGTAAAACTAGAAATCATCACCATAATCGTAACGAAAGGTGTACACGCTCTCTGACACCCTCAGAGATAATCTCTCACACCATGTAGATACATAAGTTTGATTTGTTGAATGCCGAAGTGTGAGGATGAAGCAACGGTAGCACGCAACTCCACTCCATGTGCATGTGTGTGCGTGTCGTGTGTGTGTGCACGCGTACATATAGGTGCGTGCACATAAGTGTTGAGCGTAGGCGCAACATGCGTGAGCTTTGGGCACCTCTCAAAGATCACACAACTTACTTCTGCTTACCGTCATAAACAAAACGTGAGTATAGTCTTGGGTAATATTTCGTTCGATTCCATGATCAAGTCGTAATTACCCATCCTTAGTGCGCTGTGCCTGCGCTAGGCACGACCTTTTACGTCCAGAACACTTTCAAACTGTGTGTAATAATTACACATCTCAAGAACCGATGTGTACGGCTTGGTTTACTTGAGGGTCGCAATTCTTAGCTTTTTATTGGTGAGTGTAATGCAAGTAACGACTTAATAACATAGGAAATACCAAGGCACTATTTTCTCATCAATACACTCTGAGACGGTTCAAGACTTGATAAAATTATGCAATGGAGATATTTATATGATGAATGGCATATGCACATGGTAATGAAATGTACACCCATATTTTTAGTTTTTATATTTGTGTTGGAAGTATAGTTGGATGAGCGTAGCGAGCGTAGCGAGCGAAGCGAAGATTCCATTTCACTACACTGGAGAAAAAAATCCGGAATGTTTTTTTTTTCTTTTTTTTTTTGTATTTTTGTCTGTTTGTTAACACGATTCCGGCTGAACCGATACTCCGATTGCGATGAAATTTTATGGAGACCTTCGAAATCTCTGAACTTAGAACTGCACCGTACGAAAAATTGATAAAAAAATTATTTCTCTTGAAAATCGCAATTTTACGATTTTTTTCGATTTTCTTTTTTGTTTTTGTTTGTATTTTTGTGTGTTTGTTAACACGATTTCGGCTAAACCGATAATCCAATTGCAATGAAATTTTCTGGAGACCTTTGAAATCTTTGAACTTAGAACTGCCACCTTTTTGAGCGCAATCGAAAAATTATTTCTCATGAAAATCGCAATTTTACGATTTTTTTTTGTTTTTCTTGTTTTTTCTGTTTGTATTTTTGTGTGTTTGTTAACACGATTCCGGCTAAACCGATACTCCAATTGCGATGAAATTTTCTGGAGACCTTCGAAATCTTTAAACTTAGAACTGCCACGTTTTTGGGTACAATCGAAGAAATATTTCTCATGAATATCGTACTTTCACGATTTTTTTAACGATTTTTAGTGCGATATTTTCGTGACATTTGGGCTGATTCTGACCAAACGGGTGGGGCTACAACGTTCATATTTCACATGGACATTAATGTAATGGTTATGTATTGCTTTTTGAAAGAAAAAGTTGAAAAATTTGGCCAGAATCTATAGAAATAAAGGTTTTAATATGAGTTTTTTTGAGGTTTATAATAACAATTAACAAGTAACAATAGAGACTTGACAACAATCACCTACAATGCATTCAAAAAGCACTTGCAAAGGAAAAGTGGACCTACAAAAACTAAAAACTTACAAAAACGCTCATCCATCAACGCGGCGGGACTAAAGCGTTTTCCTAGTCACTAGGAAAACGCTTAAGTCCCGCCGCGTTGTTGGATGAGCGTAATTGGTGCATTGAGCTGCCATGTGTTATGAGGATTTTCTGTTGTTCTGTGACAAAATTATTACAAAGTCGAATAATTTTTTTTAAATTAAATTAAATTAAATAAAAAAATTGACTTTATTTTTATTATTTTTTATGAATCGGAATTTTAAAAAAAGAAAAAAATCGTAAAATTGCGATATTCATAAGAAATAATTATTCGATTGCGCTCAAATTTTACAAGAATATATTAATTCATAAAATTAAGGTTCTGTGAAAAATTCATTACAATAGGATAAAGCATGTAGGTGTTATAAGTCAAAGACTTGTTTTAAAAAAAGAAAAAAACGTGTAAATTTCGATTTTCATGAGAAATAATTTTTCGATTGCGCTCAAATTTCACACGAATATCTTAATTCATAAATAAAGATTTTGTGAAAAAATCATTAAAATCGAATGAAGCATGTAGGTGTTATAAGTCGAAGAAATATTTTAAAAATTGAAAAAATTCGTAAAATGGCGATTTTCATGAGAAATAAATTTTTCCGATTGCGCTCAAAAACGTGGCAGTTCCAAGTTCAGAGACTTCGAAGGTCTTTATAAAATTTCATCGCAATCGGAGTATCGGTTTAGCCGGAATCGTGTTAACAAACAGACAAAAATACAGAAAGAAAGAAAGAAAGAAAAAAAAAAAAAAAAAAAAAAAAAAAACATTCCGGATTTTTTTCTCCAGTGTAGTGAAATGGAATCTTCGCTTCGCTCGCTACGCTCGCTACGCTCATCCAAATAGTAAATGACAAGTGGTTTGATGTGTGTTTCTGTCATGTAAACTTACGCAATGACCTTATTTTATGTCCGCTGGAGCTGGACGTTCATTACAGGTTGTCAATGCAGCCCGGTTGTCTATTTATTGATATGCGCACGTGTGTTTTTTTGTTGTTGTTAGTTTTTCTTCGTTCTACAGCCATATTACTAAAGCTCGACTAAATTACAGCTTGTAATAAATTATTTTTGCACGAATCCCCAGAATTTGTAACGCAACAAAAAGGCTATACACACTTGCCATATCAATCTGAGACTGGCGCGAAGTCGAGTTGAAGCGCTCAAGCATACTAGATTTTTCCGGTAAATGGTCAACAGCATCGGTGTCATATTTCACACGAAGGTTAATAAAGGATCAATCTATAAGATCCAGGAAAAGTATTCCTAAATTAATTAATTGATTTTGAATTAAAGAAATAGTGAAATCTTCGTAATTTACTCAATGTTGGTCAAACTAGGGAATTTATTCCAAGTGTACAGATTTTTTAACGCAAATTTTCCTGGTGGATATCAACGTTTAAATATTTTAATGTAGTAATAATGTAAACGTGTTGGTTAACTTGGTAAATCGTATGATAAGCGGTATTATGGAAATTTCCGAATTGAAATCCATGTTTTTGATTTCCCATTTTTCACGTTTTGAACTTATGTCTCGCAATGGATCTTTAAGGCTTATTTTTTGCAACTAAGTGTGGATATCAATAGAAAATACTTTATTAACTCTCACGAGAAATTTGGTAATGATATAAGTATTACCAACCGTTCAGCAGAAATCATCAACACCTGAGTGCGCGCGCATGGTGGGGCCATGCTCAGCGCATTTTACTTTTGTCATCAATATAATTATTTTCTCATGAAAACAGTAATCTGCCAACACCTAGATTTCTATTTATAAACGGTCCGTACAATGTACGATAGTCTGTACGATAGCAACTTTTTCTACGAAAGTATATCTAACTTCCTGGCTAATGAAGCAGTGCAATGGTGTAATATGCGATAATAGGTATGATAAAGAAATACGTTGAGGGGAATGTTACCGGAACTCAACAAACAGTTCCAAAGTAAAGTGAATAGTGCCTACTTTTTCATTGTAACGCATAGTTACATCCCCAGAACTATTAACGCATTGTTTTTGGATGAGCGAAGCGAAGACTTCAATTTCACTGACCCCCCCAAAAAATTAGCTCGGGTGTTTTTTTGTTTGTTTGAATTTTTGTCTGATTGTTCGCTCTCTACCGGGCAAACGGCATATGCGATCTTGATGAAAATTGGAGGGGACCTTAGAAATCTCTGAACTTAGACCTGCCACGATTTTGGGTTCAATCGAAGAAATATTTCTCATGAATATCGTACTTATACGATTTTTTTCGATTTTTAGTGCGATATTTTCGTGACATTTAGGCCGGTTTTGACCAAACGGGATGGGGCTACAAGCCTACAACGTTCACATTTTACATTGACATTAAGGTTATGGTGATATAGTACCTTTTGAAAGAAAAAGTTAAAAAAAAGTTAGCCAGAATCCATAGTTTTTTAGGTGTTTATAATAACAATTAACAAGTAACAATAGAAACTTGACAAAAATCATCTACAATGCGTTCAAAAAGAACTTGCAAAAGTAAAGAGATCCCACGCAGACAAAAACTTATTAAAAAAGCTCATCCATCAACGCGACTATAAAAAGCGTTCGCGAAGTTGCCTAGTATAAAAGAAGTCTTAAAATCAAGTTCGCTGTGTGTTTTGAGAGTCGTAATTCGGGCAAACTCATCACCTGTGTATGTTTTATGCATCACTATTCTGTACATCCGTTCTTCGTAGCGTGTCGTTTCTCACTGTAAAAACCGAACATGACCACTGATATTCAGACTTGTTTGTTGTTATTGACCTTTAATTAACAATGCTGATACAGAATGATTTGAGTGACCTTGGGTGGGAGAGGGGACGGAACTATAGTTTCGCCCAAAAGGGGGATTTCTATTAATCTTGCTATACTCGGCCAACAAGAAGATTTGAACGCTGAGATCATACTTATTTTTCGTCAATCTGTTGATTAAGTAGGCTATCTCCATATTTTGGGTACTCCGGTGCTTGTGTACAACTAGCATCAGGGACGAATCCAGGGGAAGGGTAGTGGGGTATTCGCCTCTCCCTTGATTCTTCAAAACTTAAGTATGATGGCGCGAGTAAATACGTTATTAACATTGTACAAAACAGACCAAAAATAAGACAGTTTTAAATTGGTGGCCGCATAGCTCAGTTGGTAAGAGCATAGCCCGGTAAGCTAAGGTCCCGGGTTCGATCCCCGGTGTAGTCACTTTTTTAATTTCCCAAATATAAAACCAAAGTTAAATATATATAAAGTTTTTATTTTATAGTAGGCGAATATGATGTTGAGACAGAAATTAAAAAAGTGACTGAGCTATAAGGTTAGTCTCTCATTTCGTTCTCACCAAAAATCTCACTTGCAAAAATGTTGAATGTATAAGTAATATATAAGATTATATTATTTGTAAAAGTAATGAGAGACTAGCCTTATAGCTCAACACAACGTGACTTTTTACTGCAAGTGTTCCTTTCCTTCAAATTTATGTTTTCAAATCAATGTTACCAATTATTGGAAGTGATAGTAGTTACAAATTGGCGAACCTAGGAATCATTGTCGATATCAATCAAGACGATTAACGGTTTCTTCATATCCCACTACCACGCTTCGTGAAAAATAAAAATAAAAATAAAAATGGAAATTACATAACCGCAGACATTAGGGCCTATGAATAAGTAGACTTTTTTGCCCTAACACCCCATAATATGATGTGACGTTGTATTTTTCATTTCTCTTGTTGGATTTTTCAAATTGACAGTGGATTCGCCGATTTCGCCCCTGCCAATGAAAGTATTTTTAACTCTTTTACTTAAGATCCACCATCAAGGACTACGGTTCTACCAAGGTTTCATTAAAATAAAGGTGAAAAGTGAATCATCTGAGTTGTTCTGCCAAGCTCGAGTCAAATGCGTTTATACCTTCAAAATGAAATCAAATGAACGCGGTTTAACCAAGTCCTAAGGCATTATTTTGGCTGTACGTGTAGCCTACAATAAGCTAATAAATACCTTGAGAAAACGTGGAGGATATGATAATTTTGCAATTATGACAGCGTTTAGTAATTGTAATAATAGGTCTCCATGATTGGTCATGATTCTCCCTGGGGCCGACTTCAAACGATAGTGTGGCCCTGTGGGAGTAGCTCGCGCCCTCAACGAATGGGTGTAAGTAGAAGTGTTATCCTGCGTAACTCATATTGCTGGAGGCTTGAAAGTTCCATCATATTCAGATATTGTTATTGTACTGAGTAGTACCGGACAGGGTAGTGGAGAGGATGCCTGTTTGTGGTCTGGTGTCTTACTCTTATGCCGGCGTCGGCGAGAGAAAGCTTTGGTGAACGACGATCGTAAGCAGGAAGAAAGCAGCGGCCTATATTATGTGAATGTGAGTGACAATGAACGTGTATGCATGGCAGTATATATTAAATTAAAGTTATACTCCAAGATGATTGACGTATGGCCTTATTGTGGTATTATAGAAAACGAAGTACGTCTTCAATTCAACCGTCTTTGTTGCCACCTTGACATTTCAATAGACACCTTGCTCGTCTTCAGTTTATAGACGTTCTATAATGTGCGGGTCGTGAGCAACGTTGCGAAAAGTAGGTTAATCACAATTTAAGGCTATAAATTAAGAATATAAATGTTGATTGCACAAATAACTTATTGATGTAAATGTTGAATTGAACGGAATCAAATTAAAGTGGTTTGAAATGTTTCTTATAACTTTAAAATTGAAACCCCTTCAATAATTACAATGTGCGACACTTCTTTGAAGTATTTTTAAATATTTTATACAACATATTCACGAACCACGATCTTGGGATGTGACACCGACATAGTACACTACCAACGCAAATCCTAGCAAACTATATAAAATTCATATTATCAATTCTTCGTATTTCGTATTAATTTTACTGACATATACTCTCAAATAAAAAACAAAACATGCTGAATAAGATAGTTCAACTTTTCCACCATACTTTGTTTTCTTCAAGCATTCTGCAGATGGCGCCTAACTATTTCGTCTATTTATTTAACATTTGAATGATGGACACATCTCTCGTATCACACGATAGTTAATCTCGTTGCGTGTGGTACAGCAGACAGACCACCCGAATCCGGTATCTGACGTGTATAATACTACAAATTAAAAATGCTCTGCAAATTTCGGTTTTCTGTGACGAAAGTCGTGCCTAAGACCGTCCCTTGAAGAGTTTCGTGCGTAATCACTGAGCCACATCCACGTCACCTATTTAACCCAGCAATCTTACCACCTGCACGTCATCTGGGGGTGATACGTCCTGTTTTCTTCTTGTTCATTTCCTTCATATTTATGTTGGTATTGATGCAAGAAGATGCAATATGTAATAATTCACGGTATAATAGCTATAATCTTAGTAATTGATGTGAGACCCATACGAGGTCGCATTGTGATTTTCTTTCAATTGCAAAGCACCTTGCGCGAATAACAAATCGTGCGTGGATTGACGGAATAATTTGATTGTACGTCTTTAGATGGTGATATTTAACAAAACAAATTGCGCAGATTTCACTGAATTATTTATCATCGCATATCCTTGTTTCGCCATGATGGTAATAATATTGTGAACATAGCCAAGGTATAATAACTCTTACTTTCAAAACCATTGCTTGTCATAAATACTTTACGTCTGTTTTAAAAGGCTATTAGGTCACTATCTTGAAATTCGTTTCTAATTGGATAACAAAGTTGTTTTAGAAACCTTGATATGTGATGCTATTTACTCTTAAATTTGTTGAGAATCTGTTGAAAAACATTGCTACAAACATCATCACACAATTTCAACGAGCGGATATTGCCACCCCACAGGCACTTGCGTTAACTACAGTTCTCACCTAAAGTGTAAATGATCTTACGGTTATGTGGTCAGGCGTCACTGTTCTATTATACAACTATAAAATACCGCTAAACTAAAAACTATAGTTATGAATTTACAAAGTAACAAGAAAAATATTAGGTCCACCTTGACACGATTTTTTTTTCAAACCAGGTAATTTTTAAGCTAGGATCCATCTGCAAAAATCTCCCGAAAGAAATAACATGGGACGATCTTTATGCCCCGTGACGGCGTGACCTTGGAAGATTTTGGTCGAATTTTGTTTTGCCATTACTGACGTACTCGACCTTTTGCTTTTCGTACCTTTTCTGTAAATCTGCTATTCATTGTTTTGTAATTTGGGCAAGTAATTCGGTCAAAATATGCTGATTGCCAAGAAAGGGTGTGATTACAGAATGAATGTAGTATAATTTGAGCACAGTTTCCAAAACACAATTTTCTAAAAGGCCATTTTGTATCTACGTTGAGTAAAAATAAGCATGTCAAAGCCATTTTAAAAATTCCCCAAAACATCAATTATCGCAAATTTCAGAATCAAAAAGCTGAAAAAATCGAGTAAAGTCACAGTTACAAGAATAAAAATTAAACCGTCATTTTTGTGTTCTATTACGCACAGATTATGTGGTAAAAACAAAATTTGGCGGGTAATAGACTCTTTAGAAAACACTTAGTTTCAAGTACTACTTGTAGAAAATGATTTTAAAAAAATACAAAATTAAATTCACTGAGCTAAAACATGTGGTCTATAGCTACCTTTTCTGGCAATTATTATTTTGATTTTGACGCCAACTGATCACATCCACTACTTATGAAGTGCCTTATTTTTGTCGTGTGTCTGTACTTGATAAGTTTATTCAACTGGATTTAATGCACGCCTCTTTACTGGTTGGTATATAGTAATTTGAATGCTCTCGAAACCTCTAAATGTGCATAGGATTGGACCCTCCTATCACAACCGAGGGTCGCCTTGTATCGAGTTGAAATCAACAAAAGCGTGTGAGTAGCTTTACATCGAGGCAAAACGACTTTTTATTCTTCTTCTTTAATGTTGTACAATGGGTTTGCGCAGACTGGTCCATACTAATGACTGTTTGCGCATGTTTGTGTTGGTATCGGATCAAAGAGCGCGGAAAAAGTATCGCGTTACGACAAGAAGACATTACTTATAATGGCACACAATAACATCATGTTAACAAACACACTCAACTCGACTGTCATCGACGCAATAACAAGGAGGTACACTACACTGCACATTGAGGATTCCTCCATGTAAGCTGAACAACCCCACAACGCAACCACGAATGTTAATAAACTAGGAAAACGCTAAAGTCCCGCCGCGTTGATAGATGAGCTTTTTAAATTTTTTAGTTTGCGTGGGATATCTTTACTTTTGCAAGTGCTTTGTTTTGTTGCCTACGCATTGTAGGGGATTGTTGTCAAGTCTCTATTGTTTCTTGTCAATTGGTATTATTTACCGTAAAAAATTATATTAAAAGCTTTATTTCTATGGATTTCTGGCTAACTTTTTCAACTTTTTCTTTCAAAAGGTACTACATCACCATAACCTTAATGTCCATGTATAATATGAACGTTGTAGCCCCACCCGTTTGGTCAGAATTGGCCCAAATGGCACGAAAATATCACACAAAAAATCAAAAAACTAATATTAAAAGCTTTATTTCTGTAATTTGTGGCTAACTTTTTGAACTTTTTCTTTCAAAATGTACTACATCACAATAACCTGAATGTCCATGTAAAATATGAACGTTGTAGCCCCACCCGTTTGGTCAGAATTGGCCCAAATAGCACGAAAATATCGCACAAAAAATCGAAAAAAATCGTAAAAGTACGATATTCATGAGAAATATTTCTTCGATTGTACCCAAAAACGTGGCAAGTCTAACTTCAGAGATTTCGAAGGTCCTGTCAAATTTTCATCAAGATCGCATATGCCGTTTGCCCGGTATAGAGAGCGAACAAACAGACAAAAATTCAAACAAAAAAAAAACAAACAAACAAAAAAAAACACCCGAGCTAAATTTTTTGGGGGGTCAGTGAAATTGAAGTCTTCGCTTCGCTCATCCAAATATGTATGATCCAAACATCAAACAGAGATTGTTTATATTATAATAACAATATTTTATTGTGTAACTTTATGTTGATAGTATTATCATTTTATAATATAGAACTATTAAATTGCAATAACACGTACTACAACCGTACATTATACGATACAAAGTGTTGCTATGGTAGATGTAAGTTGTTGTAACTGCACATGCTAAGGTTTCAGATCTTTTGCTGCGAAAAATAATTTATAAGTATCACTTTCACGCAACAAATCGTAGACGCAAATATTATTATAGCCAATACAATTCGGAGCAAAACGTTGCAAACTAATTGTTTTAATGTAAATTCAATGAAATTGTAAAAGTTATGTATTCGGTATCCCTGCAGAAAAGAATCAATATTATTTATTCCTTTCTAAACATTACAAAACATTTAAAAAAGTAAAAGTATTATTATTGGCACGTGTAGGCCAATATAACCACTATGACCCACGCCATTACATGAAAGCGCCTTCGGGTCAAGTTCATGCTCTTCTTTTTAGGGGCGAGCACATTATGACCTCGCCGCCCCGCACCGACACTATCTTCCGGTACACCTGCACTAAAGCCATATCAGTCAACTCAGCTCATCTTTTCTGCAGGTGTTTGTATACTTACGTTCTCTGTTTCCATTTGTACAAATTTTAATTTAATTAGTTCTTATTCGTTTACTATATTATTAATTATTATTCCAATGTTCGTGTGGAACCATGATAATATACAAAACAAAAATATAGTCTTTGTTGAGCAAGAAAATACTTAGACCATTGCGTGAAACGGGACAGTGGATATATTTATCTCTTCAGCTGTGTGGAACAGCTCATGCAGCTTGTGAGTACGCGGCAGTGGGTATTTATAAGCAGAACGATTCTGCTCTCTATTGATTACCTCTTCAACTGCTTCTCATTCAAAGATAAATCTCAGCCGTGCGTGCCCACTTTGCGCTTTATCAACGTTTACTTTTCGACAATGAATTAATGGTCTCGCTGGCCAAGGTGCGTGTCGTGTTAGTTAGCCCCAACCCAACCGTTTACACGAGTTTATGAGGTACCCGCAGCGGCGTGTTGTTTATTGTGCTCTACTCTAGTTTCTTTGGCGTTAGGGTAAACAACAGCAGTGTAACAAACCGACAGTTTCGGATAAAAACATTATTATTCTTGTCAAATTTGATGTGCTCGATTGGATTAATCGGCATAGACACTTTTGACTGGACGAATTGCAATTAAATCTAACGTCAAACTGTTTTTTTTAGAGTGAAAAACGCGTAGGCTGATTGCTGTGCTTACATCACCATACCGGATATTTCCTTCACATGCAAATCAAAATAATACGTGATAAATATACTAGGCCGCTTCGCGAACGCTTTTTCCAGTCGCATTGATGGATGAGCTTTTTTTAATATTTCACTTTTTATTTCAAAAGGCACTACATCACCATAATCTTTATATCAATGTAAAATATGAACGTTGTAGCTCCATCCGTTTGGTCACAATCGGCCCACATGCCATGAAAATATCATATTAAAAACCGGGAATTAAATCGTAAATGTACGATTTCTATGAGAAATAATTCTTCAAATGTTTCTAAAATCATAACATATATCATTTCAGTGATTTTAAACGTTCCCATAAAGTTTCATTAAGAACGGAGTAGCCGTTTGCCAAATATCACGAAAATATGTCATTAAAAATCGGAAAAAATCTTAAAAGTACGATAATCGTAAGAAATATTTGATCGATTGCACCCACAAACTTGGCAAGGAGATTTCGAAGGTCCCTTCAAATTTTCATCAAGATCGCATATGCCGTTTGCCCGGTAGAGCGCGAACAAACAGAAAAAAAACAGAGCTAAATTTTTTGAGGGATCGGTGAAATTGAAGTCTTCGCTTCACTCATCCTTTCATTCATTTCTCATCATTCGTTGCCAACATGCGCTAGTGTGGTGAAGAGTAAGACCAATTTTCTTCACGTCATTCGTTATGAGGTTTTCGTCGCGTAACTTTAATTCTGCCATTCAGAATTGAAATGCTGTATTAATAGCCTAACTCAAAATATCTGTCATTTTGGAAAATCCAAATAACATTGATTCTTTTATAGCTCGGGCAATTTTCGTACGATCGGGTCCATCTCGGGCTCTATGGAACTGTATAAGTCAAGCACAGCAGTGGTTTATTACAGGGGTAATTTTAGAAGTAAAAACAGTGATCCGGGCATTCCGTCACCCATTTAGGGGCATTGTCAAAATTTATAATTTTTTTTCCTTCCGATTTCGTTACGGGGCCACATTCCCCGAATCACCTTCATTTCAACGTGGCAAATTTTTTTAAAAATTTCTTTAAAGAGTAGTTGGTCATTTTGGGATAAACATTTTCTTTTTTGTCATTTAACGGATATGCCTTCAACAATATTCTACTATACTTTTGTTGGCTTATAAAATACGTCAAAGGTTCGGTGATTACGCCCAACAACATCTCAACCCTTCGTTTTCAGATCCTGGGCGCAAAAAACGCACATTAAAATTTTGAATATTATATAATTTCGAAAAATTGTTTAAGTGGGTCAATCTTTTTACACGCTGAGGATGGCGATTACAGTCTACCAGAGTCCCGAACAATTGTCCCAGGAAAACATTTCTCTAACATTTTACACAAAAGGCGTAAAAAAGATCCGATTTCGAAATTCATTTTGCACTGTACTTAGAGGCGGCGGAAAGCATCCGGCGGCGTACCGAAAGTGTCCCGGAAAACAAATTTGTCCCCGGACTTCGGATAAATGACAAACGTTAACCGCAAACTACCGTATAGCGGCCGTACGCGGACCGATTCGCGATTTTCCGCGTCAACGAGGTTTTCCAACTACGAGGTATTCCGAGTACGAGGTTTTCCACGCCCTCCGCGTAGCGGCTTCAAGCCGCGCTTGCGCGACTTGTTTAAATATAGGCTTCTTCGGTTCTTCCTTTTGTAAACATAATTTCACTAAATGAAGAACTGATTTTCATAGTTGTAAATTTTTATACATAGTATTATGTAACTCGTTGCTTTTCTGACCAAGTCACCGTTCATATGAGTGATTGATGAAAATAATGCCTACTTATAGGTCCTAAACCCAAAGAGGAACCCTGAATATTCTGTGCTATTCAGTCCCACAGCAGCATCGAACTAAGATATCTATAAGATAAAGTGGTACAGTAGCAACGATAGAACTCAAATACGGGAAGTTTGTGGCTTTTGCGGCTTGGAATCTCACCACTAGAATACTGACTTGACGCATTTATTATTAGGTTTTCCACAAACTTAATATTAGAATATCATTTGTCTCTTAATTGTCATGTGAAATAAATCATTACGTTGGTGGAAATTAGTTGCCTTCGCCTCCCTTCAAAAACAATCAAAATAGCAAGATTATCTCGTGATAATTTTATTAAATCTCCCCTGACAACAAGGTAGCAGATGTATATGGTCACAAAGATGAATGGTCACTTTAACTAATCGCATTCAGTTCAGGGCAGAGGCCTGTGGTTGAGCGACAAGAGTGGCATAACCTACATACATCTTTGATTCAGTTCTGTGTTTGTACTCGCTGTTCACCCGGCGAGCCCTTGACACGGCGCCCAGTGTTTGCAGAAGACCTCCGAAGACATCGTGACGCGCCGACAGTCGCACAAAGTCGTCTCAAGATGTACTTGAAGGGGGTCTCAGATTCGATCAATGGAGAAGCATCGGCTCTGCGTTCGTTTGATACTAATCAATGCACTCGAGTAGATCTCTCTGACCACAGCTAAACGCTATCCAATCATTGTTACACGATTCGTTGAGTACAGCGTGAAACGTCGTATGATACAGGACCTCGCCTGAGATGATATTATAGCCACATTCAATTCCACCAAATTAATTGAATAATTGTCCGCCTAAAATTGTTCTGCATGTAGGCCCAATTGCCAAAGCAGGTATGACTTACATTCTTCCAAAGCAAGTCATATAGAACAATGATGATTTATAGAACATGAGTTTTAGACACATTTCTGTTCACTCGGCTCATTGACACCGCAGTTGTTTGAAAATTTGCAAAGTTTTCACGGAAGCGAAAATAAAGATCCCTTTTTTCAAAACTTTAACAAATAATATATTTTAAGTCCAAAATTAACCATTTGTTCGTGAATTATTGTTTCTGTCTGATTAACTGTAATAATATTGATAATCTAGTACTGTAGCCAGTGCTGGCCAGATGCTTTTTCTTCAACTATACAAAGTTCTGTTTGTGGAGTGCTCTCTGGCCGAACGAATAGCTATTTCGCTGATAAAAATATTATTATACATTCAGCCATCGTTTGCAATGTTTGGGACATAATACATTATTTGTATATGATTTCACTTAGGCCCTGTTCATTAATAAATAAATTTGCACTCCGAGTCTACCTATTCAATCACGGAACAGCTGACCGAACCAACCATGTCATAACTAGGAAAACGCTTTAGTCCCGCCGCGTTGTTGGATGAGCGTAATTGGTGCATTGAGCTGCCATGTGTTATGTGAATTTTTTGTTCTGTGAAAAAATCATTACTTAGTTGATGATTTTTTTTAAATAATTTAAAATAAAAAAAATAAACTTTAATTTTAATTTTTTTAATTAATCGTAATTTAAAAAAAGAAAAAATCGTAAAATTTCGATTTCCATAAGAAATAATTATTCGATTGTGCTCAAATTTTACACGAATATATGAATTCATAAAATTAAGGTTCTGTGAAAAAATCATTACAATCGGATAAAGAATGTAGGTGTTATTTGTCAAAGAATTGTTTTAAAAAAAGAAAAACCCCGTAAAATTGCGATTTTTATGAGAAATAATTATTTGATTGCGCTTAAATTTTCCACAAATATATAAATTTATAAATAAAGGTTCTGTGAAAAAATCATTACAATCGGACAAAGCGTGTAGGTATTATAAATCGAAGAAATTTTTTTAAAAATCGAAAAAAAATCGTAAAATTGCGATTTTATGGGAATTTTTTTTCGATTGTGCTCAAAAACGTGGCAGTTTTTAAGTTCAGAGATTTCGAAGACCTCCAAAAAATTTCATTGCAATCGGAGTATCGGTTTAGCCGGAATCGTGCTAACAAACAGACAAAAATACAAAAAAAAAAAAAAAAAAGAAAAAAAAAAAAAAAAAAATATTCCGGATTTTTTTCTCCAGTGTAGTGAAATGGAATCTTCGCTTCGCTCGCTACGCTCGCTACGCTCATCCAATAATATATTAAAACGCAATATGTTATATTTTGTTTTTCATGAAAGTGAATTTAAAATCTAATGTTTAATTGTATTTGTGAATAAATTATTTGATTGTGCGTGGAAGTTAATTTTGTACAAGAATGCAATGAATGGCTGATTTGGGTTTTCAGAAAAAATAACATTGACTTGAAGTCGGACGGGGTGTTTAAGGTTTACACTAGGAAAACGCTTAAGTCCCGCCGCGTTGTTGGATGAGCGTAATTGGTGCATTGAGCTGCCATGTGTTATGCGGATTTACTGTTGTTCTGTAAAAAAATAATTACTAAGTTGAAGATATTTTTAAAATTAAATAAATTTTAATAAAAAATTTAATTTAATTTAATAAAAAATTAACTTAATTTTAATTTTTTTAAATTATCGAAATTTTAAAAAAGGAAAAAATCGTAATATTGAAATTTTCATAAGAAATAATTATTCGATTGCGCACAAATTTTACACGAATATATTAATTCATAAAATTAAGGTTCTGTAAAAAAATGATTACAATCGGATAAAGCATGTAGGTGTTATAAGCTGGAGAAATTTTAAAAATTGAAAAAAGTCGTAAAATTGCGATTTTCGTAAAAAATATTTTTTTTGATAACGCTCAAATTTTACACGAATATATCAATTCATAAAAATAAGGTTCTGTGAAAAAATCATTACAATCGGACAAAGCATGCAGGTGTTGTAAGTCGAAGAAATTTTTAAAAAATCGAAAAAAATCGTAAAATTGCGATTTTCATGAGAATTTTTTTTTCGATTAAGCTCAAAAACGTGGCAGTTCTAAGTTCAGAGATTTCGAAGACCTCCATAAAATTTCATCGCAATCGGAGTATCGGTTTAGCCGGAATCGTGCTAACAAACAGACAAAAATACAAAAAAAAAAAAAAAAGAAAAAAAAAAGAAAAAAAAAACATTCCGGATTTTTTTCTCCAGTGTAGTGAAATGGAATCTTCGCTTCGCTCGCTACGCTCGCTACGCTCATCCAACAAGGTTGTGAAAAGAAATGCACGCTACTGTGACTCTTATGAGGGGGGGGGGGTCACCGGGGATAGGGGGTAGGGTAATCTACCCCAGTCTCCCGCCCTTCGTTTTTACAAATTACATTTCAATGCGTACATACATAAATACGTGTAAGCATTTCGAATTGCTAAGTGGGTTCGGCAAGAAGAGAGGGCAACTAGTTTTTAAAGACGAAAGAGGGTAGGTAGGTATAGTTGATATACCCAAGGGCAACGCCAAGGGTTGATAATTAGTCGCTTAGCTTGATTAGTACGTAAACAGCGCGGACCGTGACCTTGGACTTGATGTCGACACCGGTTCAAGTGCACTTTACAGTCATAAATCTTGTTTCATATGCAATGAGATGATAAGACATATAATGCAGCTGGTGTACCGCCGACATGCGTTTCGAAAGGATGTATATGTGAGCCAAGTGCTTGAACCCAAATACTCTTGCCTTGTCGTTTCCATCATTCATCATCAGCCATAAGACAAGTCTGCTCATTTCCACGATAATATGATGCAATTTTGCTTTACACAGCAGTGATATGAGTGATCCACGTGGTATGTTAAAGTTCTTAAAAAATTTTGAGCATTATTTGGAACGGAAATCCACGGAAATCTACAATGAAAGTTTCAACAACTATGAGTAACGTTCCCTGCGTCCACCCTCTAAAATTTAAAGTGGGGGTACGGTTCGGAAAAAATAAACAACGCCTATACATTCACCCGCATGTAGATCACTATAATATCACTGGCCTTTTACAACACGTGTATCTGTCTGATTCTGACGCTTCATGCTAAAAAACTTTTCCATTATAAATACGATTCTGATGTCACGGTTCGATATATAATAATGACATAAGCAAATAATTATAACAATTTGAATCTTCAGTACAATGATCAACAAAATTGCATAACATCGTGATGCATTTCGACTACTTTCGAAGAAACGTCACAAGTATCAGCATTTTATCAATGGGATTACCAAGTACCAACAATTGAGCACTGTAGTATAGGTGGTAGTAGGTTTAAAATCGAGTATATAGTCCATAGTGATTGCTATGATTCTCAATCATGAGACAAGCACTCGCAAAAAAAGAACTCGCACACAAAAGCACACAAATAGGGCCTACACTCATGCACACGCGCACAATAATATCAAATATACTAGGGAAACGCCAAAGTCGTTGTTAAACGAGTGAGTGAGCCATGTGTTGAGTACCCGGTAACATTCCTTTTCTTCCCCCTTTTTTAGGCCTCCCTAGCCTATCATAGGCTACAGTGGAGCATTATGGCTTAAACTATGACTTAAACTTATATACACTATTATTTATACGAATATTATAATCAAACTTAAATGCAAATATTCCCGCGTACTCAACACATGACTCTCTCACTCGTCTAACAACGACTTTGGTGGCGTTTCCCTAGTCGAGTTGGCTAAAGCGCCCTTATAGCCCAAATGTGGGAGACGTGGGTTCAATGGTCGGGAAAGATTTTGTAATTTCTGGATTGTATTTATTAAAATATTTAACATGTTTTGAAATGCATATAACGCAGTGTAGTCCTACATCTGTGACAATACTATGGAAAACATAGCCAGTACGAAATACGTGAAAATATTGCAAGGTTTACTCAATCTACGAGCGGAATTTGGGGGTACCTTGACGTCCAACATTCGATTTACCTTGGACACGGCATTTCACAGCCAGCTAAATAACAAACAAAAAATATATTTCAAAATGAAAACCATTGTCGTTAAAATAATTTCCATACATTTCAACGTATTTTTCAGTTTTTTATTTCTTGCAGGTTTAAATCGTAACGGATTGTGCTCATTTTGTTAGCAGTTCTCAGTTACCTGGTCACGGATGTCTGTTTAAAATTTCAGCTCAGTCTATTTGGCCGTTCGGCCGTATGGGACCGGACAGACAGACATTTAACATTTAACAGAATTAATCACGACTAAGGCCCGATCGAGTAGCGTTGTAGACTACGTTCGCTGCGCTCACTCGTCTAATAATATGTTTTTTTAAATATACTCAGTTTAATAGCTACTTGTTGACAGAAGCTATGGTATTGCTAATAAATTAACACATTGTATGTTTCTTTACCAGGTATAAAATCGTATAATTCTTGAAAGAGCAATTTCAACGTACATTCTTGTAATACACTGTATGGTGGTATAGTAGGTATGGAGGATATAAGCATGACACGAAATACAGTAGAATGCCACCAGCTTCTGTATATCCACGTATACAAATTGTTCTCAAAAGGTGGGCGCACATTAAATGCACAAGAGCTCGCTGTAGGCAAGTCTACGAAGTGAGATGGCCATTGGCCCTATGATTGCTGACCATGGAGATTTCTCTGCGCTTTGCATATTATCTCGATCTCGGCTTCATTACGGCGAGCAGTTGATGCGCTCACGTAAATCTTGCTGCGAGTCTCTGTTTTATGTTTACACTCGGAAACATAATCTCCGTGTTTGTTCTTTCTTCATCTGGCGCCGCAGTCAAGCCAAGAATTTACATAAGCATAATGACGCTTACCTGTACAATCTCAGTTGACATTTCGTTCTATGACAAGTGAGGTAATTTGTTAGTTGTAAAAGAACCGCTGAAACGTACAATAAGTTTGAGGTATGTACAAAGTAATAATAAGTAGCTAACTAACAGTTACTATTACAAATACTACAAAATACACAGTACACATACTACGTCTTGGGATTGAGAATTTAGCAACTCAATTTTTTTTATGTAAAGAGCACAATAAGGACTGCGTAATGCGTAGCATATGGATTTGCCCTCTTTAATACCCACCTTACGATGGTTTCTAGTATAGGGAAACGTCACGTGACGTCACAGCTAGTAGTCACGTGACCGAAAATATGTACTGATGGACAAGCAGCCTCATTTCGCAGCTAACGCCTGCAGAACGGCGCAACTAATATCACGCTCTAACTTTTATTCTGTTCATTATTTAGACAAAACTTAAGAGGAATAATATTAAGCAAATATATCATTCTTCTAGTAGCGATTATTTCGATTTTTTTACACATCCGTTAGCTTGTTATAACAATGTACGCATTATAAATGTCAAATTTATCAACTACTATAAGTCTTCTCAACTTCAATTGACAAAAAACTACTGGTCGGTTTCGCCAAGATTTCTTTCTAATATGCATCTAACAGCTAACTATTTAGACAAGAAATAAATGAACTTTCTAGATAGAAAAAGCATTGAACGAAAATTTACAGCATAGCGTGCAGTTTTTCACGGCTCATTCGCACGTCAAAAGTGCGTATTTTAGATGAAAACGCAATACACTGCACATTACCCTATGCTATAAATTTTCGTTCAGTGCACTTTCTATTTAGAAAGTTAATTTATTTCTTGTCTAAACAGTCCGATGCAAATTTTGAAAGAAGTCTTGTCGAAATCCGATCACTTGAGGTTTTTGTCAATTGAAGTTGTTTTATTTTATTTCACAAAAAAACAAGTAAAAACCTTAAATTTCATTTCAATACGTACATCAATATAACAGGCTGTTAAAAAGTCAAAATAATCGCCATTAGAAGGAATGATATGTTTGCTAAATATTATGTCCCAATAATGAATAGAATAAAAGTTAGAGCGTGATAAGTGTCGCGCCGTTCAGCAGGCGTCAATATGCGAAACGAGGGTTGCTTGTCCATCAGTTGGGCTCGAAGCGGAGAATACCCGGCATGCTCCTGGATGCGTGACGTAGTTGCTAGCACCCTAAGAAAGCCAATTAGTTAAATTATTGAATATTTAGGTTTGAATATTCATTCCGTAAAAAGGGTAAGAATATAGTGCACGCTTCAAATAATTTTTAATAGCCAATGTCAAAACGTATTTCTTGCAAAAATTGTGTTTTGTGGTGTTTTCACAAGTCATGTTTACTGCCTCATCTCTAGCACAAAAAGGTATAATAACTATTGTAGGGTTTTTAGTTAACTATAATGTTATGGTTATTTTATTTCTATCAACTATTATTATTTATTATTTAATACAATCCAGAAATTAAAAAAGTCCGCCCCGACCGGGACTTTTTTAATATAATTTTTAATTTCTGGATTGTATTAAATAATAACATTTACACCTACGGGAGTGTTTCCCGATCAACCAAATCGGTAAATATTATTATTTAATTGGAATCACACACACACACTCAGTCAAAAGTGGCGTTAACAATATGCATGCTTTAGAACTTGTGTGTTGCCAAACAGTTATGTCTACCTCCAAACAACGTCACGAACAATCTCCATACTCTGTGCGACTATCCAAAACCCAACAACAAATGGGATTTTAATTTTGGTGTTATCATGTAATATGAAACTAAGACCAGTTCTCTATTGTTCAATGTTTTCTTTTCAGCTTCTTCTTACTTTCTCACCTGCTCAAAATGCACCACAAAACAAAACACACAAGAAAGGTTGAATTAATACACGAATTATTGAGCGCTGAAATGCGTCTCAACGAGAGCAGGTTTCAGGCGTGGTAAGAGGTATGATTCACGGCAGTGCTTACGTCGGGACCTAATCGGCCGCAAAGAGCTGGTAATTATCTGTGGAAGAGTCGAGGGCGCACTCCACTCATATGCCTCGTATAAACCACCTGTTTGGAGATCGATCTGTCGATATGGGGCGCTGCTACACGAGTGAGAAAGTATGCACATATGGGTAGCTTGCATAAGGCCACACTTCGGTGAATTTAAAGTCAAAGAACGATCCTAAATTATTTTAATAATTTATAATTAAATTTTAATTTTCACAGTAATACTAATAATAAAGAAGAAGATCGTGAAAGTCACTTATGTTAATTTTGAAAAAGTTGGCGCATGAGGAATGTGTGATAACGCAAGACGCAACACTGCTTGATTCATAGTACTCCTTACTTTTTCCACCAAACGGGTAATTTGCAGTAATTCTCGCAATTATTTAAAATCTTGAAATGTGTTCTGATAGCTACTTACGCTTGAGAATACATTCATTGCCTCCTACTAAGCTTGGAAAATTACTACAAAAAGATTTTGCACAAATAATTTACTCTACAAGAAGAAGGTCACTGTCCGTTACTGAAAAAATATGGGTACTATTTTGAAAATGTGCACTGATATTTTGGTGCAAACGACAAAAGATAGTTTCCAAGTGATCAAGACTATACTTCTGCATTCTGAGTCAAAGCCTGGTTTGCTCTAGCTAGCACACCCAACAGTATTTAAAAAATCTGAGACAGTGTACATTATTCTTTCGGTGTACAAAAATTACATTTACATAAAAATTGTATACATATTTTAAGTTACTTGTTATGAGAAAATACAGTTTAAATATCTCAAAAGCGATACCATGTTATGCCATTTGAACTAAAATAGTATTTTACTTACTTTAATTTTTAATTTCGAAAATTAGTCTTATGTTCTTGATTGGATTGATTGGATATTGCTTTACGTCTCATATTTATGCAACTTGGCTAATCGAGACGAAGGGAGGGACGTAAGGGATGACGCGGGGGACAAGGGGTGGACAGGCCTGTGCTGGTCAGAACCAGCCACAAGCATATGGGGAGGGCAGGGGTTCCCCCACGTCTTGGTCGTCTCCGTCTGTGTCATCATCCGTCCGTGTTGTCATTGTCGTCTTGAAGAAAAAGGGCTAATTGTAAAAACATATTTCTGCCAGACAACACATACAGAGTGGCGTGATGAGTTTTGCGAGGTTTGCGCACCTAGTTTTGTGTCATGAACTGTAAGACGCTGCGCGACTAGTACATTGCAGCGGTGTGTTGCCTCGGCGCCCGAAGAGGAGAGGGTGTAATGCTGGTTGCATACAAACACGGCGCACCGTAGATTCGCCACTCGCCAGCCGTCACACGAACGCTTTGCCTTGCGTTACACAATACGAGAAGTTTCGGTTGCTTTGAGACGTGTACGTCATCTCAACTTGTAAACAATGTAACTTCAGAGAAATGTACGTAACCTATACCGTGTAGCAACTTCCTTGACGAAAATCGTCTTTGTTTGCGAAATTTATATTTGCTTATGTTGGGAAATGTATGTGTGCATGGCCTACTCGTCAGCAAAACATAAATCTATTCGTAATCGTAGCAATAATAATATTGTTTATTATACCACTGAATTCCTACATAACACTGATTCAGAAAATTTCCTTCAATAAAGTATGTTTAATTTTATGTTTTGCTATCTAAATAAATTAAATAATTAAAAACATAATGACAGTTCGCAAATATTTACAATCGAAAAAATGTATATCATTAAAATAAGACGAATGGAATCTTAAAAATAATATCTTAATGAATAGTAAAATATTAATTTAAAGGCAATCGGTAATAAAAAGAACATAAAAAAGTGTTGTTTGTAAAATAATTTCTAACATGTTCTTGAACCTTATATTTCGTATAACACTATGATACGTAATTCAATTGTTATAGAGTATCTGCTGCAGTATAATTAATTATTGTAGTGCACTTCGAGCACGTTGGTTAGAGCACGTGAGCTTGTGGGGGGAGGGGGGTATGCATGCAGGGGCGGCTCTGTATAGGTGCACAGGTGCACGCGCACCCCCAATATTGCGCGAACTAAATTCCAATTTAAGTTCGAAGCAAATCTCGTAATATTCCAATAAATCGTTGATTGTTTGCATGGATATTTTGGCCGGCCCAAAGCAGGCATATTCGGTAGGAGTCATCTCAGTGGTAAGTGACACTGCCACCGGAGGAGGTGCTCTCCGAATGTGAGTTCATTTGTCACGTTTCTACGTCGGCATGGCAGAACGAGCCCGGCCATCTTTAGAAATCACGTCTGAAAAAGCTTGCCGATCGCGCAGCGACTGGGTCAAACCGTTATTCATTCAATGCCCTCGCAGGCGCAGCATTCATTCACCCCCACAACCCGCTCAGTAGCTAGTGAAAGTTGTCGCGACAGGGTTGGTGAAGTGCAAGTTAGTTTGGTGAAGGAGCAAACAGTGTTAAATTGGACTTGGTTCTCGAAATGGGCGATTCAATGAACTAGTAATTGACCGTTTTCGAAACTAAAAAATCAGAGAAATGTACGACCTACTGTAGCATTCTCGAGAAAATCTTGTTGCGAAATTTATATTTGCTATGTTGGGAAATGTTTGGTGCTGCCTACTCGTCGCAAAACTAATGATCGATCGAAGCAATAATTATATGGTTATGTATACCATGAATTCTACTAACACTGATCAGAATTCCATCATAAAGTATTTAATTTTATGTTTGGTATCTATCAAATAAAAGTTAAACACATACAGTCGCAATTTTACAATCGAAAAAATGTATATCATAATAAGACGCAATGAATCTAAAAATAATATCTTAATGATAGTAACTTTAATTTAAGCATCGGTATATAACAGACATAAAAAGTGTTTGTAAAATAATTTCTAACATGTTCTAGACTTATACGCCTAAACCCTATGGATACGTAATTCAGCAGTTATAGAGTATCTGCTTGCAGTATGTTAATTACTGTAGTGCACCTCAGCACGTGTTAGAAGCACGTGAGCTTGGGGGGGGGAGGGGGGGGGGGGGTATGCATGTCACCCCTCACTCTCTCCGCCAAGCTGTCGATGCCATGTACCTTGTCAGTTGTCATTTACCTTCCCATATTTAGTTTTTTGTCCTCCGCTCATTAAACAAGAGTAGGTACGCGATCACCATATGTAATGATCGTGAGCCCTACATCGCCTCCAACGCAGGTGTTACACACAGAGTATTGATTGAGGTATTCATCATTCACCGTCAAATTAATTACCATCAGCTCAAGTGTAACTCACTCTACGAGGACACACAAGAGACAACATGGCAACGTCGCACTTGGGAGTTGGATACCACTTGTTCAAGATTATGATGACCTCTGTACAAACAATTAGCTGACCTTAATTCTTGCTCATTCGTTTAATCTGTCGTCTCGGCCTATTATTTCCAAGCTTATTAGCGAGTGATGAAAGGAAGGGAGTCGACCAATAAGACAATACTCATTTCCGGTTAGTCAAATAAGATCCTGGAATTGTCTTGTGACATTTAGGTTTACCTTACCGTTGAAGCGGAGCGGGTTAATCGCTGTAGAACCCCAATTAGAGCTCCTTGTGTTTCGGTACTCGTCCTCGTAGTAGTCTAGTCGAGTTTGGGGTCAGCTTGTTCTTCAGGAAATGAGTGTGCGTGGGCGTGCGCTGGATCAATCAGACATGAACAGTGTAAGGTTAAGTACTGAGAAGTGAATAATATTGTGTCTAATGAAAGAACGGACGTTTGTAGGCCGGGCTGTGGGAATCTACCGACCGAAAGTGACGACCAGGGCTGTGGCGGGGAAATCGGGTCGATCGTGATCGGCTGTCACGTGCCTGACCACGTGGTCAAATCATCCCACGGCGCTAATGAGACTTGTGTCAACTCGCTTACCCCGAGCTGAGCTACTGATAAGTGACTTCTCACTCACCCCCGTTCGATACCATAGCAAGAGGTCACGTCCTGTCCTGCCCAAGGAATGGCATCTATACTGTTTATCCACAATTATTTATTTTCTTCAACAAATCACACGCCGTGCGCCACCATCTATAGGTTTACGATACCATCATAATAAGAAACACTATCACAATAGGGTCTTCGCTATTAGAGGGGTACAATGACCAAAAGTACATTTATACGCTAGACAGTACCAAATGTCGGGTCACGTAACCACACGTGGTTCCCGGGTCACGAGAGCACGTGCAGGCTGCAGATAACAGCGCTATCTGCAGTCGTCTCTAGGGTGATGTCGGAACCAAGGCACACGTGTACTCTGCTTAGTCTTCCCTTCTTGGGTCAACAGTCAACCCAACATGTTGGATGGTGCACTTTGGCTCAGATCGACTATACCAAGCTCTACTATATGTATTGTAGGTGACAACACTATGTATGTATAATAATACGCCAATACTCAGTACAGATAGAAATGTGCAAAGAACTTTACCAACTTGCCAAACAAACGTTTGTTTTTCATGAAGGGCAACATAATCGCACATTTAGACTTAGACAGTCATTAATTTTTGTGTAGTCCGAGTGTTAGTGCAAGACTAACTTTTGGTATACAGGAAAAATTAACCAATGTGAACGCGACATTAATTTTCATTATTTTTATTATATTTCTTTCTTTTATACATTTAGTAGCTTTGTACTGATAGACGGGAAAATTATAACTAAAATTCTTAGATAAACCATTTGAACCAAAATAAATAACATATAACCTCTTCTTCATCTTATATTTCATTTTGCCACCTAGCACCTACTCTTCAAATATTGCCGTCCAAAATCAAATTTTGCTCTCAAAAATAGCATACACTTATTTTAATCGAATGTCAAAATTTCACTCGCAATCTTTGCACAATCATTGTCGTACGGACGCCCATAAGGGCTAACCGATAAACGTTTAGCTTATTGTATTCTCTTTATATTATATAGTCAACACCTTGGCATATTGATTAGGTCAGGATCAAACCGTCCATGGTTGAGTCAAGTGTGATGTTTTACACGTGCGTATATGTCTTAAAACCAGGGTCATATTGAGATACCGCTGCCAATCATTTCCATATCAATGATGAGCAATAATTATTTTATTGTTGTATTAATTGCTGTCAGCGCGCACGTGTAGGTATTACCTTGACTCCAGGGGCCGGATACCGCTGAAGGACAGACCAGCACATGACATAATATAAGTAGCGTGCCGTGTTGTGGCGTGGCAGAAATCAATTACGAAACGATGAGGGAAGAAATCCATGCACCCATACTTACATAATACAGAAGCTAGAGGTTGGATAGAGTCTGTCGATAATCGTGCACGGTGAAAGAAGTCTCATAAACTGGCGCAGGAACGAACCAACAATGTGCGCGTTACTTTTCTATGGAAACCTATTTATTCTAGCTGTGTGTAATACGAACGCAACGCAATATGGGGAGAGTTGAACTAAATAAACTTGATGGAATAGTAGAACGAGCTGGTCTATAATTGAATATTATGGATTGTTGTGAAATCGATGGAAACATACAGAATATTGTAAGGGAAATTGTTAAAAAGAACAATTAGTAAGTAAAGAGCAATTAATATGCATGTGTTTAGTATTACCTATTCATAATCGCTCGTTAACCATGCATTGGGGTTGTGAAAATTTGTGGGCCAGTTATTTATATAATAAATTGGAACTGAAAAATCTCTTGGTTCATTACAAGGTGGAAGGGGAGACAGAACTGGCCATGCCATTACCGCGTTGTGGGAGAATGTCACAAAAGTCACACATCAAAACAAATTATACTCACCAAATAGGGTACTTGTAGCGCCTTTAACCGAAATATTGTGGATGTAATAATTATCAATATTATTGAAAACCGCATTATTAACCGATGTCGGTAGAGAGCACATTCGACTATAAACCGACAAGGTTAGCAAGAGAGTTAACACTGACATCACTGTCATTGTGTCAGACTCGGACACCCTGTGATCAGATATGCATAACATCTTGCTTGTAAGTATATACGTACACTGAACGGCTCCTGATGGTTTATCTAATTAATATTATGCACTCGCAGTTGTTATGATTTATGATACGATTCTGTCGGGAGATATGAAATGCATTGCTGCACATTTCATTTATCACAAATTAAACCACTATGTTATTACTATTAATTACCGCGTTTGATGATAATCTCCATGTCTGCTTCATACGCATAAGCCGCGCTTACGTGCCATCATTTAACTTAATTGAGCATCAAGTATTATAACACATTAATTTGACAGTTGGCTTAGATATGTATTATTATTATATTAAATAGTTTACATTCGATCTTATTGTTATCAAACTCCAAAACGAACATTTCCAACAACAAAACAACACGTAGCCCTCAAAGAATCTCTTATATTATACCACAGACAACACTAATCATTTTTAACTATTATTATGCATATTCTGTTATCTAGTTGCACATAATTTACCTCCTCTTATAATTATGTTACAATCACTCCAATCGGTAATAAATAATAAATAAATAAATTAAAGTTAATCAAAGCTCCCCTCGGTCTACAACACATTTTACCCAAGCAGTTGAGCACTGACCGAGTGCCTGTACCCACTTATGCATACCTTTCATCCGTCCACTATCCCCACCATATGATATTAGGGGCTTATAATTGTAGCTACTGTAAGATAGTCTATCCCACTTCTTAATAGGCCTATTCGTGAACGTGTTCATGGTCAAGTCATGCATGGACTGTAGGGTAAAATTGGCAAGGTTTTAGATCGTGAACAAACACAAACTACAAAATTATATCAATAACTTATTCAGTAAAAAACAATGTGGTTTCGTCAGAATAACAGCAAACGATTTCTAAAACAATACGACACATTTGCACTTCGCAAATAGATATTCGCGCGGCCAGGATGCATCCGATGTATATGGAATTTTGCAAATTCGTCAACCAAGGATATATGGACAGCCCATACAGTCGTAGATTTTCAATATTTGTTGCTTTCAGCCATAAACAATCAACACAAATGCGTCATTTTAGACTTTGTAAGAAAATTAAACATGGTAAAAATCAATTAATTTTTTTAGCTTTTACCTAAAACAATTTTTCAAAAAGTGCCAGTTTAGAGACCTACAGTTCCAATTTCTTGACATTTGTGCTCAATTTCAAACAACTGTGATGCCTTTCAGCCAAAGGAACAGAAATTTGCTAAAAATCCATGCCTTCAATTATTTTTGTGTAACATAATTATAAATACATTTGTACATCTGGAGTGTAGTAGTATATGACTTGTTGCATAGTGCTACATTGATGCTACTATTTTTGAAAATAGTTTGTTATTTACGTGCATTTATGTAATCTTGCTTGTATTTATTGACCTCCAAAAAAGATAAGTTTTATAACTAAGAAAACGCCAAAGTCGTTGTTATAGACGAGTGACTAGGCCATGTGTTGAGTACCCGGGAACATTCCCTTTCTTTCCCCTACCTAAGGCCTCTCTAGCCTATCATAGGCTACAGTGGTGCATCATGGCCTTACAGTTGTCGCGCCCTTATACCAACAACTTTGGTGTTTTCCTAGTATCGAATTATAAAACATGTTTTGAAATGCATATTATAACGCAATGTGTGTAGTCTACATCAACTGTGACAATACTATGGAAAACATAGCCAGTACGAAATACGTGTAAATATTGCAAGGTTTACTCAATCTCCGAGCGGAATTTGGGGGTACCTTGAGCGTGCAAGATTCCATACACCTTGGTCACTGCATACAATCACAGCCACAATGATTCGATAAAAATGACTTCTTCAAAAACAAAACCATTGTCGTTAAAATAAATCCTACAAATTTTAAGATTATTTTTAATTTATTATTTCTTGTAGGTTTAAATCGCAACGGATTTTTCTCATTTTGTTAGCAGTTCTCAGTTACCTGGTCACGGATGTCTGTTTAAAATTTCAGCTCAATCTATTTGACCGTTCGGCCGTATGGGACTGATGGGTAACAACAGACAGACGATACACAGACAGACAGACAGACAGACAGACAGACAGACAGACAACAGACAGACAGACAGACAGACATCTTTGCGGTTAAAGCGCCCTAAAAAGCTATACAGACAGACATATTTAACATTTAACAGACTCATTAGTCACGACGAAGACCCGATCAAGTGGCGTTATAAATCCTCATTCGCTTCGCTCACTCGTCTAGCTAATTGGGATAGACGTTACAATATTATTTTATAGCATTGCCTGGCTTTTACTGGTCTAGAGATCCACCCTACCCTACCCGCTTAGTGCTTCTTCATCGTGCACAAATCGGTGACATAGTCTTAGTGTTCTTTTTGTCACGTGGCATTACACTTCAGAGTTTTGACTGTCGTAGTGCATTATTTTTCCTCTTTGTATTACGTGACTTGATGAAGTGAGAGTTGCAAGATCAAACTTGATGATTTTTTCGGTGACGGCCTGTCACTTCTGGTGGAGACATCTTCATTCATCTCGCGCGTCACTTTCTCAAGATGGCGCGGGCCGGCCGGCCGTCGCACGGACTCTCCGTACTTTCTCCGGGCGTCGGTCGGTGGTGGTGGCGGCAGCAGAAGGCAACTCGTAATGAAATTAACTTTCTTCGCGTTTGACTTAGGTCGGTGCGAGTGAGAGACTATACCACCTATTGTTCAATCAAGCGGAATGCCTTGTCGATTGTTGACAGGCCGGAAGAAGAGTGTAGATTCGTTTAGTGGACCGTTCTGGCACGATCAGTTGGAGACAGTAAAAAAAATACACCAACATTACTTTTACTACAGACTAGCTGTACTCAGACCACGTTGAAGGATGAGCGTTGGTGTTGGCTTCTGCACTTCTCGACTCTAGAAATTATTAATTTTAATATTTTTTTATTTATAATTGCAAATTATTTAGAAGAAGTTCCCTTATATGCCATTTAATATGCTTCCTCCGTTCCTCATTATTTTTTGTTTTTCCGACCATGTTTCGTAGTATCGAATATAGTTAAATATTTTTAAATGTGTGACGTCGGTCTAAATTTGGATAAAGTAATCTAAAAATGAGTATACGAACAATAATAACTCCGTTGTGGAGTGTTCTTATAAAGAAGTAAATAGTAAATATTATAAGAAAATGCATCTCTCATCTTGACTTCTCTTTGCAGGCCGTGACTTCTCGGTAAAGAAGGGGGAAGGGGTCATAAAAAATGGAAAGCTTTGCTCTCATTCATAACCACGTAACATTTGATTTAAATCATTTGAATGATTATATTTGCTTGTGGCATTGGGGGTAATTTTTCGTTCACTTCCTGGTATGCCTAAACCCGATTAGTTATGCCTCTACTTGGTGCTGGTCCGCTGGCATGGCTCACCGCTAGAATTCGCCCTCACCACAGTCGCACGTGATCATACCAGAAAGTAAGTGTCCACAACAGAACAGCACTCTGTCGTAACCGCGAGCGAACGCTGCCGCCAATTAGTCAAAAGAGTAAATGTGTTATTGAGTGCCGAGAACTATGGATCTATTCAGTGTGTGCAAAATCATGCAACATCCCAAATCTTCTTAAACCATTGTGCAAGAGACATTTAACATGGGTTTTGTGATGATCCTAAACTGGTTTACTTTTGTTGCATCACCTGGTAGGGGTAAAAAGTGCTTGGTTTGAGAACGCTTTGTGCGTTCACCACCGCTGCCTCCCCTGACCCACCCCCACCCACGCCCCTCCCCGCCCCAACCAAAGCACGTGATAACAATAAGATAAGTTTAGCATGCATTAAAGTTAGGTAAAAAAACCTGCCAAAAGAGGGAAGTAATGAATGTTTTATAAATCATTCGTTCAATAATCATTGGGTGACACCGGGTAAAACTATACAATAATTTAGACCATTTCATTCTAAATGCATTTAACTTGTAGAGTGTAGACCTACTTTATTTATAACGATGACACTGCGTAAACTTTACCTACCTACTTTTGACATTTACAGTGTACACCGATGTTTTTACTTTGTGTCAATGCCAGGCAATATATTTGCAAATTTGGCAATATATGCACGTGGACGTGTATTTACTGTTTTATACCCCGCTTTGCCATGGATAGTATACGGATGACCAGCCCATGTATGTGTTAACTAATCAACACATCGTATTAATGATGGGTTATTCAAACTCCCGAACTAGCCAAGATGAGCATAAAAACGCTAAGAAAAATATTATTACATTTTACATTTATTTGTGCTGCTTGAAGGCTGAAGCTGTTTATTATATAATTGTATTTATTAACGATTGTTCAACAGCTATTTATGATGCTGAATGATTGTTGTTGTTTTCTTGATGTGGTATAAACTTTCCGCTGGTTGATGAATGTAGCTTATAATCAGGGGCGGCTCGTGTATAGGTGCACAGGTGCACGCGCACCCCCAAATATCTGCGCGAACTAAATTCCAAATTTAAGGTTCGAAGCAAATCTCGTAATATTCCCAATAAATCGTTGGATTGTTTGCATGGATATTTTGGCCGGCCCAAAGCAAGGCATATTCGGCAGGAGTGATTCTTCAGTAGGTAAGTGCTGCCACCGGAGGGTGCTCTCCGAATGTGAGTTCATTTTTGTCATCGTTTTCTACGGTCGGCATGGCAGAACGAGCCCCGGGCCATCTTTAGAAATCACGTCTGAAAAAGCTTGCCCGATCGCGCAAGCGACTGGGTCAAAACCAGTTATTTCATTCAATGCCCTCGCAGGCGCAGCATTCATTCACCCCCACAACCCGCTGGCGCTCAGTAGCTAGTGAAAGTTGTTCGCGACAGGGTTGGTGAAGTGCAAGGTTAGTTTGGGTGAAGTGAGCAAACATGGTTCTCGAAATGGGCGATTTCAATGAACTAGTAATTGACCGTTTTTCGAAACTAAAAAATCGAAGAATGGACTTCATTTTAAAATAAATATACGATGTGATGTTTGAGGCGCGTGTCGGAGGAGATGAAGGGACATTATTCGGGTATGTTATATTTTAATCAACCATATAATAATTAATTTTTGGATGGTTTTCCATAAGGTAACAGTTACACATAGGGGAGTTTTTCCTGACCAATAAATTCAAAAAATATACTCTTAGAGTCGTTTTCTGGGTACTTCAGACCATTAGTATCTGAAAAAATTTTCGCCTCCGGCGGCTGGGGCTGCGCCCCAGACCCCTTTGTTCCCGCAGAATAAGACTTCAAAAATATGTGCACCCCCACATTAATAACTCACGAGCCGCCCTGCTTATAATATAAACCAGTGGCGCACTCTTATAGCAACTTGTATTTCTTCTCGTAGGGGCGGAGATGGGAGGGAGGGGGGGGTGGTTGGGGGCGAGGTTTAGCTACATCCTGAACTTAGACGCCACTGAATTATAAACGTATAAATAATAATGAAGGTGTAAAAGTAAAAATATTCATAAGATTCATAAGTACAGACGAAAATGTTCCAGTAATATATCTTTAGTTCTAGCTTGTCCGAGTGTGTGTACTTTCCAATAGTAAACGGAACTGCTTCTCTTAGCCCAATTAGTCGACATTCGACATCGTGCAGCGTCTGCAGCGTGGCAACACTGTATGGTCCCAGACTAAAAAGCGAATGTCATTTAGTTCCTATGAACTCGTCAACATTCTCACTTACACTGACTTACATCAATAAGTAAAGAAAATATTTCTTTCCTTGTCTGCATGGCCATGTGACAAAACGCAACAAAAACGAGTTTGACAGGGCGTCTGTGGAGCTCCAAGCAATGTACGTACACATTGAAGGGGTGCTCAGAACCTATATAAGAAGGGGAGGGTTTTTACTTTTTATTATTCTGTAGCAAGAAGTCGTCAACGCTCGACCCTCGCAGTCAAGTCAACCTCGTAATACAAACCAAAGTTGAACGATAGGAGCGGGTTTTTAAATTCATCGCCGAAATTTGTTCATAATAATGATGTATGATAAAGAATACTCTTATTGTATAGACCATTGATTTGTTGTCACTAGCTTTATGCATTGTTTATCTTGCAGAATTTGATTTTTTTGTATTTTACTCTCGATTTTAATGACACAGTGTTACGATTTACCAGCACATTAAAAAATAATTGGTAGTCTCGTCGATCATCGAGTTTTCTTTTACCAGTGTTACAAATCCATGGTCTCATCGCAGTCGCCACTCCAGACTCTCGTAGCTACACTTATTCGTTTCTCTACTTTGGCCAAGAAGAAAACTTTTTAACATTCCTTTCCAAGGACCTGCCATCTAATTTGTATAAGGAGTCCAAAACAACAGACATATCGTAAAAAATAAGAAGATTCTGTTTAAGTCTATAGAAGTGTTTATGTAAGAAGGAACTAGATATCTGTTGAAGGCATCTTCATCGATCATTATACCTGACCCTTTTTTTAACGGCTAAATAAAAGAAAGAAGAATGCAGTAAAAACTAATACACAATATTTAAACGTTGTTTATGAAATTAGTCTAGGCTCCGTGTCGGCCCCACCAAGTTATGCATATTTTATGAATGGGCGTCGAGCAACTTGTTGTGTGGTACGTAATGTAATGTAAGCAGAAGCACATAATCTGTTTTGACGCAGCGACGTCATTTTGACCGCGGATCTGTTCCACTTGGAGGCCCTCGTGATCGTGGTCTAATTCAAATGAGCCGTCAATGAGTGCGAGTACGCACGCACACGCACACGCACACGCAGAGGTCCTCTCCTCTCAAGCTAAGATTCCCCGGCACCGGCAGCGAGCTAAGATGCAACTAATTATCTCCGTCAGAGTGTGAGCTCGGCCAGAACTGCATCAATTCACAGCTCACCGAAGACGGTTGCTCCGCTAAGCCCTTCTAGGAAACAAAGTCACGCAATGGTGGATGCACATTTGGCAACATTCGGTTCTCGTTTTTGCATATGAGGACTCGGGTCAGGAAAACAACAACAACAACAGCTCGGTCTGAAGAAACGCACCGCACTAGGTAATCACGATATAGACGTAATGAAAGCAGAGTTTGACACAAATACGCACGTATGGAACTTGAGGCCCCTAGTCCGTGCGAGTCAAGTCGCGCATGACTTGTTTGTTCTAAAAACTCAATGACGATGAGCAAGGCTAATCCGTTCTCATTTACAATGGGAAGTTCGGCTTCTTTGCTGTGCGTGTCTATCTATCATCTTTATTTGTTCAGAAATTTGTAAGGAAATATGATTTGTGTGATATAATACTGGTAAGTGGCCGGATCTTTACGGAATAAATATAGCTTTTTCTGGCAAGGACACCGCAAGAATGAGACCGGCTTCTACTCGGAGAATGACAGTAGCTGGTGAAGATGCAACGAGGCATCAAGATCAATGGCTGCCGAGAGCTGAAGCCAGGCAGAGGTTGAGTGAGTTTTGATACATGCGAGAACACACAGCGAGTCCGACAAAAACATCATCTCGCGAGGGTTGGGTCCACATCCACATCCTGCATCACAGAGGAACACCCTGACAAATATTTCCACACAAGACTGGCTATAAAAAAATTTGATAAAGGGCAAAATGGAACGAAGGAACTGAGGATTGAATGTGTAAGGCACTAAACACCTTGACATAGGTATAGCTGACAATCCCAGATTAGATTTGTGGGCTCTTTATTAGCTCTCTGAAGTCTGAAGGTTAAACCACAAAAAATATCCACCGGGCACGAGTGTGGGAGATCTTGGCACGGACGTTCACTCCGCAATGTTTAGATTCAGTCGGCTACTGGTTGCATGCAGCAACCCCACCAACTGAAGATTGCACATTGCTGTTCGTGAGGGGGCCGAGTGTGAGGGTGTGGTATTTGGAATAATATGGATCTTGTTCTACAATACGCCATCGTCGGTATAACGTTCATAGACTCCAATGAAACCGTACTCAGTCAACTACTGGTTGCATGCAGAATCTAGGACCCACTAACTGACTGAAGATTGAACATTTTTAAAATTATCTGAACCTTGTATTACAGTACGTCATCGTTTAACGTACGTAGACTGTCCAAGTCCGATAAACGTAGTAGTACTTGCAAATTGTCGTTCAACAAGGAAAGGGTAGTTCTCACAGCCAGTCTTTATTGTCAGCTGTACTTGAGGCCAAAGTTTCATGAAATTCCTTGTTGAGCGAGCGAAGCGAGCGTCTCCACTTGACTCTTATGGCTCGAATGTCTGTTTATTTATTTTTTTCTGTTACTGCTTCGATACAGGTCGCACCGTTTCTCTGATCGACCTGAAATTTTGCACACATGTACATACTACCTAGGCGGGTTGCTGTATAGTTTTGTAGCAAAATCGTTCAAAAAGTTATAAAGTTACATTAAAGTTAATCTCAAGTTTTTTTTTTCAAACTAAACGGCGACAAAATCTGAGGTGGCCAAATCATTTAGAATGTCCGTCCGATCACGAATATGTTATTTTTATTTTGATCCGATAAGTAGTGTAGATGGAAATTACATAATAACAAAGTCCCGTTACCATGGCAACGGAAAGTCGCGCAGCTTTTTTCGGCTCATGATAGCGGTCGAACGGAGGTTCGGATTGAGTTGAAATTTTGACCATCCGCAAGTTCGTTCCCGATTGAATGCCATTAGTTTGTGGCAAAATCGTTCAGAAAGTTATAAAGTTACATTAAAGTTAATCTAAAGTTTTTTTTTTTAAACTAAACGGCGACAAAATCTGAGATAGCCAAATCATTTAGAATTTTCGTCCGGTCACGAATATGTTAATTTTATTTTGATCCGATAAGTAGTGTAGATAGAAATTACATTTTAACAAAAGTAACGTTACCATGGCAACGAAAAGTCGCACAAGAATTCTGGTCACTATGTACTGCCACCTAGAAGTAATCAAGAGTTAAAATAGTTTTCCCAAAGAAATGATGTCAAGGTCCTCTAGATGGCGGTGGATTTTATCCATTCTCTCCTATTTTACAAATTTTCAGCTAAATCGGTCAAGACCTTAAAGACTTATTGGTATGTTACATTATGGGAATGTCGTACTCGGGTCGTGTTGCACGTGCCGTGCTCGCTCAACAACGCGTCCAACTGAGCGTTTTCCTTGTGTATATTATAATGGTAACAACTTTGTTGATTGTCTGTTCAAGTTCTTACTGCCGTATTAGTCCTAGTCAGCTAGAAACAATAGCGTCTCCAGAACCAGAAGTTGAAGGGGAGTTTTTCCTCATTAGGCCGTGCACCGTCATAAGCACGAGGTGGCCCGAGGGGGCTACCAACAACCAGGGATAGAGGATAGTCCCCTATTCTCTTCATTTCATTTTGCATGTCATTTAACAAGTGCATTCGTACAATAAACAAAGAAGCGCGTATTGTCAGCTTATGTCAGCTTTACAATCGGCATAAGATAAACCATGTTTTATTCCAGATGGCGCTTAGTGGGAATTGAGCCCAGAATATATATATATGTTTAACTTTGGCTTTATAGTAGGCGACTATGACGTTGATATGTTAGTACTTTAGACAGAAATTAAAAAAGTACTAACATATATATATGACATAATGAAATTATTTCGAGTTTCCGAGTTAAATAACTTCTATTACCAACGTTTCGTTCATTATTTCCGAGAAAATCTACGTAAAAACAATATATATTATTTTAGTATACTTTAGACTTAAATTAAAAAAGTGACTACACCGGAGATCGAACCCGGGACCTTGGCTTTCCGGGAGGAATTTAATTCTGTTTAATTCTTGGTCTGTATAGCTCAGTTGGTAAGAGCATGGCCCGGAAAGCCAAGGTCCCGGGTTCGATCCCCGGTGTAGTCACTTTTTTTATTTATGTCTAAAGTACTAACATAACAGCGTCATAGTCGCCTACTATAAAACCAAGGTTAAACATCTATTACTATATATAGTCACAAAAACATTTTACGTTATAGCTTCATTGGCTTTTCCCAATCTTCTCGTTCTAACTTCTGGTTGTAAATCACGTTACATAATGCACCATAAACTTGATAATCTGCAACACCACCATTGTATGCATATCAGTGAAGTTATGAACACTGATCAGTGATCATTCTTTATTCATAGATGGTTTGCAGAGGCGAAATTGATGCCTAATTGCCTAATTGTATTTGTATCCAAGAGCATGGAGTTAAATTCTATTGGCAATCAATTTTCTAAGAGAAAGAAACGAATAGTTGAAGCCATCTAAGGAGTAGGGAGGGGTAGTAATCCCTTCCGTACTCTCCCCTTTCCAGAAGTCAGTTTGGCGTTAGATCTAAACTTCCAATTTGTGTTACGTAGCAAGTATAGGGCTCACCAAACTAGGCTCTCACACAGTCAATGCCACACAAACCCATGGCTCACTGTAAAACACAAAACGCGTATCGCTATACTTAATTGTCACTTACATCTCTTCCAGTTACCGTCCCCGTATACAATGATTGGAGCCCTTAGTAATACCAGATTCATTTTCGTTAGGTAGCCTTACGATCTGACCACAGGCAATCCTGACTAAGAGTTGTTCCAATCTAAGAAGAGTGAGTCATATAAACTGATACTGCCTGGGTGTTCCTTCTCAACTATCCATAAGCACCATTCCATAACAATTTGTTATCTGAAGAATTGTCCTATTCATGTCGATGCAGGCTAGGGAACACAATAATTAAACATCTTGATGTTACTATTTATTTATTGTATTGGAGGCTGAAGAAGTTGTGCCGGCTAACCGGCAGCTAAATTTGGAAATGGGGACGGATATAATTTGTTTTTATTATTTTAACACAAAAGGGTATAGATAGACCCAATCGTATAAGAGGTATCTAACATACAAATACATAATAAAATATACAGTTAATTCATAAAAACATAATTTTAATATTATTATAGGCAGGAAACAATAGGAGTTCATGCAAGTGTGTGTGAAAATCATCGTTGATACCCAAAAATACACAAGCAAATATCGTTTCGTTTTCCTTGGTATTCTCCGCATATAGTCTACGAACACTTGCAGTATCAGATACTGGGGCGTTAAAAGTAGGACTCACGTATTAGGGCCATCCTAGATATTTACTCAAGTTATAGATAAATCTCACGGATCGGACCTCATAGCGGTTCAGGCATGATTATACCCTTCAGATTGCCATTCCAAACAGCCTACAGGCGTACGTGCTATTGCACGTGCGTTGCTATACAAGGCTATGGGCATTTTGCTAGTGTATACAACCTCTTGACCGTTCCTGGTCAAAATGTACGAATTATAACATAATATAATATAAATAAATAAAACTAAATGTCAATAATAAAATTATTACCCCAATCAGAGGCTATTGATCAAGTCAAAGGAAAATAGCTAGAAAGATATATCTGAATTAAAGAGTTGTTATTTTTTTAGTAGACAACCTCCTCCTGCCATTACATTTGCCAATTTTGGTACAATATAGTGCACATTGTGATTGTACGCACTGAACTAGATGCACTGCACAATTTTAATTGCAAAGAATGTTTTTTTTATATCAATTTAACACATCTTTGTCTTCTACCCTAGTATAAGGAAAAATTATTTTCTGAAATAATGTTTGATCATATTTGTTTGTAAGACGGAACAAATAACAGTTATGTACTGGCTGTCGGGGAGAGGGGGTTATGTCCTGTCCAAATCATCAAAATCAAAAATAAACATAAGTATAAATTGCTGTTGTGTTCTAGCTCGCTTTCAATTCAGCCAAAATCCACAACCATCTTTCTAGTATATTTTTTAGCCTTGTGTGTGCTGTGCTCGTGACATTAATTATTTGCGTTGAAAAGCTTATGCCGCATTTCAATACCTCATTCGACAGATACAGGCTACTTTTCGTTCACTTTCCTTTTCACCCTCGTCCATCATCACTCATCATAGCGGTGAACACTATGACATCTCGTCGTTCACGCGTCGTTAATCAATTTCCAAGTGAAGCCCAGTGCGATCGCGAAACACCGTACAGACGTACGTTTGTTTTGTCTGGTGGGCGGGAAAGGGCATGACGAGCATAAGGCACTGATATCGACGAGTTGTAACTGTAAAGGCTTTACAAAGAGAAATAATTGTGAATGTGTAACAGTAAAATAATGATAAGTACCTAGATGGCGGTAGTAAATGTGCGAGAGCATACTCGTTTACAATTTACATGGGGCATTCGGAACTCCCACGTGGTTGAATTTCCCATTTATGTTCACATATTATTGTTGGCTGCATCGCATTTTCGTATTGGGTGAGAGCATGTATAAAAATGTACAAAATCACCTCTTTCAATAACCAGCCATTAAAGTATGTTCAATATAATAATAAAATTACATGGATATAGCTAAGGCCACAGTAGCTCATTAAATAATTTACTAACGTCAAATATACAGTCAATAAATAATCGATTGACAACTCGTCAACTATCGTGAGTGTCTGTAAACATTTTTTCTATAAATTCAAAACTGAAGTCACTGTCGAAATGTCATTTTACCGTAGGCCTGCTACATACAAGAGCACAAAAATATTTTGTTTGGGTTTATAACAACAAAATGAAAACAAAATAGTTTAATTTTGTCCCTCTAGTTTTCCATTTTTCTTGTTGTGTTTAGAATCTGCATCGCTTGTATTGCAGGGTGTAAGAGTCGACCCTCGCCGAGACTGAAGGACCATTACCGCCCCACTCTGCTGGTAGTGGTACTCCCACTCCCACTCCACCCACTTCTAGCTTCACATCTTGTTTGACGACTGTCGTACTGCTAGGCCCGAGGCGGCCTGATTGCGGTATAGATCAGGGTCAGGTCAGATACTATAGCAGGTCACTTCCTGTGCACTGCGGGCCCAGCGATGGAACGGTAACTTAAGTCTTCAATGTCATCTTCGCACTCCTACAGCCGCGGCCGCCGCGAGTCGAACATTGCCGAGGATAGCCGACCGTCTAGTAACAAACAACATTTTGTTATGACACGTCCGGAAAATCGCGTAAAACGTATACGATATAAAAATGCGCACTACGCGTAATGATACTATTTTAGACGAATAATTCGATCCCCCAAGGGGATTCGAACCCACGGTATTTCGTTCAGTTCAATTCGATGCCACTCTAACAAAAAAATAGTGTTAATTTTAAAAGGCAGCAATTTTGATTGCATAGCCAATTATTAGCATCATCTATTTTGCAATTTTCGATATTTTCTAACGTTTTTTAAGGTTTTTGAATATTGCTAACTTGCAAATTTTGGCGCCTTCGGCGATCATAAGGGGAGCTGTCAGGGCTAGATCCGCCACTGGGTTTTACGTGAAAAAACATCGCATTTTTGTTTTGTGGGAGAGACAAACACAAACTTTCGCCTAGAACGAGATTTTTTTACCACGCATTTGACCCAGGTAATAAAATGTTTTCGATCATCATTGATAATCATCATTTAAAAAACGTACCAAGTTATTTGAAACCAAGTGGAGAAAATTTTCCTCGCGGCGAAGTTATACGGTAATATTTAGGCCTATTATGAATTCTGAGCAAGTATAGCATTTTGCAGATTAAATTTTTTTCTTCCCATCAAATCCTAAAATGTTTCTTGCACTTGCACATCAATCGACGACACAGTCTTAGGTAGGTAGTATAATATTTTAAAACAATACAATTGAAATTTTGCATAACAAAAATGAAATAATTCAATGTTAAACTAAATCTCAATTGGCATGGGAAAACCTATGCTTTGAAGCGTTAAAAAAAATGTCAACGACTTAGAATCTTAACTCAAAACGTTTTTCTTACCGCTTCTAATAATGACAAGACATCATGATGAAAAATTATAAAAACGATACTTTAAATACTAATTAAATTTAACTAACATTACTCATCACTAGACATCGGATTTATATGCAGATGCATGTTTTGTTCCTGAATATGCAGACTATGGAAAGATCTATTAATTCCATTTCACCATTATGAATCTACAGTATTAATTTATAGTGCATGTATGCATATATTGAAGGTTACTGCAAAATTGATCTGCTTAAGCTAATAGAACATTATGACAAAATGCATCATTATTATTTATGAAATTATTAGGTAAAAGTGGGAATGGGGTCAGCAACGAATATGATTCCCCCTGAAAGTGTGTTCTTTGTCCAGACTTCCAAACGTTAAAAGATAATGGTCAATGACAGGGAATTACAGTCAATCATGGATAAACAGACCGGCCTGCCCCCCCTCCCCTGCTGTGCATAGCAGCATTCTTATACAAACATCTTCATTCTATCTTTCTTTTGTGGAAGTATGGTCTTGATTCTCAGAAGTGATTTTGTTCAATTAAATTTCTATCACAAGTAGAAGCAAGCCTTTTAGGGTTGAGGAATTTAAATCACAAAACGGCATGCCAAAAAAGTATCTTTCAGTGAGGGTGGGGAGGAGAAAGAAAATAAGATAGACACGTAATTATAATTTTTAAACGTTTTTGTTCCCACTTGTTGCCAAACGAAGGGAAACAGGATTATTTTGAGTGCATATTTTTTATTTTTAAGGATTTATTTGAGACTTTTTAATGGCATAAATGCATGCATATTTGGGGATTTTTAAGTGCATATAAATCCTATGTCTACATCACGAAGCTAGAATCAAAAGGAGTATATTAGGAGCTGTCGTCTGTCGATCTCTGTGCGCACCAGCAAAGAATCAGGAATCATCTTTCATCTTCCATCATTAACACGTATTTCACCCACGCCCTGCAAGTTTTTTTTCTTCAGAAGAGAGAGAATAGATTACTAGAAGTAACAAGTAGGCCTACTCGCCTCATTGAGATTGACTTTCACGTGGTTCCTATGGCAACAGAGCACAATCCTAGCTGGCCCAAACCTAGCGACCACTTCCTGCACGATCAATGCCCAACTCACGCCACCTACAACCTACAATACTCTATCTGTACTCTCCGACTCTCTTTGTACTCACTTATTGTTCCAGGCTTGTCTGCATGCCTTGTTCTGTCTCCGCCCCCGCTTACTCTCCAGACACCAGCACCCACTCTCCTCTCCTCTCTCTCTCTCTCTCTCTCACTCTCTCTCTCTCTCTCATCACCCGAGATTACACCACCGACCCCCCACCCCCCATCAACCTCGCCGTCCAACCACCACCCCCTCACAACCTAACCCACTCACTCACTCTTACTCTCTATGTCTTCATCTTTGACCCAAGTTCCAATGGGGCCCATGGCGATGTTGCTTTAGCGTAGGCGGGAAGATGACGACATAGAATTTTTAAATAGAATTCAATTGTTTACGAATCTGATAATGTTTTCTACGATGGAATTTCGTTCACTCCTTGAAATGAAAGTTATTCGAAATTACAAATCTCAATTGGCCGTGAATCTGTTGAAAACATTTCTAGAACATAGAACATTCAAGAGCTTGCAATCCAATGGAAAAATTTTGGTGCAAAATTGACAGTGCCAGGCTTGGCTACGGATGCTTACAGCCTCTCGAGTGCATTATTTTTAGTGTTAGTAGTTTTAGGGCGCTTTAACAGCTAAGATTATTCGCGCCTCCAAGATAAAACAATTTCCATATGTGTGAGTTACCACCATGTATACTTCTTTCAAAGGGGAGGAACGTAAGTGGAGACGCGGGGGGGACAAGGGTTGGACAGGCCTGTGCTGGTCAGAACCAGCCACAAGCGAATGGGGAGGGCAGGGGTTTCCCCACGTCGTGGTCGTCTTTGTCGGTGTCATCATCCGTCCGTGTTGTCATTGTCGTCGCCGTCGGGGAGGTAGTCAAAGGGAAAGGGGAAAGTTCCCCGACGACGACCCAGAGCTCGCCATTAGTTTCAGGGGTTGATTCTCTCCTACTCACGGGCCAAACCACGAGAAGGTTGCGAGTTGGACTTTGATGGCCCCTCTCGAGTGCAGTACTTTCGTACTTATCGAATTACATGCAGGAAAATCTACATTTTTAGTTCGGTTTCACCCTTTAATAGATAACTAAATCTGACTAAATCCTTATACCCCGCACTAAGCGTGTTGTTCATTTACATCACACCCTGCGAGTCCTTCAAGTCAAGTCCGTTGAAAATTTAAAATTTTGGTCGATGTTTATAAACTTATTTTGTATGACCAAATGGGAGCATTTAAAAAAAAACACTATCAATTATTATGATTATGATTATTTATAACATATTTTAGAATTAAGCATTTTTAGCATTCATTTAGCCCTTTTTTCCGTTTCCACCAAAACCCTAAATGTGGGGGCACTACTAACGGAAAATTATACATTATAAACTGACTACGAAAATTTCAATTCACTTAAAACGCACTAAATGCGTACTAATTCTTGATTGGTAGGTATGGAAAAACTAGTTTCAGTAAAATTTTAACTTTGTAGCATTTTCAATAATGTATTTTCACCGATTTAACACTAAAAAAATAAAACGTTCAATTTACTTACCTCTAGGTATCACCTTTCCGAGTATGCACATTTTGGTTGGCTAAAAAATGTAAACAAATCTAAATGTACGAAGGCACGTTCTCATGCTAATTTGATTGGGATTTCGAACTTGCTGTATGTGCATTGTGTATCCTCGATCTCTTCTTCACGACTGCATGGAACGATGAAGGCCTATACCCTGTAACACCTTCTTGAGTCTCTCTTTTAAAGTCGTTACTCCTAGCTCATAAACGTCCTTTAAATATTATGTCGAGCACGTGTTGCTGTACGCAGTTCTCTTTGTGTAGGCAAGAGAGAGTCACCATGCAGTCTCCAACTCTGAAATGGTAATCAAATTGGCATATTTAATTAACTCGTTGAAGAACAGCATTTTTTTATTTTCTTATAAGCTGAAATCTGAATTATGTAAGTATTATACGATGAGAAGGTCCGTAATAATAATTGTCTCGTCATTATTGCAATAATACGGCCTCATCAGGGGCTCAATGTACAAGCGTGCAACAGTATAATATAAGCACAACTCGGCGTAAGTTTAATATATTATCTGCGATAATGGAGCGAACTTCCCTAAATGTACCACTTTTCTGACCGTACGACCGTCTGTGTGTGTGTCACGTCTCAGGATAAAAATTCCGAACATGTCCTCAGATTGAAATTCGTTTTTCTTATATTGACCTATTATATATTGGATGTTTTTAGTGACCCTTGCCCTTGGTGTGTTCGATTACTCGGACATCCACCAACAGTGATTTCAATGCTCGATAAGATTTTTTTTTTTACCTACTCGGCACCTCCACCAAGAGATTGCAAATTCGATACAGGGAAAGATTTTATTTGTGTACTTTCCTTCATTCTTTATTCTTGATTTTGATTGTTACATACATTAGATATCGTACTTTACACTTATAAATGTGTTCCAATTTAAAAATATTGAATTTAATAGAAGATAACTGCACAATTCCTTTCATCACCGAGTGCCATATCCCATGGAACGTGAGATTTTTACCACACAATGTGACCAATGTAAAAATGTATTTATTATTCAATCGCACCTTTTGAGCTCGCAAGTTTTGTATTAATTTTCTTAACAATGTGCGCTACATAAGCCGACTCAACTTCCAAAATGTATCCTAGAGCACGCAACGCTAACCGAATAAAGTTAGTTAAGTTTTTAGTTTTTGTTCAGTTGGGTTCGTGTTCATGGGGTTGAGGTTGGGGTGGGGGGTATGCTGAGGTGGGTGTAACATGTATAAGCCTTTGTACGTAACATTCACTATAGATAATCTTACTACGAACACGTTCCAACGCAAGATTATGATTTCCATATTGTATTTTCCAACTATTACAATATGTCTACGAACTTCCATACTTAGCCCACCAAACTACTAGGAACGAAACTCCTAACGTCGCAACCTCACTAGACACCAAGTGGTATGAATCTGACGTGAATCCTATACGGCATACCCACTTTTTATGTCAATGTGTAATTATATCTTGCCTAGAACGTTTTTAATTGGATGCAACTCTTGGTCCTAAAAATTTTACTGGTGTCACACCATACCGCGTGCATCTCAGTAAACAACTGTAGTCCCTACGTGTGTCATCCGTATAGCCGGTGTCAGTCGATTCGTACCCCCCGTCCCCACTGTACACATGGTGCGAAAGCGTTCAATGGTGGATTCGCTGCCCCCCTGCCTTAATCACAGCGAGAAATTTCATTTTAGAAAATGCATGGCGATATCTAAATTAACCTTTATTAGAATGCAGACATTCTAAAATTAAACTTAATTAATCTCACTATGGAATTTAAAATCTAGATTAAAGTTACCTCAATTTCCAAACTGGGGACATGGTTCCTTATTCCAAACCCGAGGCATTTATGCAATAACTTCCGAAACCAATATCTGAAAATTTTATCGTGTAGTCTATTTAGGAAAACGCTAATTTGGCTGTTTTTGAGGCATGGTTTTAGTAATTTTAGTTTTGACACTTATTTTTGCAAGTGCTTTGGATTCGATTGTTGGTTCCGGAAATTGCTTACTATTTTAATACTAATAACAAAGCTAAAAAACTCATATTTAAATGTATTCAGTTAATATCGATAACTGTTTAAACACTTATTTTTTACTTAGGTTCTTCCCATAACATATGTATGTGAATATATAAGTTTACCCCAAGGAGAGGCAATGTAGGGCAGAATTTTTTTAAAATCAACGACACAAAAATCAACAATCACGGAACTAGTGACGATATCAGAGAAAAAAATTACCATGATCCAATACGTGGGACGGGCAAAAGGGCCGAGTTTCGGAATCCCTTACTTTTCATAGAATCGTATAGGTTCTCAAATGCGATAACAGCAAAATATACAACAAAAAAATTTAATTACATATTTTCGATTTTTAATAATGACTAAAATTTTTGACGTGGTCAAGTGAATTGAATAGGTTTTACACCTTGTTTGTCTTCCCACAAATAATGCATTTGATTTTTGGAGTACTTTTGGTTAATGGTTATACCATTTAGAATTTTGTAGCATGTGGAAATAGTCACAAATTTTAATTCTTCATAATAACATATTCGATGATTTTGAGTTCACGGAGAAATGTTACTACTTTAAATAGCCAAATCAACGACAGAGCAATATCCACAATTATTATTGTGATGCAGTTCCTGTTATTGTATTAAATAACAAAAAGAAAAAAACGTTATAACAACAACAAAATATAGCAAAATGCGTTATAACAACAACAAAATTATTTTTTACTTGGTTCTTTGCAACAGTAAATGTATATCTATATTATAATTTATCTGCCCAAAGGGCAAGAAGGCCAATGAAGGGCATGTTTTTTTTAAAATGTCAACGACAGGTATGTCATTCAGTCAATCGACGGACTGTGAGAGACAGAGAACAAAAATTACAGTCAGATCAATTGATGGGGAGGGCAAAAGGGGCCGGGTAGGGGTACTTAATTGTTAGAAATTAGGTAAGGATTCTCAAATGCTGTTAGCCACTTTTCAACAACAGGTTTAATTTACATATTTTTGTTTTTTACAATAAGTATGATTACCAACGTGTTTTAAGGCAAGGTCGTAATATGAGGTTTACAACCCTTGTTTTGTTTCCACAAAAAGCATTACAGCATTGATTATTGGAAGTACTTTCTTAGAAGGTAATGAAGCCATTAAATCTAGGACGGCATAATAAATAGTTTTAGTCGCCAGAAACCCACATTTCAAGGTTATGCCCATATAAACTTTTAGAAGAAATAATTGAAATGTGAGGAACAAATTAACAGATTTTTTTTAAATAAATTTATGTATAGGGTTCGTTGATGATTTTTAAATATTCTATAAGTACCAAACTCAAGGTCAAAATAAAAACATTAAGGTTATTTAAAAATTTCAAATGTAGCTCGTATTTACTAAGTTTCGCAATCTTTCGCTCATTTTGTGAAATCGCCCTCACCGACTGTTTCTTCCAAGATATAGCATCGAGACATTGGCTCTCTCAACGTGACGTTGATTGAGAACTCATTGACTCGCACAATCAAGTCTGTATGTATTGCATCTAATGAGATTTACTTAACACTTAGACTGAGCAACTTCTGTGAGCTAAGGACTGAGGAGACGATTGGGGTTTGACTTCTACTCTGCCAGTTTTTATTAGGAATATTATGAAGAAACTAATTTAGAACTTAGAACTTGAAGTGTGTATGTTGGCTCTTTAATACCGACCCCACCCTCCTAATGTCGTTGCTTTTAAATTTTTAGAATCAAATTTTTACGTTGATAAAGTAAGGGTACCTCCGGCGAGATGTTCTGAAAAGCGCTATACAACACTATTCGCTACAATACTAAACTTATTTGTAGTATAGGATATACGCATCATGACGGTATGTTTCACCCATGCTGAGGTTAGCGCAACTAAATACACGCACTCAATAAATTGAGCTCAGTGTAAATATTGATGATTGCAGCTAAACGATAATGTAATTACCAAATTATGCATGATTGTCACAAAATTATTTGCTGTACACATTTAGTTGCAATGAATTAGCATTTAAAAATCATTGCGATAAAGTAGAAAATTATAAATCCTAAACATGGATTTCAATTCGTGAAATGTTCATTAACCACTTATTTTACGAACAAAGTTTCGAAACAAAATTAACCTGTGCGTTCACATTGATTTAGTTGAGATCAAAATTTGTGTTTAAAATATCTGTACAAGAGGAATATATTACTGAAGTTCACTAAAGTTTGTAAATTACAGAGATTTCACGAATTATTTGGGGAATGTGCATGCGTAATCTCATAGATTGATTCTTTATCAACGTTCAGGTGAAATATGATAACGATATTATTAACCGTTTACCCAGAATAAGCATAAGCTTCTAAAGATAACAATAATTATTAACAAAGGAGCAAAGGTGTAAATAGTTGGATTCGGATGTTGGTTTCCCTCCACAAAGTGACCAATATATGTAACCAACAAAAGTATAGTAAACACTTGCATAGATAGACTTCATTTGGGGAGTTGGTTTATTGATTTGATATCGCAATCTATGTAAAATGTACACTGTCCACGCACACACACAGTTTTTCATAAATGTGTTGGTGAAAGAGGAGTGAGGGGTGAGGGGGTTATCAAATCGAATTGCAGATGGCGCTCAAGCTATCCATCAGTGAAGGGAGGAGGGTTCTCGTCCAAGCCATGTTATTCTTTCATATTGTTCTGTTTAAAGCTGGGAAAGGAACAAAATGTACCAATTAATTATTAAAACATGCAAATCGTATGTACACAACACGAAAGTAATCTGTGTTACAGGACTCAAGATTATTCGTAACTACTTCAGCATTGCAATAGTACAAGTCGCATGTGAATATAGTTTGTAGTGAGATAGGTTTCTCATAGTTGCCTGGTAATATTAATTTCATAATATCAATAATAATTATTATCAATTGTGTCAAGGTATATTCTCAATTAAGTTGAAGGTGGTAGTTTGAGCTCGGACAAACTTTTTTTTAAAATCCAGGTAATGTCACATACAACTGGATCACTTTCGACCTCCAATTTTCAATTTGTCAACAAAGGATGAGCGCATTGAGCGATTTGAACACATTTCGATATTTCAAATAATTGTTCTCTATGCAAGCTTGAGAAATTGCCATATTTACGGTCAGTTACTAAAAAATGTAAGCATTGTTTGGAAAATGTGATCTGATCGCTCAATCGACACATTCTAGTTGACATTTTGGTGTTAAACTAATGCTAATGGTGGACCAATGTCAATGGTAGATTTCTGGGATATTGTCGTCCCTCGATTTGACCGCTTACATCGCATTCCCAACAAGAAGTTAATAATTTATGCGGCCTTCTCAATCGCCAATTGTTTCCTGATTTTGTAAAAGAAGTGAAACACTCCAAGCAGCTTCTTAGATGTATCAGTATCACTGCCACTTTCTCTGGGCCAATGACTATACGACTAATAAGAAGTGTGAAAATTGTAGTGCAGATTATAGCTCTCAGAAGTGTGCGTGTATTTTATATTGACAACATCGCAATCTATATTATCCTATGACCACTTGCGTGAAGACTAGTTAAATCATGTGATGAAGCAATTGTTGATATTGATTAGCATTAAACTATCATAAATACAGAATTTAAAGCAGTCGAATTAAAATCAATACAAAATATATTACCAATTAATGATTTCTCAAAAAGAGGTATAATATCCTAAAAAATATATACATACAATACAATGCAGTTACGGTTATCGAAGTATTGTGCTATCGCGTCAATATAAGTTGTTATACGTACCGGTAGATAACCATTTAAGAGTGTATAATCTCAAATTTCATAACCACCAATAAAAAATGGAAATATTAATTTATATTTTCAGCTGTAACTGTACTTTTTAGTGATTGACACAACAAAACGTGTTACGTGCCTCGCTCCTATAGGACGTTTCCAATGTGCTGAAACTTCAAATAGTATCGCAGTTTTTGTGGCTCTTACAGTGCTAGATTGAAGTGAACCCCGTGCCAGTCTTCGCATCAAACACTGGACGCAGGTCTACATGTGAGTCCTCACAATATGGAGATTAGTACCCCAGGAAATAGAATTCATTAATGTATGTGCATGTTTATTATCTAACAAAGACTTGCGGTTATCGAAGTATTGTGCTATCGCGTCAATATAAGTTGTTACACGTACCGGTAGATAACCATTATTTGGGTGTTGGCATCCACAACTGTTGCCTCAAGACACAATTAAAACAATAACATTTTATACACCTGCAAATTAACTAAAATTTGAAATGAATAACAATACAAAAATACAACATATTATACTTACTGTACGATGGGTTAAAGTTTGGCTTTACGGTGGTTTCTTTAATGGCATTAAAATATGAATTGAAATGCCTAATTTGGTAATTTTTAATTTTTACTAGATGCATTAAACGAAACAAATCAATACCCAATATTTGATTAAGATTTTTGGATGAGCGTAGCGAGCGAAGCGAAGATTCTATTTCACTACACTGGAGAAAAAAATCCGGAATGTTTTTTTTTTGTATTTTTGTGTGTCTGTTACGATTTCGGCTAAACCGATACTCCAATAGCGATGAAATTTTCTGGAGGTCTTCGAAATTTCTGAATTTAGAACTGTCACCTTTTTTGAGCGCAATCGAAAAATTATTTCTCATTAAAATCGCAATTTTACGATTTTTTTTCGATTTTTAAAAATTTATTCGACTTATAACACCTAGTTTCTTTATCCGATTGTGATGAATGTTTCACAGAACCTAAAGTTTACAAATTTATATATTCGTATGAAATTTGAGCGCAATCGAAAAATTATTTCTTATGAAAATCGCAATTTTACGATTTTTCGAGTTTTAAAACATTTCTTCGACTACACCTACATGCTTTATCTGATTGTTTGGATTTTTTTACAGAACCTTAATGTTATGAATTTTTATATTGGTGTAAAATTTTAGCAAAATCGAAAAATAATTTCTCATGAAACCGCAATTTTACGGGTTTTTTTATTAAAAAAAATTACGCTGATCCAAGAACGCGCCTGAAAAAGCGTTTGGAAGCTTCCTAGTATATACATAATGAAAACCTCACTCATCCCCCAAAACAACTCTCCCCCCTCCAAATCTAAATTCTGCTGACGCTCTTGTTTTTCGCAACTGGATTTGAAGTTTGATCCCAAGACAACCTTCTCCATGGTTGTTGTCCTAGTGCAGAAAACACGCCACGTTACACCCCAAGTACAGTCAATCTTATCATTCCATGGAATACGTATTATAGCCATGTTGCCTCCAGGCGAGCCTCAGCTTCTCCTCTCCTCTCAACTCAACTCAAGGTAATGTTAATAGGGGTCACGGGTAGTGCAAAGTAACAACTCTAGACCTTGACAGAGTTGGCTTGTTTTAATACCTCTGTCAGAGCCGCATCTTGTTTATTGACGTGAGGTGTCAGACTACAGCGAGCTAATGTTGTCTCGTAATATACTACACAATACTTGACTGCGTTTATTGTTGGTGTTTAAAATGTTATCAGTGGTAGAATGGCCATTGAATGACGCACATAGTAAAACAATAATTACTAATTAATATTTTTCTGACATCCATTGAAATAGGTATTATATTTTTATGTTTCATCATTGCCGCTCGCTTCATGAGAACAATGTTGCAAACTGACAATACCGACAAGCTCTGGTGTTAATAAAACAATTTGTATTGCAATGACCCTATATACTACGGACAACACGATAAGTGAAATAAACCAGAACAAACGTAATTTGAATTTAAAAGTCTGGAAATACGGTTAAAATATTAATCTTGTGTAAAACAAAATGTATCTACTGGGTATGCAAAGTATAAGTACATTATTGGATGAGCGAAGCGAAAACCTCAATTTCACTGACCCCCCCCCCCAAAAAAAAAAAAAAAAATTAGCTCGAGTGTTTTTTTCTTTCCATTTTTATCTGTTGTTTCGCGCTCTACCGGGCAAACGGAAACGGCATATGCGATCTTGATGAAAATTTGAGGGGACCTTCGAAATCTCTGAACTTAGACTTTTCACGTTTTTTGGTATATAATCGATCAAATATTTCTTATAATTATCGTACTTTTACGATTTTTTTCGATTTTTAATGAGATATTTTCGTGATATTTGCAAACGGCTACGCCGATCTTGATAAAAACTTTATGGGAACGTTTAAAATCACTGAAATTGTATATATTATTATTTTAGAGACATTTGAAGAAATATTTCTCATATAAATCGCACTTTACGATTTTTTCCCGATTTTTTATACGATATTAGGGATTATTATTATTTATTGATATTAGGGCCGAAAACCAACCATAAAAGCTCATCTATCAACGCGACTGGAAAAAGCGTTAGCGAAGCGGTCTTGTTTAGTGGTATAACTCTTCTTTGCAGTATTGTTGTTTAATAGATGATGACTGATGAAGTGATATCATGGAGGCGGTTCCTAGATAAAAATAGTACGGTGCATTATTTAATCACTCTGAATGGAATTACAAGTATGCCCTATGTGTGGTTGTTATGAATTGTGATGTACCCTTGTCAAGGTTATGGAATCTTCGCTTATTCTGTACCTGCGAGATCTGTGGCAGATGAATACGATCGATGCTAAAGTGGACTTCACGGGAAGATTGGTCCGCAGGTACCAGGAATTTCCTCCCCTCTTTACCACCACCACCTTCCTCGGACGGGCAGAGTGCACAAGATTTAGATATCCTCGACCCTTCTATTGATGGTCTCTAAACCATTGAATAGAGATAAATTAATTTTCTTTTCATTACATAAACTGTTGTAATTTACCTTTTAAGTGTTCTTAAATGTTAATGATTTTAACTTTAATGTTTCCCTAAAATAAAATTAACACGAAAATGTTTTTAAACGAAAAAAATTGATGGAGAACTAACAATGTTTGCAAAATATTCTTGGCACTTCTGATGAAGAAGTGTGTTGTATATTATACTGTTAAGTTCTTTGTTTTCAATCAATTTTTAGCATTCAAAAACATTTTCGTGTTGATTTTACTTCAGTGAAACATTTAAGTTAAAATTATTAACATTAAAGGGAAATTACAACAGTCTACGTATTGAAAGGAAGGAAGGATTTAACTCTATTCAAGCGAAAATAATTTAATTGGATGGTTTCGAGACCATCAATAGAAGGGTCGAGCGACTATTACAATAGATACGATCTACCTCTTGTCCACTCTGCTCGGGCCAGGAAGGTGGTGGTGGTAAAGAGGGGAGGAAATTCCTGGTACATGCGGACCAATCTTCCCGTGAAGTCCACTTTAGTTTAACATCTTCGTTTACATACTATAGTTTCCCATGCACCACTTTTTTCTCATTTCCCATCGCTATTCCCACTTCCGAGACCTGGTGCGGGGGAGGTCTCAAGCAATCAGTACCTCCCCCACGCCTCACATCCCACACGGCACAAGCCAGAGTACACCTCCGTAGTCTGGCCTCTATTATTGAGGTATTTTGGTGAAAATGAGAACAAAGTTCCCTCCAACTTAATGGTGTAGTTAAAAAAGTATATCAATAATAAATGTCAGCTTAACTATCCTATAAAGTGTTATATAACTAAGTTTAAAACTTGTACTCTACCTACACAACAAAAACTCTGATCTTTGGATGACACCACTGACTAACGTACCCCTTTCACTAGTCGTGCTGAACAATGACCTTTTGAGGTTACAAAAATGTTCGCCCCCTCAAAATACAAGGGGTTGTTTCGCCACTGCCTTTGGCAAACAAAAATAATATACTTGCAGAAATTTTGACTCCACTTGGCATATGGCCTGTGGCTGTTCTTACTAGGAAAACGCTAAAGTCCCGTCGCGTTGATGGATGAGCTTTTTGTAAGTTTTTAGTTTGCGTGGGACCACTTTTCCTTTGCAAGTGCTTTTTGAATGCATTGTAGGTGATTGTAGTCAAGTTTCTATTGTCACTTGTTAATTGTTATTTTAACCTAAAAAAACTCATATTAAAACCATTATTCTATGGATTCTATCATTTCCGTAACTGGCGTGACGTGACGTAATGCAATCACGTACACGAAATGTAATTATATTAGAACGTTTTCTCTGTGAATCTATAGATTCTGTTACGTTTATTGACGTAACAATATTGACATGCCGTTTGTTGTAGGTAGACTTAATTCTAGACCTAGTTTCATCCAACTCGTACCTTTGGCTTAATTGTTGCTCGACGTTATTTGCCACAACTCCCACAAGTTATCTCCATCTTCATCGTCATTCACCCCCTTATATTGGGCCTAGCCCTGGAATTATATTATTTGATTTAGTTAAATCAAATTTTAGATTTCGCAACTGTACCTCTCTCTGGCTTCGCCCTGGGATCCGATCTCGCTCGCCCACACATTGTTATTGAATAGGACCGAGGAGTCGTAAAACTAGTGCATAGTTATTGGCTACGGTCACGCACGTAGTGCTATTTTCAAAATCATTCGCTCACACTGTAAAGTTATTTCTTGCAAACAATAAAGTCAAACCTATAATGTCAAGGCGAACCGAACAAGGATACATTCTCTGGGTTGTTGGGGGGGGGGGGGGGGGGGGGGCGTTACGCAATCCCCCCTGAAAGATAAACCTGCCCTACTTGAAGGACGACTTTTAAAAGTCTGCAATACGAACGTTTTATATAATATTTAAAGATTCATCCAAAAATTATTTTCAAATTATGAAATAAATAATAAACTCTTTTTGGTGAAAGTGTAAAACTAAAAATACTTTCTATCTTTAGCACGAATGAGGCACTATTCGCGTTTGTTAAATGTTGCAATGCTGACAATACAACTACTACTTTGAGGCGGGAAATAAAAAGCGAATGGCAACCAACAAGTTGTTGAAGGCTAGGAATGTTATAAGTGTTATTTTAATGTTAATGCAGTCTAGTTACATCCAGCCAATGGGAGCGCGATATGTATGCACTCTCTACGACGTCAACAACGAAGAAAGAACCAATAGTACCGAAGGTGATTGAACTAAATCGCTAAGCTAAATTTCGGTACTCACTTCTGTAGATGTTGCCGCGGGGCCGGGATCTCATCCATTGATGTGCGTCTCGTTACGTCACGTGGGGTCACGGTTGACCGCCGCGCGCGACCCGCGCCAAGGGTCTCCGCACTCTCTCAGATGTGGTCATAGACCTGGTCGGCTGCTCCTCAAGGTATAGTCTTCGCCATTTGCTGAGAGCTACCGGCTTTTGCTCTCAGAGTGGGAGGTTGATTGCTACAAGTTGTCGTCTTTTGTGCGATCCGTGTAAACAGTGACGAAAAACTCCGCACTACCGGGAGGCTAAAAATAATCTATACCGGATGAATAAAAACAACCAAGAAAAACTTTGAAATGTATAGATAGCTGATGAAAAACGTAAATGAAGAATACAATTATTATGATTATCACTATTAAAATGCTGTTTCCCAAAACATCGCATTGGGCATACTAAAATGTAAATACATTTAAACACACGCTACGATCTATGCAACCTCGTCTTCACCGAAGATGTATTGCTGTCGGTGTCGTCTTGTTTATTATAATGTTATCATCGTTGAAATTGTCCCAATTTGCGTATGATAGCTCTACTTTTTTCAGTATGCTGTGCGCATTTCAACCACAAATCTCGTCCGATTTTGCTTTCTTCCCGTCGTATTGTGTACACTACTTCCGCGTTAGCTCCGGGCGACTTGTTGTTGCGTCTTACACCTTGTTTTAAATTACTCCACACCATTTCAATGAGGTTCAATACGCAATAATAAGGAGGGAGTCTTAACAACTTTATGGCCAAGTGTCTCTGCTAATTGGTCAATCACATACCGTCGCGGAATATTTGCAAGTTTTACCAATGTAGCACTAGCAGCACGGGTCTGGTCGGGATTGGATTTGGGATAACTATATTATTTTCGGTCATTAAATTAACACGCATTAAACATAACACTGAGCTATTACAACTACACTTCATACTATATAGTCAAATCACACACACAAAAATGAGTTTCGTTTTTGGTATTTCAGAGTTCAACTATACATACAGGCCTACACAAACTTTAAAATAAATAAAGCGTTTGTTGCCGTCTACAATGTCACCTCATAAACCAACTTTGTACGGAACAAGCCAACCAACTGAACACTCTTCCCAGCACCATTAATTCACTGTTAAAAATTTTGTTTTAAAACAAAGAAACAACTAATTAACCACTATTATCACACACCAAAATGTATTACAGACCATCGCTTTAGAACAACTGGCACATTGGAGTGCCAGACAACGACTGGAAACAAACAACGGAAACAAACAACGGAAACAATATTGACAAATATCTACGGATTTTGTGCATCCTTCTCCACCTACACATAACAACTCTAAAAATGTTGCAAAAACAACCCTTGGTCGTGTTCGTCTGTCTGAGTCAGTCATTCAACACACTCGCATGATTCGTTTCTTCCATCTGCTAATCCTAAACTGCAAAAAACCATAAAGGGATTCCATTCACTTCTCGAGATAGAAGTGAAGATAATATGACCTTGCTTTTAAAAGTCTGTGTTCGAACAGGAAATCCCAATTTCCTCCCCCCTCTTCACTCAATAGATTCAGGATGACCAAAAAGACAACAACCTTTCGTTTTAACACATATGATTTCGTTGAGTTTATTTCAGATACTCTTGTAGCCGCCAATTTACTTGTCAACATGTTAAAAGGTTAGAGATACAAGAGGATTTACAGTCAAAGACTTTTCCGGTAGCTCTCAGCAAATGGCGAAGACTATAGCATCTTCTTGCGCGCATCAGTGCTCGCTCGCTCGCAGCATTCGCTCGACTCGACGGCCGGCCGTACATCACTAACTACCAATATCACGCGGTATTGGTGATTGGAGGCCTTCCTTGTCCGTGATGTTATCTGATGGCAAAGTTTTGTGGGTTCTTATAAGTCCAGCTAAGGCGGGTGCAGTTGAATTCGTTTACTTCTAGACGAGTGCTGAAATTATGGTGTCTCTTGAGTCAGTTTCATTCCACCATTCATGATTATCATAACAATCAAATAAAACAAATTGTTAAGATTATAATTTTTGTTTGTTTCACCTGAGTATATAGAAAGGGGGAAAAGCCACCCCTGTGTTTTTTAACGGTGATCGTGTTAATGTTCTGAACATAAGCATAATAAAATAACTAGAAATGCATGAGTTTGTCTTTTAAAATTGTAACTTATTTCTAAAACACTTGCGGTTGTATTAAAAATATGCTATTGATAATAAATGTACCTCCTATTTGATGTGTCATGCTCTCCACTTTTTAAAGACGGGTAGAAGTTGAACTATTATTAAATGTTACACAATTCGTTAAAATGCATCATACTTTTTTATAATTTTAGGGGGCCTGCTTGTTTGGAGTAAAATATACCGTTTTGTTTTGAAATAGTTGGGGTAGACCGTAGAACGTTTGAACTATATTTAATTCGAATTAGTATAGGTAATATTTTATTGTTAATTTTCTTAGACTCTACAATAAACATACCGAGACGAATGTAAATAAATATATCGCCGTGTTCTTGGACAGCCCTCGCGCCTGCCAGCAGTAGCAAGTATACAGTTTGTTCGTATAGTCTTCGCCATTTGCTGAGAGCTACCGGCTTTTGCTCTCAGAGTGGGAGGTTGATTGCTACAAGTTGTCGTCTTTTGTGCGATCCGTGTAAACAGTGACGAAAAACTCCGCACTACCGGGAGGCTAAAAATAATCTATACCGGATGAATAAAAACAACCAAGAAAAACTTTGAAATGTATAGATAGCTGATGAAAAAACGTAAATGAAGAATACAATTATTATGATTATCACGATTAAAATGCTGTTTCCCAAAACATCGCATTGGGCATACTAAAATGTAAATACATTTAAACACACGCTACGATCTATGCATCCTCGTCTTCACCGGAAGATGTATTGCTGTCGGTGTCGTCTTGTTTATTATAATGTTATCATCGTTGAAATTGTCCCAATTTGCGTATGATAGCTCTACTTTTTCAGTATGCTGTGCGCATTTCAACGACAAATCTCGTCCGATTTTGCTTTCTTCCCGTCGTATTGTGTCCACTACTTCCGCGTTAGCTCCGGGCGACTTGTTGTTGCGTCTTACACCTTGTTTTAAATTACTCCACACCATTTCAATGGGGTTCAATACGCAATAATAAGGAGGGAGTCTTAACAACTTTATGGCCAAGTGTCTCTGCTAATTGGTCAATCACATACCGTCGCGGAATATTTGCAAGTTTTACCAATGTAGCACTAGCAGCACGGGTCTGGTCGGGATTGGATTTGGGATAACTATATTATTTTCGGTCATTAAATTAACACGCATTAAACATAACACTGAGCTATTACAACTACACTTCATACTATATAGTCAAATCACACACACAAAAATGAGTTTCGTTTTTGGTATTTCAGAGTTCAACTATACATACAGGCCTACACAAACTTTAAAATAAATAAAGCGTTTGTTGCCGTCTACAATGTCACCTCATAAACCAACTTTGTACGGAACAAGCCAACCAACTGAACACTCTTCCCAGCACCATTAATTCACTGTTAAAAATTTTGTTTTAAAACAAAGAAACAACTAATTAACCACTATTATCACACACCAAAATGTATTACAGACCATCGCTTTAGAACAACTGGCACATTGGAGTGCCAGACAACGACTGGAAACAAACAACGGAAACAATATTGACAAATATCTACGGATTTTGTGCATCCTTCTCCACCTACACATAACAACTCTAAAAATGTTGCAAAAACAACCCTTGGTCGTGTTCGTCTGTCTGAGTCAGTCATTCAACACACTCGCATGATTCGTTTCTTCCATCTGCTAATCCTAAACTGCAAAAAACCATAAAGGGATTCCATTCACTTCTCGAGATAGAAGTGAAGATAATATGACCTTGCTTTTAAAAGTCTGTGTTCGAACAGGAAATCCCAATTTCCTCCCCCCTCTTCACTCAATAGATTCAGGATGACCAAAAAGACAACAACCTTTCGTTTTAACACATATGATTTCGTTGAGTTTATTTCAGATACTCTTGTAGCCGCCAATTTACTTGTCAACATGTTAAAAGGTTAGAGATACAAGAGGATTTACAGTCAAAGACTTTTCCGGTAGCTCTCAGCAAATGGCGAAGACTATACGACACCGCAATCTCAGGAACATGGTGGGGGGGCGGGGCCCCCGCACGTCGCTCAAACTGTGCACGCGGTGGTTCGAACAGTTCCTGTCCAAGCTGCCAGAACGAAATATGACTGGCCTGTCCTGTCTGACTGCAATACCGCGGTTCAGTTACTTTCCAGAAGAAGAATTCATACTTTACTGCAATCTGTGGTCACCACTAGGTCACTCGCCGTGCCTCAAGATGTAAGACATGGTCATCGGTTCTTCCATAGATTATCGTGAGGAATTCCGAATCATGACACAACACAATCTGAAGTCTGAACTACTTGTAAGAACTAGAATCTAGAAATGGTAGAAATCGAAAAATTGTATAAGGTCTACTTCCTTCATCGTTAGGCCCCTTTAGGTTCCATCCAGTATTAATCTAAAAGATTGAAAGATGGTTTATGAACGGATGCAACCATTTTGGCATTTTTTAGGTCAAGAATTATGACAATTATTCATTTACTAAAGTCCTTTGCAAGTAAAGAAAGATCCCAGGTATCAAGAAATTTCCCCTCCTCGTTACCACCTCCACTCGGCACGGGGGAGAGAGTGCTCGCGAGACGTTGGAATGCGGTAGGCCGCATGACCCATTCATCCAGGTGGCATGTTAAGAAATCAATTTTTTCATGTAGTTAAAATGTTATAATTTCTCATTTATTTTCAAATATATGGAATAATCATGTAAAATTAATATAAAATAAACTTTGTATTTAAAAAATAGCATGAAAACTGCCGTAATTAGAGTTAGTTGTAACTTCATGGTTACGATCAGAATAATTACGACAGGCAATAATTACGGCAGTTTTCAAGCTATTTTAAAAATACAAAGTTTATTTTATATTAATTTTACATAATTATTCCATATATTTGAAAATAAATGAGAAATTATAACATTTTAACTACATCAAAAATTGCTTTCTTAACAATGACACCTGGATGAATGGGTCATGCGGCCTACCGCATTCCAACGTCTCGCGAGCACTGTCACCCGTGCCGAGTGGAGGTGGTAATGAGGAGGGGAAATTTCTTGATACCTGGGATCTTTCTTTACTTGCAAAGGACTTTAGAAGACGATTAGTTATATTTTCTGTCTGATTTTTTAAATTTTAAGTTATATACTTACGAAGGTTGTGTTAACACTTTACAGAATGCTACCATTATTATAAAATCATTACCAGTAAAAGAAAGTAACAATCTTCCAAAATATTGCTTTCGGGGGCTCCAAAAGTTGTACGGGTATACGAAAGTACCCAAAAGAGGGAGCGAAGCTACTTTATCATCAAATCGTCGAAGAAGAATACAAAAATAAATAATTCACCTTGCGTTGATCTTTTAGGTTCAAAGGTCCATTGCTTGTAACTCGCATTCAAAATTGGTGGAGGTGCCGGGTCGCGAATTTCCCAACTTTCTGGGGGGCTAGCTATTACCACCCTTACTCCCAGGGTCACAAAATTGACGAAAAGAAACGTGATGCTTATGTGGGAGCTTCGCAGCCAAAAAAAATGATTCAATGTTTTACTTTCTTTTGTAAATATACATTTCCAGCACTGGTAATTGCGGAGTAAGTGTGTTGGGGGGACTCGCTACTGCAGCCTAACCACCCCCTGCCCCATGTCATATAGATGTTTTATGATGCCCTTACGTGACATTATAAATCTGTAAAAATGTATTTAGAATAGAGGTTGGATGGTAGAAAAGGCCTAACTGGCCTTATAATCCCGCCTGAACAGTAAAGACGTTTATCTATTTATCTTCCGTTTCAGTGTGAAAATTGCAATAATTACCTTTGTTGATCGTGTTTTTATTGAATAATTAATTATTTGGCAATCGTGAATCCCAATCGCCATGGTTGTGTTGGTTATACGCAGGATTGAGTACCCCCGGTGTATATCAAATAATATAAAACACGCTTACATTTGGGTGTTCGGCACACATGGCAAGAAGTCGGATTTGCTTGAAAGTGCGAAGTATGTTAGGACTAAACACTTTAGGTGTTAATATGTAATATACTGTGTTTTGTTTATACAAGCTCCAAGGTCGAGCACAGCGTTCTATTTTTGCAGTACAAGCAACAATTATTGTGACGTAATTAAGAAATTCTCAGAAAATAATATTGTTCATAGTGTTATAATCCAAAACAAAATGCAAAACGTACGTGTCACAATCAGCTAGCTATAAATTGCGTCGTAATGTATGAAGCAATGTGTCTATCTAATGTGCAATTGTGCAAACAAAAAGTTTTGATTGAGGAATCGCGAATTTACGTTCAGTTATATTGAGAAAGTCTTAGGGGTGGGGCTGGGTTATAGTTTGAATTAGTAAATAAGAAATGAATGCATCTGGGCGCATTCGAGCAACAATAGTCTCTTAGCAGTCGCGCTGGGCGCGATGATGCAAGTTCTTCAACAAGACCATGCCACCCGGTATACGCGCCAGCTACCAAGTGTCAATAAAGACACGCATCTTTGAAGGTGGCAGATAGACTCTCATAGGCGCGTGATAATCAATATCGATACAACTCGGCCAAGGCTGTGAACCAAGATTCTCGCTGTGGTTTCTAGGCCGTCCTATACGTGACTGAAAGCTGACAAATAGAAAATACGTATTTCAACTGTTGACGTTGATTAATTTGATTCACTAATGACGACCTCTAATGACAAGTCTTTCATTCCTAGCCAACAAAAGTGTCAACAGGTTGCTGCGAACAGGACTTAATTTGTCATGATTTGTCTCTCGGCCGGTAGTCTTAATCGCAGCGCTCGTTTCGAGTTTAGCAGGCTTTTTTACATATCCGGAGAGCAAAGGCGACCAACCTGTCTTTGACAATCATTTGGTAACATTGTCGGACGACCCGAGTTCGAATCCGGTATGTACCGACCTACCTCACTCGAAAGTCGCGTGTCTGTGGCGCAGCTTTCACCAGCGGCGCATCAGGAAACTAACTCGATAGACTGCATGGCTGATGATAAAAGTCACAATAATTAAAAGCTTCCACCGGGGGGGAAATTGAATTAATTTTACACGTTCATTCTATAAGCTCGCAAATCAATAAAGGGCAGTTTAGGCTACAAAGCGGGCACATAAAACAATTTGAACTCCGATAACCTTTAGAGAATTTAAAGTTAATAGCATTTTTATTATGCAGGTCTGCTGGTCAGAACTCAGAAGTTATTTGTGCGTGCCAGCGTGAGTGTCGACAAATGATGCATATATGATGCCCGAAATATAAAACAATGCATTTTGCCTTGACACAATCGACATGATTGTAAATGTGGAAAGTATGCGTACGAAATTGAATATTATTACTAAAAAAATAATGCACATAAAATTATACAATTATTATGTTGTATTATCGATAATAAAACTGCCACTTTGGGCATTGAGTACATCATTTTTTTTGTACATACACGATTTCAAGGGGAATTTGTCTGCAAAGAATTCTCGTATTGTATTTTTGAATGAGCGAAGCGAAGATTCCATTTCACTACACTGGAGAAAAACATCCGGAATGTTTTTCTTTCTTTTTTCTTTTTTTTTCTGTTCGTATTATTGTGTGTTTGTTAACACGATTCCGGCTAAACCGATACTCCAATTACGATGAAATTTTATGGATGCATTCGAAATCTCTGAACTTAGAACTGCCACGTTTTTAAGCGCAACCGAAAAATTATTTCTCATTAAAATCGCCATTTTACGATTTTTTTAAAAAAATTTCTTCGACTTATTACACCTACATGCTTTATTCGATTGTAATGATTTTTTCACAGAACCTTAATTTTATGCATTAATATATTCGTGTGAAATTTGAGCGCAATCAAAAAGTGTTTTAATATGAAAATCGCAATTTTACGATTTTTTCGATTTTTAAAACATTTCTTCGACTTATAACACCTACATGCATTATCAGATTGTAATGATTTTTTCACAGAACCTTAATTTTATGAATTCATATATTGGGGTGAAATTTGAACGCAATCGAAAAAGAATTGTTTCGTGAAAATTGCAATTTTACGCTTTTTTCATTAAAAAAATAAATCTTCGACTTATAACACCTACTTGCTTTATCCGATTGTAATGATTTTTTTACAGAACCATAATTGTATGAATTAATATATTCGTGTGAAAGTTGAGCGCAATCAAAAAATTATTTCTCATGATAATTGGAATTTTACGATTTTGCTATGATTAAGGCTTTTACAATTTTCATTTTTTTTAAGTGATAGATAGACAGATTAAAAAACAGTACATCACATTCACAAGACGGACTTTATAATTTTCGTTTTGTTTGATGAATATGATTTTTTGCCTTTGCTTTTTGGAAAATGTATGTTTTTTGTAACAAATCTATATTTCCCATAGACTATAAATCTCATCAAAAAAGTGTCTGGTGAATTTGTCAGAAGAATACTTGTGAGCATATTAAAAAAGAAATTATCCTTTTAGCTTAAAAACTGTAGAATAAGTAGGAACAAATGTTAGCAAATGTGCTAGAATAAAAGTTTTGAGATAATAGCATTTAAAGTTTATTTATGATGTTTTTTGGTAAATGTGAGTGTAACAAAGCCTAATGGTTCAGTTTATTTATTTTACATGAATTCACTGGACCTTTATAAACTGTTAAATCTAGGATTCTTTAAAAATTGACTAAAATTGTTATGAATAACACTCTATACAGCCCTAGATTAAGCCTAATATCAGTACTGGTAAGCCATTTTCCCATGCAGCGCTCAAGAAAAAAAATCATTTAATGGTTTTAGCATTATATCAGCATAAAATAAATTTATCTAGTCAATAAATAAAAAAGTAAACTTAAAAAACAATTAAAACAATAATAATGCAAAATTGCTGGTTTTTCATACATTTCAGTGAAATAATTACGCTCATCCAACAACGCGCCTGAAAAAGCGTATGCGAAGCTTCCTAGTACTAAGTGAAGTGTTAGTGTGGTTCTGTGTACACGGATTGTGGACCTATACCCAGATGAAGCTTCATTGAACAAGAGATAAGTGCGCGATGTAAGTGTCGTATTATACGCCCGCATTACTTTGTCCAGATCACACAAGAGACCATGAAGTGACTGCACAGTTAGCACATTGTCCGGTCGTTATCTTGAGTATTACATAATTTTATATTATATATTTATACAGTCAGAATATAAAGGAAACAATTGAAATAATTCCGCATACTTATTATGTATTCGATGCCCAACAACATTGTTATAAAAGTGAAACATCTCCGGGATGTATGAAGAACAGACGTTATTCTACATTGTTTCCCTGAGACGAAGCGAACGTATTTTATCAAAACTGGGTGAGAGTGAGACTCCGGAAAATGTACCTTGAACAAACGTTGAGAATGGTCTCAAATCCGACGCAGTACAACATTCCGAGTAAGTTTAAAATAAAATGTATGAAAAAGCATATCACTCAATACAAGAATATATTGGACGCTGAGCTTGGCCCAACTCAAATGCGCGCGCTCAGGTGTTGACGATTCCAGCTGAACGGTTCGATATAATAATTACCAAATTTTGCATGAATGTTAATAGAGATCATTTATATTGATATCCACACTTGGTTTCCAAGAATTAGCCGTAAAAATCAATGCGAGAGTTAAGTTCAAATCGTGAAAAAATGGAAGTCGGAAACATCTGGAAATTCCCACCAAACCGTTTATTTTACGATAAAACCAAATTACTACTCGACGCGTTCACATTGATTTAAACGTTGATTTTCATTATGAAAATTTGGGTTATAAAATCTGTACTCTTGGAATAAATTCTCAAAGTTCACCAAAATTGAGTAAATTATGGATTTCTCGTTTTTTTAATATTAAAAACCGATGGATTAATCTAAAAATACGCGTAAACTGGATCTTATAGATTGATCATTTATTAACGTATTAAGAAATATGATAGTGATGATGTTCACCGTTTACCCGAAAACATAAAGCTGAGCGTCTACACTCATCCCCGCGCCAGCCTCGGCGACCGAAGAAAATTAATGAAAACTGGTATGTACAAAGAATTATGTACACACACAATCACACACACTATGTACAATTATTAAGAATTGCTCATTGCACTTTTTTGTCGATGATTTTGGTGATTTAAATTATTGATATGATGGTTTATTGGTGGTCAACAATCGTTAATAAATTACTTGTTTTTTGTGTACGTAATACGTGAACAAAAGTCAAGTCATAATGCAATGTATGGGCACTGTGTGATATAAGTACGTCAAAGAAATAAAACAACATTGTATGTATTGTAAGTTTCACTTTTACATCACAAATTTGAAATATGGAAAATAGTTTTGTTTTAGCGAAGTTTTGTACAATGCGTCTCAAAAACAACTAGAATTATTTGACGCCTATACAACTTACTATCCAAAAGGAAAGCGTGCTTCGTTTAGTATCGCATTTTTGCCAACGGCTTACTGCCAAAGCAGACAGAAACAAAATAGTATAGTAAAACATTCGACACCGGTTGTTACAAAATAACGAGAATTACAAAGGAACTGGTTGAGAACCCTTTAACTGGTACAAAGTAACTTAAATGATATTAAAATTTATCACATCTATAATCTACATTGTTGGTACTTTTTGACACCGTTCGACTTTTTACCGCGAGAAAGGAGAGAAAACTGTGCTTTTTCTGGAACAAAAATGTCCTTACTTCGTACCACAAAATATGCATCTTCGTCTTCTTGGGAGTGTATGTTAGAATCGATATATAAGTAATGTTTGAAAATAATGTAATGTGGGAAGGAAAGGAATCTATATGTACAAGTTGAAGTATTGTTCCCGAGACTTATAATATTCTATGAAGGAATGCAAAAAAACTGACTTTGAAGGAAAATAAAGATTTAGAATAGAGGAATACCTTATCAACGCATGTTTTGTTGTGTGCTGTAATTAGGTGTTATAACTTATACAGCATGTTTAATTCCAAGGAAATGAGTATGATAAGTGGGATTTCATAACTATCATTATTTCTATTCTTGCTCAGCAACTTTTCATCCTTCCTTCAGCGGAAAGACAATAACAATACGTATTTACTAACACGTATTTTATGTCTGTCACTTCTTAAACTATCACTATGCTGATTGCAGACTAAAGAATTGGTTAAATCTCCCTATGGGTTCGCCCTTTACATGACGTTTTACTATCCCCATTATTGAGTGTCGATTACAACACCTATACGATTATTCAGTAATAAAAAACATCACGACGATGTTTTCCAGCTCCTGCTCTTCGAGTCCGCCTACAAGCCAAGGTGGATTAGTTCAAGTCGAACAATGCGGAGCTCCGACTGAGGTGAGGTGAGATGCTGACTGCTGTGTCTGTGTGGGTCATCGACATTGTTGTGATCCTCTCCTCTTCGCATTCTTCTAGTTGGTGTGGCTGTGGCTGGATGGCTCGTCTCGTAAACGCGGCCCGTTCTCAAGTCACAGCAGAAGATGGAGATATGGATTTATGGTATGATGATGGAATACTTTTGCCTAGAGGCTAAATAGGTTTGATAATTCTTTTAGTCCAAGAGTGAGAGCATTAGAAACCTTTTTACTTTCATCGTGGATTACGTAATGTTCATTACACGTTCTTCGAGTCTGAGTCTGATCAAACTCCAAATAGGCATCGTTATTAGTTGCGTGCATTTCATGGACTACCTCGAATAATTAGCAGAGATTTGACCTCTCCCGAGGCCCAGACAACTTATCAAAGGCATCTAGGACTTGAGCACCAACGAAGGCGTGTTCCAATACACTGCCGAGACAATAATTAGGCGGGCGCGTTCCTCCGCACTGCATTTATCTTGAACATATTCAGAAGATGATTTTCTTCAATCGAGATCAGGATTTAACCAGTACCCCTTAGAAAACTAGACATTTATTAAAATGATTTTTTTTTTAAATTATTAATTCTTCTGTTCATTTTTTCGCATTCATCTTTTGAATGATGTTTTAAAGATTGTGAGCTTATCTTCTTCTATCCGAGGTTCCCCGTTTCACTCACAATATGGCTCATAGTCATACATGCTAAAGAGAAAGACCGCGAAGACGAAGGCAAAGATGGACTACGAAGACATCAACTGCGATGGTACACGCTGATGTAGTTCTGAACTCACGTATAAGCAACTTGTTTAGCGTAATGTGGAATCTGTGGTGGAATAGTTTATTACCCCCTCATCTTCGTAGTTACATCATCTCACCAACAACAACACTGATTCCCACACTTTGAAGAAAATGATGGGTTCGAAATGAATATAAAAGATCATCACGAGTGGACCGTGGTGTTGTTTCACAATGTGTAGTGGAAGGGGAAGGAAGCACATAACCAATCAAAGGAAAACAATGCTGTTTCAAGGTCGCTTTGGCCACAACTTTTACAACTTTTTTGTTACAGCCGTCCAAATGATCAAATCCAATAAATCTGACACTGGTTTTATTCCGATCAACATTGTAACATTTTGTACCCAGGTATTCATACCAAAAATAAGCTCGCGAAACTTAGATTTTTTATCTAATGTGCAATAAATGAAATATAATAGCGCTATTTTTCAATTTCAGGGAGGTGTTGGGTTAACATTTCTCCACCACATCAGACTAACGGGCAACAACCAACCACTTGTACTTGTATAATTGTTTAACGTATCAGAAAAAAAAAATACAATTGAAAAAGTTGATAAACTTCTACTCAAAATGACAATATTTCTAGTTGTAACAACTGGAAGTTTCTTCAAATGGTTCGTGAATTTGAAATAAGTTTTCATTGTGTTCCAAGATGCAAAACTCATTAATACCAGTGGAAATACGTGCTTAACGCAATGCGTATTAGAACCTCGCTTTCACATTAGTTCTCATGCATCCATCCTTATTTTCTTCCTCTTGCAAGTTGTATATTCTCAATGGCGTCTTTGGGCATGGTGTTATTGGTGCGATCGGGCGTATACGCCGTATACGCACGCTCGAGTAGAAAATGTTCGTAACAATTTTTTTGTTTGTGATAGAAATGATAGGGCCGAAACTGCTCCTTCCATCGAGCAAAGGAGGAGACGGACACTGACACGTTTTCAAATTTTTTGGGGTTTTAAAAAAACCCGCAAAAACCCTATGAAAGTTTTATCGTGGGTGAACTCTCGTTCTCTCTCTCTCTTTTTCTCTCTCGTTTTGGTTCGTCTCGCTACCTGATTTTTCCGCAAAACAGAGGGTTAAAGATAAAACACCCCCGAGCTTTTGTTAAAAAATGTTTACTTTTCTATTCACGATGTTCATTTTATATATTCACCTAGGTAGGTTTTTGACCCGGGTTTGAAGTTAATTTTTGTGATAATGACTTTTTTATGTTCTGGAGGGATAGTCTGACGCCAAAGGAATGTTGTGAAGTGGAAAAATATTCAAGGAATGACTTGAGGACTGACAAAATAATGGGGTTCAAGCCACCATAGGGTTTTATACCCCCCCTACTTTGGAAACAAAAGGGGTCGTTTTTTTGGGGGATGTTAGTTTTTTACTGTTTTCTACGTTTTGGTCGTTTACTTTTCGTATTGAAATATTTGTGTTTGTGATAATTGCTGTCAAAAGAAACGACAAACTACGCATTCGACTTTTAAAAAAAAACAGAAAGGTCGAATGTCTACCGAAGTGTGTGGGGAAAACTTTAGAAAGAGGGAAGGGGGAAAGTTGGCGAATGAGGAAGTGGCCCCACAAATAAACCCAAAAAACGTCTTCTATTTTTGTCAGTTTTTTGTCGTTCTGAGAGTCTGTAAAAAAATGCAACTTTAGGCACAATCTGAGTGGGGTCTATTATGTTTTTAAAGGGTGGATCCAAGGGACGGTGTATCACCAATCAGATTCGGCTAAAGACGATGACAGTCCCTCAATATCCGTGGACGAAATAGTATTTCACAGACTTACGTTGTTTGATGTTAAATAAATCAAAATTTCGTTATAAGCACTTTATTCAAACCATCTTAAAAAAAAAAATCGAAAAAATTTTGCAGATTTCTAGATTATTCTCTCTAAAGGCTTTTCTAAGGTTTTTAAATTTAACTATTTCAAAAAACACCTAAAACATTATTCCCCTTACACATAGAGAATAAAAAAAATAAAATACCCTTTTTGCTTTATAGGACGCCCAGGGGGTTTTCAGATGGAAAATGCCTCCCCAAGTTCCCCTATCCAAAGTGACTTTTCGGCAGTCAGCACCCCGGGGCCAGGGGTTTTGGGATTCAAAAAAATGGGAAGAAAAAAAGGCTCTTTATCATGGTTAGATTGAAAAGACGGAAAATTAGGATGAACATTTGCAAATGTTAAATTTCAGCGCAAATAAAGAAAAAACGAATCAGCTATCGGGAGCCAGGGAAAATGTTAAAAAATTTTAAGCTAATTCAACTAAAAGAGTGTTTTTAACCGATACGGGGTTAAAATTAATAGGCATCAGAATTCCTATGCTCTAAGAAAGGAAAGAAGTTGACACACAGAGTAATAAACCATTCCTACAAGTTACATACAGCCACAATTTGGGAAAACCGTCACAGCCGGGTTTTTTCAGAACGGCTTAAAAATTTGCTAAAAGCAACAGCCCTTTACAGTGTCACCCAGACTCATAAAGCCCAAACCCTTTAATTTTTTGGGGGGGTAGGCAAACATTGTTTTTTAAAGATTCTCTGAAACAAGTAATTAAAACATCTCTCATGATTAAAGCAAAAATTTAAAAAAATTGTAAAAAAATTGCAAACTTGTGGTTTTGGTGAGAATCTACAAATTGTAGGAAGTTGTTTTTACTGTATCTGAAAACGATATAAATGGGAGTGACCAATTTTTTTTCGCTAGGTATTTTTGAGCTACCTTCTCAAAATGCAGATATATTGTTTTGCAAAGAAAATATTGATTGATTTTGGATTTCCCGAGGATTGGTTTTAATTAATTTCATTTGGGTCTCAGCGATGGCGCAAATGATTGTTGGTAAAAAAAAGGAGTTGCCAAAAAATTGAAGGGTAAAATCCTAATATTTTCTATTTCATTGCATGAATCACAGGCTAAACTAGCGGGAGCTGATGTTGCAAAAAAAAGTTAAGGGGAAATTTAAAAAATTCTTGAAATTGGGAATATCGCTCAACTTTTTTAAAAAATCCCCAAAAGCTGCAATGAACTTTACAAAATCTTTCGGAACTAGAAGTTAGTTTTTTAAAATTGGCAAGATACTGGAGTTCGTGGTTGCTAGTGTTTTTGAATGTTCAAGCAGGGAAAACATATCCCGCACTTGTTACGCATTTTTTAACGCAGGGAAGATCAAAAGGTTTTCGTTAGTACGATCAAAATGTCGAGTTTGTCGCTAATCTTTAAAAACCAGAATTTTTGGAAAACTTAGGTTTTTCTCTACGATGTGCTGCAAGAAATTTAGCAATTTTCCCCCGAGCTGCAGAGACATACATGAGCCTCTTGCAGTGACAAGCGGTTTGTCGCACAATCGTGTTTAAAAAGCTTGAAAAATCCCCCGGCCGCACATTTATGCACTGAGGCTTGAAACCGGAGGTTCAGAAAATCAATCTGGAATCTAGTAAATTTGTTTCATTAATTACTATGACAATTTTACCCCAAAATATCATTTAAATGTTACAAGCGATTGTGTGACAAAAACTGATGCACAAATTTTTACCAAAACTTACTGACCAAAAGGTTTGAATCCAACCTACTGGCCTGAAAAACGTATTTCTTTTGGGAAAATGAAATCAAAAGGGTGGTGAAAGATTCAAAAGCAAATCGAACTCCATTGAGGGAAGCGTGGTACGTAGATGACTCAGCTTTTTTCCTAAAATAAGTTTTAAAACCCCTAAAAGACGTGTGATTCTCTAGGTGTGGAACAGCTGAAATGCGAGAGAGGATTCAGCCCAAATGAACTTTATTGTAAACCGATTAAGGACTTCCCTTACCATGATAATTAGGACACTTGCTGTTCTTAAATGTCAAGGACCCCCCGATTTAGCTGTTTAACCCGACCCTTATACAAAAATTGGATATTAAACCCAGATCTGCCGATTTTATAACCGTACAGAAAAGTACAATCTGTCGACACACAAACATCCTAAAAAACCAAAGTGGGATATTTAGGAAAATAGGGTTTCAATGATCATAAGACTCTTGAATCTCTTTTATTTCAAAATTTTGTTTTAATTTAAAAATTTGTTCTACAAATTTACTATATACTAATGTACTTTTTAAATTTTAAGAAAAGAACACTTTATATTTATCTAAAAACAATAAAAATTATATATAACTAGACATCTGATTCCCATATATTCCCCGTATTTGCAATTTTCAAACAAATTGACCTAAGTGTAGTTAATGCCTTGAAAAAAAATATAATCAATTATCACGTCAATGATTTGGTTTTGAGCAAACAACATAGTACGTTTGCAGATTGCACCTTAAAAAAATAAATCTTGACATAGGGAGGGGGGGGGAGGTCAACGAAATTTCGATTCCAGCCGTCAGCATGTTTGACCATGATTTTCAGCCCCTACTCTAGCTAGCAGATATTGGCAAATACTGGGACTGCGTCTTACAGAAAGCTCTGATTATTCATCCCAAACTATCCTCATTTCCATTGTTAAATATTATGAGGGGCACACAAACAAACATTTAACGCTGATATTTGAATATTTATTTACCAATGGAGCTCCAAGAGCACACAAAAAACAACACTGTTTTGGAAATTCATTCACCCCTCCACTTTTTTCTAAAACGCACCAAACGCACTCTAAAAACCTAGTTTAAAAATTTTTCGACTGCGGCGCAATTTGTTGGGGGGCGGCCCAAACCCCCCGTGCTTGGTCCTAGTGGTCCATGAGAACAAAGCATATACGTACTGCTAAAATTAGCACTACACCACTGCTTTGGTGTATATATAAAATGGTATTATCTTATTGCCAACATAACATAACCAGATCGTTGTTAAGTTTTCTTTGACATAATTTTTACGACAATATAAATGGACATAAAGTGATATATTACCTATTGGATCAACTTCCCAGCAATATGACTTAGATATCATGTAATGTGTAACCTAAATTAGTGACAATCATGGGTAAACACCTACACTAGGGAGTGGTTAGTGACACACAACTGTGAGTTGTGCCTCGTTTCATCCCGCGTCTTGATCCACACATAAATCACTAAGCACTAGCACTAGCTAACCGTGTGTAAAAAGCTGAGATATGTGAGCACGTGCTGATTGCAAGTGATTGAGTATCGAATGTGGCCTCATGTGAGTGTATAATGTTGATTGTGCGTTTGAAACCTATTATTGGTATGGTATTGAATGGTGGGCTGGAGGGGCAACGCTGGCTGATTGGTGTTATCCACTTCCCGGTCATGCCAGACGGTGTAGCCACACGAACAAACCAAAAGAGAAAGATTTGCGGATACCTGTGCAGACGGAAATACATAACATGACACTTTCAAGAATGAAAACTTTTAACCAAGTGAGCTATTCGAAAAGTGGGCGAACTTACTGTATCAGCGCTACCGATTTATCTTCCATAAAAATATATCCTTAAACAGACCTAGGCCTATTACTTTAAGGTTATAAACACAAAAGGAAGCTCCCGTAGACGGCAGCGTTTGCATCTGCCGAAGCTCGTGATTTTGCATTGCTATTCTTAATATTCATCATTCAGCAGTTTCGACATACAAGCCACTGATTAAACCTTTTGTCTCCGGAGAAAACATTAGTTTAAAGTAAACTATAAGTACTGTTTGGAGGTTAAGTTTAGTAATATATCATAGGAAATGGAATACAAACCGTTATGTAATAACATCTGGATTATGTGTAAAAAGATTGTTGACTATTTCATTTTTGCGGCCTATGTTGGTTGTGTTCTCAACATATGAAAGCAATTATATATGCGTCCGGTATTACGCACATTAATTTCATCAGCGCTGTGATTGCTTTTTGACCCACCTAAAATATTTCAAGTGTTCAAGTGATTTGCACCATGTTCTAAAATGTGCCACTATCACACGCAAGAGCGATGGATTACGCCATATAGTGATATAGGGCCTAGCTGTTAAACTCGAGCTCGAAGGCGATTGTGCCAATTTGTAGCAGAACGCTTATTGCAAAATATAATAAGAAGATCAAAATGAAAAGTGCCAGAATAGTGTTTATAAGAGCTTTTCGCAGTACATCTGTTTGCGAAAGTTATAAGAATCGATGAATTATTAGCTCGTTATCTAAAACAACAATTGTAAAAGATACTTGTGTTTACATATTTTCTTGAAAACTGACAATGACTAGCAAGTTTGCCTAACCCTTCACGTCACATGATCAAATGTTACATTAAATCAAATGTTTATTGATGAATACATACTGAACGCCACAGTTTAGATGGTGCGTTGCTGTAGCTGAAAGAATCATCAAGAAGGAATTTTGTGACATTGTGTCAAATTAATAGAGTTATTTCTTATTACCAGTTCAAGTCGTCCCTGCTATGTTTTTTAAGTCTAACTGCAAAAAACACTGGTCCACCAATTACAATGCTGTGATGACTATAGCCTGCTACCGATAACTACTAACTTATTTTTAATATTCACTCTGCATTTCAAATAAGTGTAAAAGAACTGTGTATATGAAAAACTGGTGTGTGCGTTGTGCGTTTGCATGCAGAATATATAATAATTCTTGCCATAGTTTTGTTTTTCTTTTTTATAAAATGTAATATAATTATTAATTTATAGTTTATAGTTATTAGGACGACCCCAAATTCAACCTACGTAATTACTTGTACGTAATTTTATTAGGACGACCCCAAATTCAACCTACGTAATTACTTGTACGTAATTTTATGAATTTTATAGGTACATTAGTCAATATTAGTGAACATTTTGTTAAACATAAAATACATAGATTGTGTTGAGCCTTCCTTCACGTGACTGCGACTGCGAATGCACCTTCCTCACTGCACTTAGTTACCATGTGCACAAAGGGAAGATACGAGTGAAGGTCTAAAATAGCCTATAGGGCATGTTAGTTTGTGCACCAACTATATGCAACGAAACAGCTATGCAAAATAATAGTAAGCCTCCCAGTTTCTTCACTTCTTGAATTGAGAATTTTTCTTCCTGTAGCAAAGAGTTGACTACACTTGTTTTGTTTACTTTCTCAGCAGAACATTTTGCTTCTCTTACATTTTTGCCCGTAAGGATGCCCGCTGTCGGGTGCACATTACATAAGCTTTCGGTGTAACACTGGTAGCTAAAATAATATATACGCATTAGCAAAGGAATAAGGTTGTTAATAGTTAATTGTGAAGAGAAATAAGTGAAAAAACTCGGGAAAACTTACAGTGAGGATTGCCGGTGGAAGGATTCAATCCCGTGACCTCCCTAATCAGAGTCTACGAATGAGCTCTATTTTTCGGTCTCTATTGAAAAAATATTAATTTATCCTAGTTATACTCATAGAATTAAATTGGGACTTAAATTAGGCTGTGGGGATTTTACTGAAATGTGTGTCAATAGAGGCATCATATCACAAAATTTTTTATTAGATTTAGATCAGTTGAAATTTATTCAGATGGCACAGAATATCCCTCTGCCGCTGAAGGTTTGCCCCACTTCGTCCAAACCCCTTTATAATAGGGATGCACACGATAATCGATATTATCGAACGATAATCAATAACGGATATAATTTCGATAATCGATAACCAAAAGTCATTATCGATTTTCGAAATATCACATAATTGGTCAATAGTGGCACGAACCAAACTCTAAAGACGGAAATTATCTCACGTTGTGCCATGCACTGGCTGCCCTGATGGTGTTGGTGGCACACTCGAGATTTATGTTTGGAAATGAGCTATCAGTCGATCACGGAAGCCAAACACATGACATCTAAGATAACGAAGGCAGAAAACGAAACGCCATTGTATTGTTTTGACGTATACACTTGCCACACTTGAGGTTCCACTTAGGATGCACTGGAATATGTTTTGTTGCTGATATCGATAAATCGATACGATAATGACAACCATTTTGATTATCGATAATGAAAAAAGCAACGATGTGCATCCCTACTTTATATATAAAAAAAAAAATTAAAATTAAAAAGAAATATAGAAGCATAAGAGGCTATCAAAAAGTCTGAAGAATTGAAATGAATTAAAATTAAATAACGAAATATTACCAATAATACAAAAATATAATTAATATATTTCCAATTTGCAGAAAGGCGGCTGCAAGTACTTAACAGAACATGTGGTTCAGAGGACCTGTTCAAATAATTGTTAGCATCTTGTTCGCAGTTCATAAACGCGTGCCTTGCTAACGACAATCAAACGCCTTGCCCGAGCCGAGCGCTCTTATGGTTGAAATGATTTACGACCCAGTGTGCACAGAAACTTGTCTTATGGCTACTTGCTTATGGCCATTTGTGTTTCAAGCTATTCGCATGGAGAACAAGTTCATGATATTATAATCTGCGGTCTGCATCACCTCTTGTGCTGTAGCTGTTGTATGGTGCTGAAGTCAAAATAACACTAAATCACACTCTTCATTGGAATATGTTAGCAATGAGATCATGCTTCAGACTTAGAAGATCACAAATCACAGCTGAGACGAGAGAGTTGGGAGAGCGAGCGTAATGATGATATGAACACAAACCAATACATACCCCAGCCCCAGCCTAGACCCCCAGCCACAACTATTGTGCATGGTATGTTCAGGGGTTAGTTTTGAAAAGGAAACAATGCTTGAGTAAAGTTTGTTCGTACTAATAATGGGCAATGTGAGACGGAGGGTCATCAAGCGGTCAAGACAATTTTGAGGCAATTTTGGGTTGGAATTTATGTATGGTTCAATTTGTCGTGCTTTCAACAGAAAAGCTTTTACAAAATTATGTTTTTTATTATTTATTATTTTGTGGATATATTGCAACAGGACAAGTGTAATTACCAACATTGCCATTAGTTGTATTATGCAAATGTATATATCTGAAATATAGTAAGTTTAGAATAAATGCCATCAAGGTGTGCCCACACGTGACAACCGTCAATGTGAATGTAACAATTTAATTTAGAGATACGGCCCAACTGATACAATTTAATAAGTTCACCGTAGTTGGCTTGTGTACAGAAAGAACTAAAATAGCTCCATGTTACTCGGTCGCTTATATATGGTTGCGTATAGATGGATTAGCGAATTTGTCTTTCCCCGCGGTAAGCGAACATACATCAATTTGCACAATGTCACGCATTTGAAACGCTTTGGCTTGGCATTGTGATAACTGATAACTATTAGCAAAAGGTCAACATACGAGCATGTTGGTTTTGAAGATTCTCCGAAAGTTTCATCGACATCGAATTAGTACTTGTTTGTACGGTAGGCCTAGTTGACAAAAGAAAATGAGAAAATTCAAACAATGACCTAGATTTTCACGAGAAATAGTTGTTTGATCTACCCAAAAACATGGCAAATCAAAGTTAAGAAATGTTGAATATTCTCTGAAAATGTATTGAGGATCTTAGAAACTGCATTTGTACGATAGAGAGTTAACAAACAAACATACGAACATACAAAATCTCAAAGCAACACATGCACGAACCATTTTTTCACATAGAAGTCAAATTTAATTTTTTGTTTCACTATTTTTTTAAGATGAACAATTAAATAAACTTATTTGCTAGGAGTTTTTGTCCAATGGGAATAATAATTTGTTCTCATGAGTAAGAGCTTTGAGTAGGACCTTTTATTACCATAGTAAGAGCTGAGTTATAAAATAAACTTATTCGCTAAGAGCTAAAAAAAATACATTTTATTGTGGGAAGTAGAAGAAATCTTAAAATTATTTATTTGTTAATCAGTAACCAAACATAGCGGTATATTATATTTTCTGTTTGCTACTAAATGATACACGTCACATAAAACATATCGACAGTAATATATTGTAAGGGCACCATATTGTCTGTGTATTCGGTGAGTCTTCTTACTAATTTAGTACTTGTGCCTTCTAGTTCTGTCAATGTCCACAAGACTGAAACTTCCTTTGGTTTTATCACCATGCTCTTCTTCTCCCCTTCCCATGAGATGGCACTTACAGTAGCCAGCCAGAAAGAAGTTAACTGCCGTATCGCGTGCGCACGAATACGCATGCGTGAAAACTCCCCATGTGTTTCATGTTAAACTTCGGTTACTTGACTAAATGCGCGAGTTAACTTCTGGTGGGAGGTGCTATTAATTAATTAAACCCTCATCATTTTGGACAATTAATTTAATAAATGACATTGACAGATAATGTCTTAATCTGCTGTAGGACGTAGGACGAAGTCGTCTCATTGCTATAGGAATTAGTACTGAAGGTTATACGTCTGCAATAGTCATCATTTGTAAATAAATATTGTTCTAATTTGTAAATTATTGTTTTTTATGAATAAAATCAATACATAAAACGGGGAATATCTTTGAAGGGTCTTCTTAAGAATTGACTTCTAAATGCATGCTAATAATTAACCGTTTATTCACAAATTATACTTGAGGAAATTCTCTATGTTTAACAGCCTGGAGCTTATGCATAGGATATGAGCAGAGCAGCAAAGTTTGTAGTAGCCGAACCTTGGAAGTTATTGACTACCTGTGAGATTTGAAAAAGTTTATGACAAAGTGGCCCACATTGTGTAACTACGAAATCTTACGAGAAAAGCTGTTCAAACATTGAGGGCTAGCTTGGAAGTTTACAGTTAAGCCTGACGGGAAACACGCATGTATATATGTGAGAGAATGAGTAACTCTGAATTTATGTAGAAATTAGACTTTGTATAAGCTATACATGTACATTCGTATGCATTGTAGTAATAAGTGATATAATTCTTGCATTTTATGCAACTTCTACACTTCCACAAAAACAAAGTATACACTGTACAACTGCATCTGCACCATCGCAAGCATTAACTTTATTAGATTCCTGGATTTGCAATAATCCATGAGTTACTAATTAACTATTGTGCCTTGCTTTCCTTACATGTCATGTCTTAAACAATAAACTCTTCCATCATTATAATTCCGTAAAAAAAATTATATATTATAATATATTTGTATTTTCCTATTGTATTAAAAGTACATCATACATTATATTACATTACATGCGTTTTTTAGTTGGAGAGTGCATGGAGGGTGGGGTGTGGGTAAGAGTGGAGTGGATAGCCCCCTTCCCCCTAGAAAGTTTGAAAATTCGTGACCCGGCACCTCCACCATTACAATGCGAGAACAAACGAGGAACCTATAAATATTAAGCTAACCCGGCGCTGCCACCAAAATGATTGTGATTTCTGTTTGTGTAGTCTTCTTCAACGATATGTTTTTTAAGTAGCTTCGCTCCCTCTTTTTGTAATTAGCAATATTGTATTGCAATTCAAAATTACGACATCGACCTTTGATTATACAATATCAGTGAGGTAAAGATTGAGAAGTGCGCTACTTACCTCATTAGAATCAGCTTAAAAGCGGCACATCTGTATACAATGTATAGGTCACCGGATCACATGTCACGTTTCTGTGTCAAATTCTGCCGTGTGACGTAACGTCCTCGTCACTCTTCTGCCAATTTGTTTGTTAGAAAAACGTGCTTTATAAATAAAATAGTTTTGAAACATCCTTTTAGTTTTAGAGATACCCGCGTTTGGCAATATTAAGTTGGTAATACGTATAGGTCAACCATGAGCCTGATTTCGTCACATTCCGTGTGGTGCGATATTAGGCTTGACCTCAGGTGTCTCATATGAGACGTTTTTGTGGGTCTCGGCTCGGCGATTTCTCTGACATGCAGACAGAGCAAGGAAGTTGGATAATATATTTGGATACCCCTAACAATGAAGCCTATTTTTGGCAACTATTACAACGTCACAACAAAATTATGGTTGTGACGAAAAGATGGATAACATTACAAACAAAAGAGTTTGTTTGTCAAGGTCATTTCAAGACCGCGTTATGTGAAGAAAAATTCAATACAAGTACAACTCATACTATTCTGCGTTAAATTCTAACCAAGTGACCATAACTTGGTAACTTGAATTTGTATAAAACCAGCAATTTATTGTAATATAACTCTTTTTTTACTATTTTGCTAGTTTAAAACTCTGACATTGAAATCGACAAAAAAATTGTTATACATACACATTATTATTTCGTTTCAGTTAATTAAATTTTAGAAAGATTTTGTCACGTGGTCACTCACGTAGAATTAAGAGTGAAAACACCAAATGTAACACATATATAATTATTAGAGAGAGAGGCCTACTTGTTGAGCATCAGTCAGGAACCAGTGTTCTTGCAACTGTTGCAACACCATCACACGTCAGCTAACCCCTCTAGTGATATGTGTGCACGTGGTGTGTGCACTGTGCATGGTGTTCATCTCTCCACACTGCATTCGGTTTGACTTCTACGAGGACATTCACCCCTAAGTGAAAAGAAGGGAACTGAGCTCACCCTTATAATATTGACGATACGAATTTTGGCCAGGTAACGAGACTACGTCTCTTCAACCCCCTTGTGACAGGAAATTATTGAAAGTCCTCGTTATCTTGAATAAGAAACAGACGGTGAAGGGAGGGTTTAGGCCTATACTGACAAGAATAAGTCTTAGCGAGGGTTACTCACAACCTAAATATCGAGTGTTGATTTGTTCTTGCAGAAGATTCGATATCAGTTAGTGAGCATTAGTCATTACTTAGCTAGTGTATGATATTATGAAGGTATGATTAATCAATCCTTTATTAGTAAATAATAATTATCAATATGGATGAGTAAGAAATAGGTTGAAATAGTGATCAATTGATTCCGTGCATCAAATCGATTTTAGGACGCAACAGCTGTCCTTATGCGTCTTTACCGATTTATATAATTTTAAAATTTGTTAATCTATTGTTTCAATTCGATAACGATTAATCTGCACTTGACATGAACAGGAAATAACAAATATTTTATACATAATATTGTGAGTGAACGTCGAGAAAATGTATTTTCAAAACATATTATTCACATTACGCCTTTCTGCATATCTACCAAAACTCTAAATAAGTTTCCGAAGCCTGGAATATATATATTTAGATTATATATGTGCATTATGAAATATATTTATTTATACATAATAATGGAATGATGTTGCAAACAATACCGTCAAGATCACCCCCTACCCTACCTTCCTCTTTGAAACCCCTACCTCGTTTAGTTTTTTAGCAAGGTAATTTGAAACTTCTCCATTCATACGACTCGTATAAAAAGAAGTTGTTCAAACTGTCTAATATGTTATATCTAACAAGATCACACAGTCGTAAAGTTTTACTGTTTACAAAATAACATGACCTTCTACATGATAAACGCTATAATATGCATATTATTTCAACTTTAAAGTCGTGAAAAGGATTAATTTGGTTATTCGGAATATATGCATAATTTAGCCTCGCAACTTAAATTAAAATACTGAACAATAGACAAAGCCGTCATATCATACTAAAACTTGCTCCGTTGAAAGCACCCATGGGCTCTCATACGTAACTAACCATGATAACCTGCGTTACGAGTCAAAGTGAGATTGTCAAATATCTTCTATACCTCGCACTCGGACTTCGAACTCTAGAACCCCCAACTCAGGTCCTACAACTCAAAAAGTATGTCCAGTGGCGTGGTTTTCAGACATATCAGCTTCGTCGCAACCAAAGGAGACCTTCACATACAATAATTGAACCATAAAAACTAAAATTAGAGATAGAATTTACGCTGAGCTAATCATTGTCACGTCGTAAGTAGCCATATTATTTTTATTTTCTAATTGTAGAGGAACATAAAAATTAGAAGATGTTTTACTTAATTTGCAAATAATAATATAAAACACCAAACCCAAAATATATTTTTTTTTTAACAGCACAATATATTATAAAATATGTTTGTTTACTTTGATAGGAAATATATTTGAAATAGATCATGTACCCTTATCAAACTGTTTTGTTGCAGCCTGTATATCAATGTGCTGTATTTTAAATAGTTATGAGTAAATAAATAATTTAATTGAAATTGAAATTGAAATTGATACATTTTAAAGTCACACCTACCTTTCTGCGAGCCCGTATACTCCCGTGCACCGCAATTCTCGTATTGTTCTGCCCACGGAAGTGTAAATGTAATATATAATTATATATGGTGCTGCCCACCATTTTTTAAGACATGTACGGCTATTATTCACTTCATTTTCAGATGTTTATTTTAAGTAAAATATTTACTACGTTTCTTCATGGAATTATTTGCTGATATAGTGAAGTTTTATCACTGAGGCAAACTGGATATCATTGAGATAACTAACTTCAGCATATGATTGATTTTACACGAGTGTGGGATTTTAACCCGTATCCTCGAGTGTTGACTCTAAACCATTGTGGATTATGCATACACGAATAATATGCAAATGTACTATAATAATCAATTTAATCAATCCTCTTACGTGTTTGATTTATACAATGTTTCGCCATTTGTATCCTGATTGCTTAATAACAATTATATTTCTACAAACCAGGATTTAGAAACGGGAGAGAGATAGAAAAAATATATATTAATATATCTTCAGTTTTCACAGAACCATACACGGTTAAAACTTCAACACATGCACTCACCCACTGCGCGATATTTCTGCAACATCCTCTATCATCCTCGTCAACCTCGCGGGTGAGTGCGTTGAATTTTTGACCGTGTATGGTTCTGTGGAGTAATTTTCCTTAATTATATTGTCGCACCTTTATATGTTACGTTGTGCATTTGTGTCAAAACATAATATTCTATAGTAACTATTCGGTTAAAATATGTGACAATAGCCCGGGGGAACGATTTGTTATGAGTGTGACACGTAATCAGACATATATGATAATATAATAAATACTAGGAAGCTTCGCAAACGCTTTTTCAGGCGCGTTGTTGGATGAGCGTATGTATTTCTAAATGAAAAAAGCGTAAAATTGCGATTTTCATGAGCAATTATTTTTCGATCACGTTCAAATTTCACACTAAGATATCAATTCATAAAATTAAGGTTCAGTTAAAAAATCATTACAATCGGATAAAGCATGTAGGTGTTATAAGTCTAAGAATGTTTTAAAAATAGAAATAGATCGTAAAATTGCGGTTTTCATCAGAACAAATTTTTCGATTGCGCTCAAATTTCACACGAATATATAAATTCATAAAATGAAGGTGCTGTGAAAAAATCATAACAATCAGATAAAGCATGTAGGTGGTATAACTTATAAGTCGAAGAAATTTTCTAAACATCGAAAAAAAAACGTAAAATTGCGATTTTAATGAGAAATAATTTTTCGATTGCGCTCAAAAACGTGGCAGTTCTAAGTTCAGGGATTTCGAAGGCCTCCAGAAAATTTCATCGCAATTGGAGTATCGGTTTAGCCGGAATCGTGTAAACAAACAAACAAAAATACAAACAAAAATGGGAAAAAACAGAAAAACAAACATTCCGGATTTTTTTCTCCAGTGTAGTGAAATGGAATCTTCGCTTCGCTCGCTACGCTCATCCAATAATAATTTTCATCAATGGCATAAGTTTTTTGTCAAACGTCATTGAATTCGTGTCTAAGTGTAAGGATAATACACAACTAAGATTTATGCGAGAAACTAAGCGACATTGAAAAATAAAGAAGACATTCTTGAAGTTCGTGTTCTTGTCAACGAAACGTGATGTTTTAAAGACGCACTTTCCACTCTTGTTTGGCCAAGTTGTCTCCTAAATGCGTGTAGATTGTTGTTGTTTTCAAAGCTAAATGCAATGGGTGCGTGAGGGTGTGGGGGAGGGAGGTTACGGAATGTGGGAAGTTGTTGAGGGTTTCAGGTATTATGGAATTGTTGTATTGACAAGGGTTTGTAAAGTAATTTGCCCTCTTTCCTGTGCGTCAAGGACAATGTTACAATGGCGGCTAGCACGAGCTAAGCCAGTCCATGCTACACGAGGTAAAGACCAGTCTGAACCACTTTACTTGGTCGTTAATCATGTCCACAATCAAACCGAACCAACGTAGCTATTAAACGAAATGCGAATCTGGCAAATTGGTCTATACTCTCAACAACCACACATGGAGTTACTTTCGTTTCGAAGTTGTGTGGATATGAAACGAATGTAAAACAAACAATTTTTTTATTTGGTAATTACGTTTAGTTTAGCCGTATTTTGTACCGTTTTATTCCATACAATGCAATAAATAAATCAAGTTCATTGTTTTGTAAATATATAATATAATATATTGTTCTACAATGCTCGTTTTTCCTATGGGATTATTCCTGCTTCCAACACAGAAGGTCCTGGGTTCGATTCCCGTTGTGCCGTTGTGGGAATATGTTTTTGTCGGCTGTGTGCTGACGTTGACTGTAATCTGTAACAAATGAATTAATATGGAGAAATACATGTATGTTTGTACATTTAAGTCAAGATGATTAAATCCCTCAGAAAATCAGTTCTTGGCAATAGAAAATGCAAGCAGGTATAATAAAGAGAATGAAAACATTATCAATGAATGAAAGAATGTGAGTTTTGCAGTTCAGGAATATTCTTTCTAAAACATGTTCCCTATTCAATGGTGTGAAGTACTGAGTAGATTTATTGCCAGTCAAGTGGAAGCAATGTATGTTACTAGTTGCGGTCTTGAACAATGCACCAGTCATAAACAAAACGGATCCTTCTAAACAAACTAATAACCATAAAGATACTTGCGTAACTCTAATTTGTAAATTAACCTGTATACATTGTGATAACTCCACATTCAATGAGACAGCCGGCGTCGACGTCGGGCGAAACATTTCGTGATTGGGTCCGGAGTCCCCTGCACCCCAAGCCCCAACCCTTTAGTAATAAGTGACGGGCTAGAGTAGTAACCACGACGTTGAGTGTGGTTCTGTGAGTGACCCATCAATCTCGTAAAAAACAAGTAAAAATAGCAGAAAGTGTAAGGAGATGCAACGACCATCAACAAAAATGGGTTTTCCATAATAATATGTGTAATCAATAGCTTTTTTCAAGAGCAGACAAATTTGGACAAGTATAGAGAAAACGATATTTTTAAAATGCATAATCCCGCATCTATCATTTATATAATATATTTATCTTTAATTCTACTAGGACATATTTGTCTAAAAAGATCCTGCGAGTCGAACTCGAGCCCAGAATCTCTGGTCACTCACAACACATAATTATGAATTAATAATCAATATTACATAATTTATTATTTAAGTGTTTCAATCCCGATTTCCGACTAACAAAATCAAGAAACAACCCATCATATTACAACAAAGTAGCAACTAACGACACATGTAGTTTGCCCGTGGCCATTGGTATGTAGACTTGGTGGTTCTGGGTTCGAGTTCCAGTAGGGCAAAATTGTTGAGTCAGTGGCTATCAAGCAACAAAAGTTCAGTTATAAATAGGGGATAATTAATTGATGTTGATTCGATGTAATGAGTTGGAGTTACAAAATATGTTGCGTGGTACTGTTTAGTTTAATGCCTCGAAATCTTATGGGTGGTTGAGAACAATAAAAGTTTTTGACCACTGCAGCTAGGGATAATATTATTGTTGTTTGTAGAATATTTTGAAAATTAATTGCAATAGATATTTTATATTCCCACCACACTGCACACACAAAGACGAAATGCATATTCCTCGGCAACCATTGGATTTCAAAACAGGGAGCTTTAGAGTTGAAAATTCGTATTGGGTATGGGCTGTGGGGGTCGGGCGGTGAACCTATTCCTCTCTCAGAATTAAAATGACCATAGATTTATTATCATAATAACGATGCAAATGTATGCGAAACATATCAAGACAGAATGAAGATCAAAGGGAATGGGAGGGGGAAGAGGTATTTAAATTTTCCCTCCACCCAAGTTTATGTAGGACCCTATAACCAAAGTGATATACTTGATTTGATTAACTTATAAAATCAGATAAATAATAGGCTCCTACACCAAGGGGGCGAGGCCAACCTTTTATAAAATAAAATGTACATTTTTCCGGGCTCGGCTCCTCCACCAAGGCTAATTCTTTCGTCAACTTGAACTTAATTTAATTCAAAATATTCACTCGCACTCGGGCAATTCGTTACCTATTCTCGTCAACAAAAATACCAAATTTTAAATCAAATAATGTTGGTTTTATAGCATTGCACAAATTCGATCCGTAACTCGGTCCAGGTAAATTATTATTGTTTTCCTCGTGTAAGTAGTGGGCAATCTTGGCGCACGTTCCCTTATAATCCATGCTGAATTACCATAACGCCATAATCCGGTTATATGATTGTATCGAGCTGTCGGGCATAATAATTTTGGTCGCGCGTTCCAGCAGTCTTGACACCGACCACTGGACCACGTGTTCGTGTTAGGAGCTTCCTCAACAGCTCCAACTCTACTTCCTGGGCAATCACCAACACTACTCCTTTTCACAAATTAACTTGGCAGATGGTTAGTGAGAAATTATCAAATTTCAATGTGTTTCTCCATTGTGTGTGTGTGTTGTGGTGATCGCCCAACGACATAGGAACGTGCGAGTGCGACGGAGAAGGGTTTATCAATATTAATTCCCCAGACCAAAGTAGGATAGATGAAATCTACGATTAGATCAAAGATCTGCCATGGCCATAAAAACTCAATTAGCATCATGTAACGTGTGCCTAACGTGGGATGAGAGACCCTCTCTTCACCTGTCTGTCAGCATTGGCCACCTCGCCATCCATTTGATTGGGACAAAGACGTTCGAAGTATACGATGAAGACCGGGCAGGCACACCAACTCTCTGTCAGCTGCGGGTCGGTCGGGGGCTGCCTACACACCTGGTCCGTTCAAGACGGCAGACCCTCCAACAAGGAGACGAAGAAGAAGAAGAATGAAAGAAGAATTTGTGACCTCGTTTACTACTTCCTCCAGGACAAACATCGCCCCTGGGGAACGACCCTCGCGTTGTCGGCGGCGCCTCTATGCAGCGACCTTCAGGTATCCTCCGAGGGGTTGCATCTTGGGCTTGGCCCACGGAAGCTCAAGTTTACCTGAGCGGCACTGGGCCGCTGAGAAGCGTTTACTCGATGGTTGATGTGATATGATGATCATTAATCAATCGAATTGTTGAAAATTAATCAAAGATCGATAAAGATGTAGTTTGAATCCATGATATACAAGGTAGAAGCTGTGGTACAATTCGTTTATAGTCGTCAATAATACACCGGAGAAAAATATTTCCATTTGCAAGATAAACGACAGCGACGAAATGTTATTAGTCAGTCTATAAAGGTATTATTTATTAATTATTAAATTCATGAACTATAACTTACAACATATAGTGAGGACACAACATTAAATTAATTCAAGTAGAACAGTGGCGTATCCAAGGGGGGGAGAGAGGGGGGACAACAACCCCCCCCCCTTTCGAAAAAAAAAGTGTAAAGGAGAAAAGAAAATAACTACAAATTACCATCTGACTAAAAGGGGATTTTAGAAGAATCAAAGTTGGTTATTTTGATGCTTTACAACGCACAGATTTTCACGAAAATGACCTAGACAGAGAAAACTTTTGGATTAAAAACAGGATTTTAGTAGATAAAAAGTTGGTCATTGTGATGCTTTAAAACGCACAGATTTTCACCAAAATGACCTTGAAGAAGAAAATTTTTCGTGGGGGCAAGCCCCCCGCACCCCCCACTTAGCCTTCGGCACATCTATGAAAAAATTGATTGAACCCCCCCTTTATGAATTCCTGGATACGCCACTGAAGTAGAATTATAAAAATATCGTCAAAATCACAGTAAGCTAGACCGAGGGGTTTTCAATGCTGACGTGTGATTTCATCACTCATAAACGTACTAAGAACTAAATGTGAGCAAGCTGAGGCTGTTCATCAGCTTTATTGGACGTTTATTTGAAAACTCGGTGAAATTGCCAAATTGTTATAAAATTGATACGCAAGTCGGCAAGTGTAAGTACATTGTTGCAAGCACTCGGAAATGCAGTGGTTGTGTACTTAGAAGGTGTGTTTGCCCTAACTCGGCAACAAGCGAGACGAAGTATGAACAGGCGGGGAAACACAAAACTACGTCCTACCAGTGGCATGAACTCGGCTCAGCTGGAAAAGCATTCAAGATCTACCTCGCCACAATCAAAATACGATACATGCGATGGAACACGTAAGAAAGTCAATGACGTTGACAATCCCACATCGGTTCAGTTTATCACGTAAATTACGACACCAACTCATAAAAATGATTTAGTGACGAGGTCGCAAGGTGGAAACAATGATACAACGCTCTCATAAAAAGCCCATAAAAATATCGTAAATTACTAAATTTATAAATTAAGACTACTCTTTAGTTGCGTTCGATTATCTTTGGTGGAGGTGTAGGGTATAGAATAGATATTCCCCCTTTCTGTGAAGCTCAAGCTAGCCCTAACCCCTGTCCTCCAGGATCGCCAAAAACATTCTGTATTGCCATTGTGGAACCAACATGTCAATCGGAGGTCATGTTCGGTTTTTATCGTGTGACGAATGACGTGACACACGGACGGACGGACAGAAAATTACTATATACATCCAAACTGTGTATTGTTTCTAGTTTGCACGTATGTATACGTATCACGTGTAGAGAGAATTATATAGTTGACAAATTTTCATTTTTCAATAATTTAATTTCAACAGCAGCTGTACATAATAACTCAAAAAATTCCCCAAACGAGAACACGAAAAAATCGACGTTGCCTAAACCTATTTCTCATCATTGAATCAATTCGTTTGAAAGGGGTGAAGAAAATTAGAAAATCACATCCAAACCTTAGAAATTCCGAATGAATTATGAGATTCTTTCTTAAATTGCATCCATTCAAAATTCATAGAAGTAATGAATTCAGTTCAGTGAATGTCTTCAGGGAAAGCAATAAATCTAGATTCGCCTGTTGGTTCTTAATTTGTGGAAACAAGCATTATGAAGTGGAACTGAAGTATCAAAGATGCCGTGATGCTGTGAAGATGGCGTGACGAAACAGAAAGAAAAGTAGATGAAAGTCACTCCGTTATCAGATGAAGATGATTGAAGAGGACGGTGGGGGTGGAAGGGGGAGGGGGGATAGAGAGACAACTCGCGAACAGAGGCGCGTAATGAATTTAGTGGAGAGATGTTTACAAACTTGAAATCGCTCCTTGAGAGGAATGTCAATCTTGGGCGGCACAACAATGCAGACAGACATTATTGACGTGGTGGGAAGATCCCCCTCCCCTCCCCAACCCTCCCCTCTCGGCTCCCACGCCTGCAATAGGGCACAAGAATAAGGCATCGCAAAAAAGGAATAGAAGGAATACATCGGCAACCGAAGAATGAATCAATCAAAAAAGCTGCGTTGTGGCGGTTGTGCCTATCTCTTTTTAAAACCACCGCTGCAGGCGGAGTAAAGTAGTCTGGAAACGAAGCGCAAAGAAAGGAAAAGGAAGACAATGAGATGGGATGGAGGGCTAGTTGCTTGGTAGCATTTCGTCTCATGCAATCTAGCAGGAATCCAGTGGGGATATTATGTTTAGCATGCACACGTCAAGAGTGCATGTCGCGTGGACGGTTGCAAACTGCAATAATGATAATACAGAGATTACCATTACGTCATCGATTGATTTAAGTATGGTATAATAGCCATAACTATCAAATTAATGTACATTTATAGTTACTTCTCCATGTGTGTCATGAGCTTGGAGTCATATCTTCTTGTCTTACATCATCCCTCAGCCCTCACATTGCCTCTGTCTCCCATTTCCAAGATTGATTGCATTCGATATTAGTTTGATATTGATTTCATTACTTCACACATTTAAAAAAAAATCCATTTGAGCATGTAGTACTTCAACTTTTCCTAAACTCACTACTATTTTAATTATGGAATCCCATCACAAGTGAAAGAATTTATGGAAAAATAAACTTTGCAACACATCTTGCATCCCACGTAACACTGACAGTTTACCAAAATTAACCAAAATTAATCGAAAGTAATACGAACGTCCTAAAGAACTGTGTTTAGGAAAAGAAACAAATGTGTGACATATATTTTAAATACCGTATTTACAATCAGTAAAATTAATGACTACACCAACGCCTTACTACATAATAATATGGGAGACCATCGATAAAGCGCAAGGTGGACAATTCAAAGAACGGATTACGGCAAGTCAATTAGACGTCTGGAATCCAAAGATGACCAGGAAGTACGTCTGGAAGGAGGAAGGGAGACGCAGGGTGCAGAAGCCAGGTGTTCGGCGTGTCGCCACCAGGTGCCAGCAGGGGCACGAGTCTGCGCACGTCGCAGGTGCTTCCAGCAAGCCACACCACACCTTGTCTCAGATCACACACCAAACTAAACAGATATCATGTTGATTCGGACCGCAAGTAGAAGTAGTACTTAACTTGAAACCTATCTCTGCCTGTTGAATAACCCACCGTGGATGGCACCATGCGGTCTCGTGGCTGAGGGGTGGTTACTGGCTAGAAGCCTAAGTACGTTCAAACAAAGAATCCACCCTTGCATTGTTCTCGGAGCGACGCGGGACGTTGTTTGATCGATATTCATGAATGAACGTGAGGAAAAGCTCTGCAACGGTACAACTCCGAAACAAAAGGATTTACTACTTATCTCACGGTTATCATCCCTATTATTGAGGTGTTCTTGAATGGCAAAGGCGCAAAGGAAAGCAACCGGATACGATCCATAATACGGTCAAGGTCAACTCGTGTTCAGAGGTCAAGTAAGGGTGGTTCGCAGACAGCGAGGTGCAGCAGTAAACAATTACCAGGGCCAGGACAATAGCTCACTCTCGGAGCTACAGACACGACGTCGACGTGCAAATCCTTAAATTCAGAGATAATATTGTTAATAACTAAGTGGTGGCATTTTAACAAACACCAGTACGGGAGTCGACGAAAATAAAATTATATGTTTTTTTCCAGTTTCCACCGTTCCAACCTCGTTGTAGATGGTGGTGCCGAGTATAAAGAGAAGAGGGACCTAAAAATATAAAACACACTTTCATGCTCGTGTATACGTTGATGGTGGAGGCGCCGGGTATTTCTTTAACCTGCATGGGCTGGTAAATAGCTAGCTACTACGCCTGCCCATGACTGCAGTCGCGGTACCCCGTATTGTGCGCACCATATTCGTTACTCATTGCCATCCTGTGAGATGAGAGGGCATATAATACACGGAGTCGTGTTTCTTTTCTTTCGCGCCTGATGGTCGATAAACCAAAATCGATACGACGAGAAATCGTGGTATGCCCAACAATTGGATATGCTCTTACGCTCCAATTATTTAATGAAAAAAACACGCGACTTTTTTCCTCATGATTTTAATGTGTTCGGTCAGGGAATTATAGGCTTTCAATTATAGCGATCAATGGCGACTGCATAAAAAACTACTTTCCTGCTCTGTTGCGTATCCGAGAATTCTCATCAAATTCAATATTGCCCTTTTCATGTATGGCATTATTGCACCATGGACCATGGTTTGCTTGCTGGTTTCGATTCTCATAAAAATGCTATGAACTTTCACGTTTTACGACTAGCCTTAGGGTAGCCCTGTGCTTATTATGGACCATCCGGTGGCGAGGGGGGAAGAAACCTGCCGGTCTCGCGCTAAACACGATGAGCGCAAGGCAGTCGGTGCGGGAGGCAAAAGTTAAAACACATGTGTTTATATTAAATTATATTGGCAAGCCCCTAAACAACATAATTCAATTCTGTTTGCGGCATACTTTAAAGCAAATATTCTGCTCTATGTATGCAAAAATTGATTATGCTGGCGCTTATTGCTTGTCAGATGTAAGAATGAACGTTTGCTGCCGTGCGATATTACACTGCCGCTTCTATCGGGGTGAGTGGCTAGGCCAGTGTGACGTCACACACTAGTAGACGAAAACGGGAGACCAAATACCTCGAAAACGAGTTGACTTAGAGAAATGTTTTTTTCGGTAATCGTAATTATTTTAGACGTACATCAACTTTGCTTAGCCATGCCGGTCCTCCTTTAACTTGGGGTGCCGCTAGCCCCGCCCGCCCCCTGATCCGCAGTCCGGACCCCCTACTAGTGTCACCGATATTATTACTCTGTTCCATCCTTGATGAAGGGCATAATATCACGGAGGTCGTGTTCTGTTTTTATTGTGAGTCGTTACACACTCACAAACGGATGAACAGACGGACTGAAATCAGTGATGCCCACATGGAAACTTCGCTCCGTTATGTTATAATCTTGCAAATAACAACAAAGCACTTTTTTAATTGCTTCATAGTTTTAATAATTGTAAGCAATATATGCTTTAATTTGTACAATACAATAGGAGACAATGCAATTTAAATACATTATCTCGCAAAAATCGAATTCAATCCATTAGGTCGTATCGGGAGAGTTCCTAAGAGGATGTCTTCCCTCGCCCATCGTCCCATCACAAGTGGTTGGTCTGCTCGCACACGCGCGCACACACACACAACGCACGTGTTACATACCCTCAATTGGATTGACTGTCCGGTTATTAGCCTAATAAGGACCGGTGCATCTTCTTATGAGCACCTTGCATGAGACCTACGCGAGAGGCCTGCCGTATGCCGCCGCCTATCAACGAATAATTGCCCCTCTACTCCCTCCCAACACTCCGACCACACTCTTCACGCTGGCACACACGGCGCGAAGATCAGATATACACGCGGCACACACCAAATCAATCACCATTAGCTGAATGTAACGCTCAATGTGCATAACTCCTTGAGTTGCGTAAAAACATGATGTACAAAAGTCGATTAAAAATAAAAATATATAATTTGTTTCCGACTTTGCATCCGTATACACAAATTTTGTGTGTTGGTTGGTTTGCTGGTTAGTAACTATTTTATCTTCTACTAATAAATTAATAAAGAACCTAAGAATCAAACTTTGTGTATTATGTAGGCCTTCAAGAAAAATTTATAAGTATACCATTATTTTTCTCTGTTCGGAACTATAGGGACTACTTAATGATTGTATCCTATAATGGGATAACTTTTCCGTCGGGACCAAGGTAGCTAAAAAAAAAGGTCAAGTTTATCCAATTGTTTGCCGTCTTACTAGGAGTGGTATTTTAATAAATGTTAAGTTTACCTAAGATAAACGATTGGAGTGCCACACATTTTGATTTTAAATCGTAACATCGTGACTAGATTTTCTTATTCAAAATTCTACAAGTTACCGCCACCGAGGTTAATATTTTCAACTTAGTTTTAAATAGATGAATGGTTTGAAATCAAAAGTGAAACGATCAATTCAGTCATGGCTTCTCAACCGATAAAATAAATGCACGATTGTAAGGTATTTACTTAACCTTGGTGGAGTCATCGACTTGAGACAAGAAGGCAGACACAGACAGGCCATGAGCAACCATAATGCGTGCACATCCATGGCTCGTTGTGTTTACTCCATCTAGAACATAGACTCTTATTTTTTTAATAATTACAAATTGGGTTGAATCTTGCATTTCAGTTTCGCATTGCTAATGTTAAAAAAGATCAATAATAACTTTGTGATATGAAACATATTTTATTTTATTTTCTATTGATTTTAACCCTTAACCCTTTGTTTGTGACATCAAAGGTATTGTAGTTGTAGGAATATATATGTGTGATCGCTGATCGTGATGAATTGTTTTGTTGTACGTTACTCTTATGAGTGTATGACAACTGAACTTTGATGGCAGACATTCAACAATTCCTTTTCCAGCATCTTGAACAGCATAATCATTATTTTCAAAATTGTAAACCTATCTTGAAGGAAAAGCTCTGTTGTAAAAGAAAAATATCAAGTTACGTTATTGATTGAATGATTTAATTGTATTAGAGGGGTATTACTCCGTCTAGCCATGTCCCCCCACCCCCACCCCAACCCCAACGCATTCGTGGCTTTCTGGAAGGTTGGAATTATAAAATGAATGCTGAAACATGGTATACTTTGATTTGCGGATTGACTGACGATCTTACCTATGTCACCAACTCGCCATCAATGTGTGCAAAGCGAATAACTCGGTAATTTTGAAGTGAATCGATCCTCCATATTTTGACTTAATTTCTCCCCAAGAGACAAGATAAAATGTGCTTACAACAACAATACTTCACATGACAATCTCTAAAAGGACTCGTCCCCTGTCTAAACCATGCAGTAGTTTTTTCTCTCTCTCTCTCTCTCCCTATGTGTGCCCAAGAAGGATCGTGCAGAACGCTACTGGACATATGTTTTAAAAAACAATAACAATGGAATATTATGCGCAAATGGTCGGCTTTGAATCTTGTTGAAAAAAGGTCTGCCACGAACGATTATGGATTCAAGGGAAATTGCTTTTGTTTCTTCGCTTTATAAGGAAAGTTCCCTTCTTTGTTCGTCCTCTCCCACCTGGAATTAAGAGGCACGTTTTTTAAGACTGACAAATAAAGCCTTTGTGTGCTTTGCTTTCCATTCAATGACGGCTCGCGTGATAGTGCGAGATGCGTCTCCGATCGATGCAAGCAATATAAAAGATTCGCAGTTTGAGAACCTCCCTTCTAAACTAAAGAAAAGTATAGGTTTCTTGTGAAACTAGCGGTTTTACATTCACCTTTAATAGATTATGACTTTTATAATGCGAGTGCAAGCAGGCCTATATATTAGTCGTGGCTAGCTATATAGACACAAAATTACTATTTATCAAAGTTATGTGTGCGCTAATGATCGGTAGGCCTACTTTGAAATTGACACGCCCAATTTAAGATTCATACAACACACTTTGTACATGTTGATATTGTTTAACTAGGAAAACGCTTAAGTCCCGCCGCGTTGTTGGATGAGCGTAATTGGGCATTGAGCTGCCATGTGTTATGCGGATTTTCTGTTCTTCTGTGAAAAAATCATTAATAAGTCGAATTTTTTTTAAAAATTAAATTTCATAAAAAATTAACTCAAATTTTTAAATTTTTGATTAATCGTGATTTAAAAAAAGAAAAAAATCGTAAAATTGCAATTTTCATAAGAAATAATTATTCGATTGCGCTCAAATTTAACACGAATATAATAATTCATAAAATTAAGGTTCTGTGAAAAAATCATGACAATAGAATAAAGCATGTAGGTGTTATAAGTCAAAGAACTGTTTTAAAAAAGAAAAAAAACGTAAAATCTCGATATTCATGAGAAATAATTTTTCGATTGCGCTCAAATTTGACACGAATATCTTAATTCATCAAATTAAGGTTCTGTGAAAAAATCAATAAAGTCGGATAAAGCATATAGGTGTTATAAGTCGAAGAATTTTTTTAAAATCGAAAAAAATCATAAAATTGCGATTTTCATGAGAAATAATTTTCCGATTGCGCTCAAAAACGTGGCAGTTCTAAGTTCAGAGATTTCGAAGGCCTCCATAAAATTTCATCGCAATTGGAGTATCGGTTTAGCCGGAATCGTGTTAACAAACACACAAAAATACAGAAAAAAAACATTCCGGATTTTTTTCTCCAGTGTAGTGAAATGGAATCTTCGCTTCGCTCGCTACGCTCATCTAAAAAGCTTTATAGACATGCCTCTTGTGGAAGTTTGAAGAATTATTGATGACGTTGTTGAAATTTCTTTCGTATGGTGATTGCCCACTTTCTCGGATATCATTTCAATTCAACCTACCCGATCTCTAGTTGGTTAGACCGTCCACGGTGGCACTGGCACATCTGGTCCGAAGCGTATGGCTCTACGTCTACGAGGACGTGGGCTCGAATCCCGCATAATGTATGTTTTTTTTATTTTTAGATATACAATTGTCCATCATCATCGATCACCACTCATCGACTCGAATAGCCTTAACTTAAGCAACAGAAATCGTCAGCATCAAGTATGGTTATAGCTTCTCTCCTTGGTTACTTTATGAATTGAACGATGACACTCATTTTCTTTGATTTGTAACCCATTCTCGTTTTTTCTTGCTAATTTGTCTTGGTGTAGCTATGATTGCAATTTGCAAACTGCCTATCATCTGCTGTCCAAACTAAACATTACCATTCACTTACGTAAGTCGTGCTGTCGTTGCATGACAAGCACTGTAGCAATGATGACGTCAAGTGTATTCTTCTTGTCACTGGGTCATGGCTTAGGCTTAGGTAGGGGGAAGGGGGCGGAGAGGTAAGCCTTTCATTAGAAAATGTTTTCGTGTTTATTGGAGTGTACAACACTGAACACGAACTATTATAATGTGACAATGGAATCAAACAAGACATGCATCTTATTTTGATATTGAAACTACTATAATACAACTATAATATACGAATAATAAATAATCACAATAATTTGTGATACGTCATCCATCTTGAAAGCTTTCTTCTCAACGGGATAACACAATAATACACAAGAGCTTGCCTAATACAGAGGCTGGTGTCAGAGCCAGCGCTCCATCGAAGCCATTCCCCGTGCAAGGAGGAGGATTGCACTTTGTTAAAATATTATGTATTTCTCAAATATACTGTATTCTGTTCATATTGACGTAGGCATCTTTGGAAATAACAAATTCATGTTTTATCATATTGAAATTCATGTTGGCTTTCCATCAGCCCATGGCCGATGAGGTTTCATAATAATACACAGTTGCAGAGCAAGATTGTCTATAATAGTCCGATTTTTATTTCGACATGTCAACGCCAAAATTAATATTTCTTGATGGAAAATGGACAGTACATGCCAGTACATGCTTCAATTTTCACGCCATTTCACCCATCTGTAAGTTTTGGGCACCAAAGTTATGATATTTTATGAACACTAATCAATCATAAGCTTGTTAACCTTTTGCTTTTACAGCGACTCAACTCACTGATGGCATTATGCCCATCCCAATCAGTCCTTCAGAAGCTACTTGTAAGTTGTAAGCAATATAACATGCGAAGGAGACATGCATATTTTTCCACTGTATACATCAGCTCATATAGCTTCACCTTGAAGTGTTATTTTACAAATACCTCGTGGTGTGCAGATCGATTTAATTCTTGTCAGTAGCTGGCGTAGATCATGACTGCGCCGTTTCCGCTTCCTCCTCGCGGGCGAGACGTCGGTCTCGATGGTGCGATTGTCTGTCTGCAAAGGTCGTGAGGGAAAGTGGACTGGGGAGATTCATCACGACAAGAAAACTTACGCGTCTCTTTCTCACTGAGTAAATAATATTTAGTGATGGATCAAAAGGTCGGGTCGCAATTAAAGTACCGAGTAAGTGAGAGAGCTAGTTGATTTCTTTATGTCTACAAGCTCAACTCAACAGATGACCTTTCCGCGGTAGGGGATACGTTTCGTCACAAGGTTGAGATCAATTTATTCATGCCATGCCACTATCATTCTAGCAGCATTTCAAACATTACATTTATTAACATTTATTTTTTCTTGATTTATTTGTTATTGGTTTATTGATGTATTAATTTATCCTATTCAGCCATAACAACTGATAAAACAAAAAATGTTTTAAAGTAATTACGCAGTTGAATTAGGAACATATCATCAGATGTGTGCTCTAACCACCCCTTTTCACTACTTATTTTTAATATTTTTGTAAAATAGCTCATCTTAGGCTAACACAACCTTTCTGTTATTTTTTGGGTATCGTTATCACATTTCACGCGAACATAGATGAAGAATCAATCTGAGTTCCAGGACGCGTAAGCCTAATTCAATTAATTGAGGAACAACCCCAAACATATCTTGTAGTGGTCTTTTTAGGGGTGCAACAATCATTAAAAAGGTTTTATTTTTATTATATTGTATTATATTTAAAAAACAAATGACGGGAATCGCATGACAAGCATGGATTCTATTTCTAATTGAAAATCCAAAAGGGTGGAAATGAACAAAACAGAGTGAATTTAAAAAAATCCAAGTAATTTCAAAATATGCAAACGCTCTATTTTGAAACCACACAAATATACTACACATACCAAAAAAAAAAAAAAAAAAACGGATACAAATTATCTTTCTAGCGAAGCTTTAAAAATGACATGCTTATTTCAAAGTAATGGGCCATGTTAAATCCGAAATTTGATCAAAATTTATAAATTCTGTCCCGAATAATTAAGAAGAAGGATTAAAATTATCATGAAAAATTACCTGTGCATTTTTACCCCCCAAACAAAAAAATTAAAATTGAATTATTCGGGAATGGGTTAATAAATCGATTTGAAATAACAAATTCCTGAAATCTTCGTAATTTACCCAGTTTCGGTAAACTTAGAAAATTTATTCGAAGTGTCCAGATTTTGTTTGTCGTAAGATAAACTGATTAATGGGAATTTCCTGAATTGAAATTCATGTTTTGGATCTTCAATTTTTTTGCATTTTGTACTGATGAATGTAATTATTGAGCTTCATTACAAAAAATATATTCAACATGAAGTTATATACATTGTGAATGCTTTGCCAAAATGTAAGCCTAGATAAATTCAAATGGTATTAAACCCACTCGAGTGAATTGAACCCTGCTTTATTTCTAACCGTATACTAAACACATTTAAATTTTTAATCTTTCCGACACTAATATTAATTGTAGTGTACGCATATATAATTGAAGACCTTGAATAAATCAGGATAGTTCGTGGCTCGTGCGTGCATGCCCATTGTCCATCATGGAACAACCAAGAAATCGCTGAAGATGTTCAAACTTGTATAATTATTCAAGTTTGTAATGGTTAGGTTACGTTCTACTTGTTGACTTTAAATCAACATTTCCGGAACACTGATTTTTCTTTGTTATCCAATGCTGAAATTATTAATTTAATAATTTTTTAAACTAAAGTTCAATTTTAATTCAATTTAAATCATATACCTTCTGCTTGTATTTGCATTATACACAATTTTCAATTGAACACGACTAATTAAACATTTTAAATATTCGTTTCCTTCTAAATCTTTTGTTCGCTTGCTAATGACTGTTACCGCACGGACAAAATATACGCCCACTGTGTGTACTCCATTTTGTTACCGGTAATTTTCTTAAGCAAAAGAAAGCTGACTCCTCGTCCTTTACATCGGTGAGAGTCACACACTGATCTCAATAATACTGTTGTTCGACCGAGAGCGCTAGTTAATTTACCGTGATTTCAAATTAGATTTACAGGTATTTTATTTGCGCGCGTATGATGAACAGCAGTAACAGTACTAGTACTACTGCCGATAGTCCATCACGTCCCCACCACAGCCAATATCTCGAACTAATTAGTAATTACCACCGCCTTCCCGAGACATTCTGTCGTACTGAGGCCTGATCATAACACACCATGCGTCGCTTCACGTATGACTTCCTCATTTCACATCTTGGTTGGTAACGGCACACAGACATTGTACTGCTGATTACGATACTGCCTGGTCAATCATGTCGAGTGGGAGATCAGCAGACCTAGCTCGAGACATGAAGGTGGCGGCTATTTTCAGGATGGATGAATCGTGTTGTTGTAATGAGGCTCATCGCGATTCGCGAAGTTATTTGATGGGATGGGATTATTATATGCATTCTCTCGCAGGCACCTGCGTGTAACCTTGAGTTTCGACCTTGTGATACAATAAGTACTATTGCGAATTGGTAACGACATATTCTGATGTGCATTGTATAGTGTAAAACATTATTTTCGTAAAAAATATTGCGTAACGTAAAAAAAATAAAAAAAAAAAACATTTATTAATTCAATAACATAAAACATACAGAAACGTTGTTTGTTGTTTCTCTTCATTATAACTTTTGCTATCACCTTGTCAGGCACCCAGTTAGTTAAACAACTTAAAGTTATTATTAATTGTTTTCAATGTAAATTTAACAGTTGATCCTCAACAATATTGATACGTAATAACTCTCTGTACCGAGGTAACTATATTATTTACATTTAAAAAGTCGACTTAGTGGATTCAGTTTAAGTGACCATCAACTATTTCACAGTCAAATGTTTCGGTGCACATAGCCAAAAATTATTCGCAATAAGGCTACGCAGCTGATAGTTTTGTCGGGTAACAATTGTTATGATATATATATTGCATGGGGATGGGACGATTATAAAATAGATATTGAGGCGGAGGCCGCTAGTTTAGCCCTTTCGGCTTGTTTCGTTGAAAGCAATACGATAATCGAACTAAAGTAATGAACAAAAAATGTTGCATGAAAAATAAACATCTCTGTGGTTGCTTAGATCGAAATAAGAGTTTCAATACAATCAATCAATAAATACACTAACAAAACGTATACATGGAATAGACAAGAGGGGATTCACATCGCAACTGAAACTTCATGAATGTTACTTGGCTTTGTGTGTCTAGAACACTTTATGCGCGGAGTTTAGAGGGAACTATATTCTACATTTTATTATTTGAAATCTGGGTCACAACGGGTCACAATAATAATATTTGTATAGCTTCGTACATTGTTCACATTACATTAGAAACGTTAACATCGCACCTGGAACGAAAAACTATAAATGGCATTGAGCTTCCAATTTGGCATGCCATAATGCACTCGCACGTGTAAAATGTTATAGTAATTTTTGCAAAGTTCCTGTTTTATTACAATAATTCGCATATTTTATGGAATATATCCTTATTTTTTTTTATTTTAGACTGCGTCAAAAGTCTACATTCACGAAAATAAAAGATATCGATCTAACGAAATAAGTTTGAAGTGGTAGAGAACTTCACACTGAATGATTTAGAATGTTTGTGTTGAATAATTGCAGATTTTAAACTATTATCAAGTATGCTTCTACAATGCAAACTACATTACCAAACTAATGTGCGTAATTTGTGTAATAGGGACGTAGTGCTGACTGTCGAAAGTTAGAAGTTACAAAAAAATACTTAAAATTATTTTTATTTATTTATTTCGAAATTGTGTAAACCGAATCTCTTATCTACAATGTTTCCGAAGTATACAAACTTAATTGTATACAATTTCGCTTGTTTCGTAATACAATGTAATAACATCGTGTTTTGTTTAAAGGGGTATTTAACCGCTAAACTAAAAAAATATATTTCATTCAGGCTAACTAGTAATGAATTTAGCAATCAACAGAAAAATTATTGGGGCCACCATGACCTCCCAAAAAATTGTCAAACATGACATTTTTCGAGCTAGGTCCTATTGGCAAAAATCTCCCATAAGAAATAACATGGAACGATCTTCATGCCCCGTGACCTTGGAGGATTTTGATCCAAAAAAATGTTGGCCTTTATTGATGTACTCTACAGCCTTTTCTGTAAATTCTCTATATTTTGTTTTGTAATTTGGGCAAGTAGTGGTTCGGTCAAAATATGCTGATTACCAAGATGGGGTGTGATTTTGGAATGCATATTTTTGCGTGTTTGAGGGTATATTTGGGCACAGTTTCAAGACACGATGTAAAAAATGGGCATTTTAGATTAGTACTATGCTCTGATAAAAAGAAGTAGGTTAAAGCCGATTTAAGAAATTTCCAAAAACAACAAAATTTTCGCAAATTTCTGGATAAAAAAAATGGAAAATTCGTGGAAAATCATAGTTACAAGATATAATTTTTAAACTGTCATTTAAGTGTAGTATTGTGCTATAGATCATGTGGTAAAAAATATTTTTTTGAGCTAATAGCCCCTTTAAGTTAAATATCGTATTGTAGTGTACTTAGTTTTGTATCGTATTCGTAGACCTACTAAAGAAACTGCAGGTTTGAAACTGTTCCAAGGTTCACCCCAGCTCACGAGTCACGACAATCTGACTGTTGATGTGGTGGTCGGTAATCCTGATGTGTTGTCAATCAATGGACCATCATTCGTACCCAAATATCAACATACACAATTCGTTTTTTACTCTCTTGCTATCAAATGCGTGTGTTTTTAGGTTTTGTAGTTGAAACCACATTCCGAAAGATGAATGTTTATAATATAGTTACACATAATTTTATATAATTTGCCTGTAAAAAGAGCAAAAACAAAGAATTATTTAACTCTTAATTTCACTCACAGTGAAAATTGACTCGAATGAAAAGAAACAAATAAAGAAAAAATGTTGGAATTGTTTACTTTACACACGGGTTTGAGCGTTTGACAGATATAAAGGTGGACAGTGGACACACCACAGCACTACACACACAATGTTCTCAGTAAACGCATAAGTATCCCGTGTTTATGTACATTATGCCGCCTCCCATCGTGTACAAAGATCATGTACATCACGTACACTCCCATCTTGTACAGGTTTCACCTTGTAAGAAGCAATGATGAGGCACAAGTTGTCAGTCTGTGCTCGTCATCGTGCCCCAGCCTAGTCCAGTTACTCGCCGATCGGTGGAATATTTCCGCAGTATTATGTTGTGTCGTATCATTGCGAACGCGAGTGACCGAATAGACGCGGAAACAAAGCAAAACAATCACGGCGGCCGACCGCTAACTTCCTACGGAGCCATTTTTTACGTAACTTTTAACTACTTTATTCAAAGTTGTGTTGCATAAATGTTTTATCCCGCGTCGAGTCGAGTCGTCGTGCTATGATGTTTAACTCATACATGCACAGGATCGTAACTATAGGCTAGGCTACCAACCGATTTCTCTCAATGCTGCGCCGAGCTATCAATAACCTATAATTAAAACATAACTTGCCGATTATCTAGAACGTGATTAAGTAACTGCGATGAGTTAATTATACCTAGCTAGTAGTATTGAAAGATTTTTCAATAATCATAAACCTTAGCGGTAGCGGCTGCTTTGAAGGCGATTTTTTGTTGGCTCTTTCTTCGCGACGTTCAGTATTTTTCGTACCATTCCTTCAGACACGTTGAACTTGAAGCATGAACAACCTGCAGCAATAACAATCTCGTACAGCTTTGTCTAACACCTCAACTACATGCTTATTTTGTAACATTATTTAAATAAGGGTGTGTATGATGAATTGAATTATAAGTTAAAAAATATTTCATGGCAATACTTGAATCTCAGCCCCACTATAACTGCCTATATTGAATGAACGACCTGTTTGCGACTTAGAGGGTGTTTCGATCATTATCACTTATTATTACTAACAGTAACAGATAGTTTACTTTAAAATTTTAGAACATGATTGTTACTATTTTTTTAATCTTAAAAGATGTAAGTAAGCAGGTCAGACTATATTTTTGCACGAAATATTTCTGCTTCTGGGCAGATTTGAGGTCTTTTAAATTCATTGCCATTCATCACACACTTTCGCCATTTTATTTTTTTGCATGATCGGCTATCCTCATTTCACTGGTTTTTTGAATGGACTCACCATTCCATTTCTTGACGAATGGTTAGGTTTCATTGCCGATCGCTGAATATTAAATTCTGTGGATATCACGTGCAGGCAGATTATTGAAAATCTTATATCGAAAGCGTATTTATAGAATCATTCAGAACATATTATTTTACTAGTTGGGAATATGCGATATTTTGTATAAACACACTAATTTTATTTAAAAATCATACATGTTGGCATTAATTGGATATTTATACAACCTGAAAGTTTGTTATGTATAATCCCTATTTAAATAATGTGTTTATATATATATACAATAATCTCAAAGACTTTTCGAAGTAACTAGTTCTGCTAACTAAAAGCAGGTATGTTATTATTCTGTGAAATTTATTCCATTTTAATCGTATTATTAAAGTATGTGATCATTTGTTATCATTTTTCTAAGGGGCATGTAGGGATTGTAAGCAAAACAAGAGTAATATGTATGTAATGTACAGAAATTAAGGAGTCTGTTTGGTGATGTTGATGAGGTGTGTGTGTTTTGAAATGCTGTAACAAGACGTCGTGCTAATGTTTATTAAATATAAATAATGTTTAGTCACTCATTTCCTCGCAATGCCACAAAATGTCCCTAATTGATAGTTGGTTGTTGTCTAGTTAGTGATGGCTTGATTAACCCAGGGCCGAGCTGTTTATGCCGGGCGGCGGCGACACGCTGTTCTCGTCTCGTCCACACATGCGCTACTGTGAGGCCTGTGAGGCCCTCCGGGGAAACTAAGTGTCTCACATGAAATAAATTAATGTTCTTTGTCTAATGGTTTCGCAGGTGCTTTTATCCCCTCTGATAATGAATTCGATTATTGGTGTCCTGTCTATCAGGTGCAGGTGTCAGTGTAGTGTGTGGGGCGCATGCGTCAACAGATGGCAACCATGAACTCTGTGGACAAGATGGGGCCGCGGAGGTGAGCGCTATAGCCACAACACTTGTGATAATTAACTGATCAACCAGCCATTAACAGCTCATTCAAGCGGCTATTCATCGATAAATTGGCGGGTTCCGATCATCCTGCGACCGATACTCTGTCGGACAAGGAGACTATCGACGGCTAAATTCTCGTACGCTTACGTGTGGAACTATCACACATGCTTACAGCGATCACACTATATAGAGTCTATACCAAATCATGAAGTACGCCGCCAATATAAAACCTGAAGGAAAGTAATTTCTTTTGTTCGGGCCGTAAATGGCAATCACAAGAGGATTGCAGAGCGTTCACCGTCTCTCGCTGACCGTTTCATTGAGGAGGATGACATTTACAATCCCAATTACTTGAGATGATCGACGTTTACAACACTAAGAGAACGAGTCCACATTCCGCCCGAGTGCTTCTTGATAGCATTGAGTATTTTAGGAATACGTACTAATGTTGGGTACTATTGTGTCTGCATCTATGTAATTAGATTTATTTAGTTGTCCTCCTTTGTAAATCAGTTTTTTTAATTGAATAGGATAGACGTCAAAAAAATTTAAATATAACAAATAATATTGATATGGCTTGTAGTTGGAGTAGGACAATACAGTGCACTGCACATGGTGATTTCGAAAAGACCGCACAATAAAGCGAATGTCCAGATCTGTCACCGTTAAACGTCTTACAAATGTGACACCGGCGGTATAGCTTGTTCAAAATCGCAAATGTTATGCTCCAATGTTCTACAAATGAAAATGTATTTCCATTTAATTATTAAATAAAAAAACACTCATTCACATAACGGATTTTCAGTGGGCGAAGTTAAATTTAAAGCCGACCAAGCCAACCATGTAGGCGCCAACACCATCAACGAGCAAACAATGACCAACTGAAGTGATCAATCAAGCTGGACACGATTCCACTCGCAAGTTGCGCCAGAATCATCCAGGCTCATTCGGCACAACCTTAGAATTTATTATGATTGTGCGTCGTTGCTAGGACGTCTCCAAAGTCACCGTTTACATATCTCTAAGCCAAGAACTGATGGAATTACGTCAAAGGTTAAAAAAATCTGCCTAAAGCGGGAATCGGACCCTGACCTTCTGCATTGGGTGCAGCCTCGGTGTGCATCTTGATTGTAATCTGGCACTGTGTGAGATTTAATAGAGATGTGTCACACACGTAATTAATCTCAATAATTAACAACATCAGATGGATAACACCCGACAAAGCATGATGGATCAGATTGATATTTTAAAATTACTTTTGTAGTGCACATATATGATGCCATTTCTTCCCAACCCTTAGCCAAACAAACTAACATTCCAAACCTAAGCTCTGCTGAAGGGGTGATAGTCAATAGGACTATTGTCTTAAAATTAATCTTTTCCAATTACATTTCTATTATTTAAACATTATTTTAAATTTTCATTCATAATACGTGTTATAGGTTAAGAGCAAAGTTCAGCCCCATTCGCAGTGTCCAACATTCTATACAAGTATAATTTATTTTATTATTTTAAATTGAAAATAAATATGCATTACATGTTTTGGAAATACATCTTACTCTTGGATCACTGAAATGAACCGTAGAAGAATCTGAATCAAGTCCTCAATTCGCTACCGTTCGCTCATCCTTGAACGTTGAACCACATCCGTTTCCCCGTTTTGATTAAATGTGTCTTGGTTCTCCTCCTCCACTCGGCTAATCAGCATCGTCGGGTCAACGTCGTTTATGCAAATGTCCAGCATGGCATGCAAATGGCATTAGGTATGATACGTCGGACGAGCGAGCGAGCAAACAAGCAAGGTGTTACGGCTGCTGTGCTTCCCAGCATGCTTCACTGCATGGTGGCGTGACACGCCGCGGGGAAACTTCCGGTTCAAAACCCGAGACAGAAACCGTCTTCTGTGCACTCAGCTATGTTGCTACTTAGTTAGACTCACGCACACTCACGCGATAACATAACACTTCCGGTTCAAAACCCGAGACAGAAACCGTCTTCTGTGCACTCAGTATGTTGTCTGCTAGTTAGCTACCCACCAGCACTAACCTAACACCGTTCAAACCCGACAAAACCGTCTCTTAACCTCATAGACAACTTCGTGCTCACTTCCTAGTTAACTCACGCCCTCACCGATAACATAACACTTCCGGTTCAAAACCCGAGACAGAAACCGTTCTGTGTCACTCAGCTAGTTCTACTAGTAACTCACGCACATAACACTCCGAAAACACTTCGTTCAAACCGAACAGAAACCTTCTACTCACTAGCTATACTTACGACTAGCAACCAGCGAAAAACACTTCCGGTTCAAAACCCGAAAAACGTCTTCTGTGCACTCAGTATGTTGCTATTATTGTCACACACTCCGATAACATAACACTTCCGGTTCAAAAACCCGAGACGAAACTCTTCTGTGACTTAGCTATGTTGCTACTTAGTTAGATCAACACACGCCAAACCGAAACAGTAAACCTAACACCAACCGTCTTCTGTGCTCTCAGTATGTTCTACTTAGTTAGCTCAGCACACTCACCGATAACAAACCCGGTTCAAAACCCGGACAGAAATCTCTTCTGGCACTAGCATTGCTACTAATAACTCCGGTCAAACACCAGCTGTCAAAACCTGAACAACCTCCTGTCTCAAACCGACAGTACCTTTCTTCCCACATTCCGTTAAAACTACGTTAAACCCTACAGGAAACTCACTCGGTTCATATTCAGCAACCACTCGCAACTCACTCATGTCACTTATAGATCCGCAACTCACGGCGATAACTAACATTCCGTTCACCACCAGACTACTATTACTCGCCACTACGATAACTAACTTCCGGTTCAAACCCAGACAAAACCGTCTCTGCACTCATATTTACTTAGTTAACTCAAACCACGCGAACCAAACCACTTCCCGCAAAACCAACTAGTAAACCAGTCCTGCACTCAGCATATTGCATACTTGTTAAACCGAGCACGAAACCCTCGATCACTACTATTGCGTTATAAACCACACACAACCGCATATGACACTCCGTTGTTCTAATTAGATCAACCTTACGTCACTACACTATGTTACTACGACTAACCTCCCGATAACCAACACTTCTGTTCAAAACCGTGACAGATACGACTCGCACTCACGATAAATTCACTTCGGTTCAAACAGAACCTCCAGCATAAACTTCCTTCGTTAAAACCCGACACTAACCGTTGAACACCACCTCCGTTCTAATAAACTCCGGTCAACCTGACAGCAAACCTACTTGTTCAACCAGGCAAACTCTTCTTCACCAGCTAGATACTAAAGTTGCGTTCAGCAAACACTAAGCATAACATTACTTCGGTTCAAACACCCAAGACAAAACCTCTCGGTCCAACCCTACGTCTAATCGTGAACTCTCGATTGCCTCTAACTAGTACACTCTCCGGTTCAAAACCGATAACATAAACCGTCTAGTCACTCAGTAACTGCTCTTATAACTCACGCTCTACGCTACAACTCACTTCAAGACAGAAACCTTCCGTCAACCAGCGCTTTTCATTAGTTAACTGTTAACTCAGCCGACAACTATAACTACACTCCGGTTCAAAACCCGAGACAGAAATCATCTTCTGTGCACAGCTATTTGCACTTAGATACACACTCCGCGAACAACCTCCGTCAAAACCAGACAACACCTTCTCGGTTAAACCATATTCTAGACTCACGACACTCACGCGATAACATAACATCCTTCAACCAGAAACCACTCGATATCATCCTTCGTTATCAACCGAAACCGTCCTCATACATTCGTACATAACCTCGTTAACACGCACACTCAGTAACTAATCTCACGTTCAAACCACAGACATAACCTGTAACTTAGCATTCTAACCTTAGTACAAACCCGCAACTGTACATATAGCACTTCCGGTTCAAACCGAAACAAACACTCCGTTCGTCGTCAACTACTTCTCTGTCATACCGTGCACTAGCTCACGCACACACTTCCGGTTAAATAACACTCCGTCAAAACCCACTTGCTTCACTCAGCAGTTGTACTTAGTTAGCTCCAGCACACTCTAACACTCCGATAACCCAACAACACCTCAAACCCGAGACGAAACCGTTTGCTTTATGCTGCTTATATCACTCACGCACACTAGCGATAACAAAACTTCCGCAAAACCAGACAGAAACCGTCTTCTTGCTCTCAGCTATGTGCTACTTGTTGACTCACGCACACTCCGCGATAAATAACACTCCGTTCAAAACCCGAGGCAAAACCTCTGTCTGACTCAGCTATGTAGCTACTTAGTTTGACCCCACTGCACTACGTACATCAACACCCGGCGAAACCTCTGAGCAAACTCTCTGTGCACTAGCTTGCTGCACTTAGCTAACTAACTTCGTACATCCGAACAAAACATTCTGACTCACATTCCGTACATAAACCTCGCACCACATCGGCTAATAACTTCCGGTTCAAACACAGAAAACCTTCTTCAAACAGTAAATTCTTTAGCATCAGCATCACTTAATAGCACTCCGCAATCCCGATAAAACTCTTGACACTCCGTGTTAAACCAGAAACCTTCCGCAACTCAGCTGTTCTATTATTGACTCACGCAACTGAACATCCACACTCCGGCAAATCCACTACAGGAAAACCGTCTTCGCACTCAGCTATGTCTTAGTTAAACCACAAACCTCTAACCTACACTTCCGTTCAAATAGCACCGAGACAAAACCGATTCTGGCACTCAGCTATGTCTCGTTATTAACCACAGCAACCACGCATAACATAAATTCGGTTCAAAACCAGCAAAACCGTATTACACTCGGTTGCTACTAGTTAGAAACCGACACTCTCCACATATAACACTTCCGTTCAAAACCCGAACAGAAACCTTGTCGTCAACATGTTCTACAGTTAGACTCCCACACTCACGCATAACATAACATTACGGTTCAAAACCCGAGACAGAAACCGTCCGTTGCACCAGCTATGTGATACTTAGTTAGCCTCACGCAACATACACTTACTCACACCTAGCTAAACATATCGGTCAAAACCCGAGGCAGTTAAACTCACTGTCACTCAGCTATTTGCTACTTAGTTAGACTCAGAACCGCAACCTACACTCGTTACAACTTGGTTCAAACCCCGAACATAAACCTCTTCTGTTCCACATCCTATAAACTCCGTCACTCAACCGTAACTAACACTTCGTTACAACCGACAAACCACTCTGACCTCACAGCATTCGTAATCCGGTTAAACCCAGCATACGCGATAACTATAACACTTGGTTAAAACCCACGAACCGTCTTCTGTGCACTCAGCACTTCTACTTACGTTAGATACAACTCACGTCATTAACATTGCACTCGGTTAAACCAGTAAACACACGACATTCACATCAGGTACAATCCGTTAGAACCGCACACAGGATTACTATAGCTTCGGTTCAACCAGTGTAACACTCACTAGTGCAAACCGTAAAGTGCAAGTAGACTCCGCCCTCCTCATTATTCTACTTCAGTTCACAACTAGAAACCTCCTTCTTCAAACCCATTGCATAGAAACCAAGTCTTCTGATAAATAACACTTCCGTATATTAGCATAACCAACCATCTTCACTCGTAAGTTGCACTTCGTTCAACTCAGACAAACGCGATAACCTAACCTCCAGGTTCAAACCTAGGCTAACTCACTCCTACTCAAACCTACGTCCTTTAAATCACGCACACTCTTCGTAACCTAACTTGTTCTCACTAGACCGACCTAACACGTCTATCAACCTCGTTAATGCAGAAACCACTCTGCACTCAGCTATGTTGCTACTTATTAGACTCACGCACACCGCAAACAAAATCCGTTCAAAACACTAGACAAAATGTCTTAGTCTCAGCAATCACTTGTTAGACTCAACACTCCGGTCAACAAACCTCCGGTTCAAAACCCGAGACAGAAACCGTCTTCGTGCATGCTATGTTGCTACTTAGTTAGACTCACGCACACTCACGCGATAACATAACACTTCCGGTTCAAAACCGAGACAGAAACCGTCTTCTGTGCACTCAGCTATGTTGCTACTTAGCTCTAGTTCTAGGGAAGTCCCTAACAATGCAGAGGCGTCTTAGTCGAGCAAGTGTGCTGCTGTGGCAACTATATACCACAAGCTTTGTTGGATACTGTCGACGGTAAAAAAATAGATCCCCCCAATCCCCTATGACATTGAATTTTTTTTTTACAAGTTCATACTCACTTCAAACAACGTACGTTGTTGTTATTTCAACATTGGCCAATAACATCTTGAAACAATTATTTTATGATGCTTCTATACGTACAGTCGTACAGAGATGATGAAACACCGCTTAGGTAATGACAATGAGGTATTCTCCAAATTATTTTATTTTGTGGTCATGGTTTCTAGCTTGTTGTAACATAGAATTCTAAGAAACAAGTTGTTCCACATATTGGCTAAGTACAAATAGTGCAATGCTCGTGTCATGACACACACACGTATAAGGGGGTATACAAGAGCACTCTTTTATTGACATGCACTTGTGATCTCATCGCCTTGTTCTCAATCTGTTTCGACTTGCGCTGTTGCACAATCAGCCAACTTACGCCCTTATTGTTGACAAAATATATTAATTTTTTTCGCAAGTGTCTCATGTACTCAACTACTAAGATAGATGCTCGTTTCGTATTGTCTTTGAACATCATAACTCGTTTTCAGCCCTTGCGTGAAAGACACATTTTCAAATGAAACCACTCAGAAACCAAAACAGCAAAGAGTTATAAGAGCCCGCCATGCGGCATGCACTCTGAAAACACGATGTGGTTTAGCCGTTTAGACCAATACATCTCCGTGACCGTGGCTCAAGAGTAAAGTGAGATACTCTGTTTCGGGGGATGTTGGGGTTGAATCCTGCCACTGGCAATCCTGACTGTATGTTTTTTTCGAGTGTTTCTTCAGTCGTTAATGCGAATCCTTTTAAAAACGCAACAGCCCTTGGACATTCCCTCCATTCACAATATCCAATTCCAAAATACCTATATACACCTGAAAGGGGCCATACATTGTACCATGGACAGTTTCTACGAGAAAGTTAATTTTAAAAAGGATAGCACAACAATATGACAATAATAATACGTAAACACAAACAAAACAAGAAAAGCATTTTCACTTCCAATAACGTACCCCGTCTTGTTCGTCATGCCATCGTGTTGATTGGATGAGCGAAGCGAAGACTTCAATTTCACTAACCCCCAAAAAAATTAGCTCGGGTGTTTTTTTTGTTTGTTTTTTTTGTTTTTTTTTTCTGTCTGTTTGTTAACTCTCCACCAGGCAAACGGCATATCCGATCTTGATGAAAATTGGAGGGGACCTTCGAAATCTCTGAACTTAGAGGTGTATTGTTTTTGGGTACAATCGAAGAAATATTTCTCATGAATATCGTACTTTTACGATTTTTTTCCGATTTTTAGTGCGATATTTTCGTGACATATTTTCGTGACATTTGGGCCGATTCTGACCAAACGGGTGGGGCTACAACGTTCATATTTCACATGTACATTAAGGTTATGATGATGTATTGCTTTTTGAAAGAAAAAATTAAAAGGTTCGACAGAATCCATAGAACTAGGAAAACGCTAAAGTCCCGCCGCGTTGATGGATGAGCTTTTTAAAGTTTAAAGTTTGCTTGGGATATCTTTACTTTTGCAAGTGCTTTGTTTTGCTGCCTACGCATTGTAGGTGAATGTTGTCAAGTTTCTTTTGTTTCTTGTCAATTGGTATTATTTACCGTAAAAAACTTATATTAAAAGCTTTATTTCTATGGATTCTGGCTAACTTTTTCAACTTTTTCTTTCAAAAGGTACTACATCACCATAACCTTAATATCCATGTATAATATGAACGTTGTAGCCCCACCCGTTTGGTCAGAATTGGCCCAAATGGCACGAAAATATCGCACAAAAAATCAAAAAACTTATATTAAAAGCTTTATTTCTATGGATTCTGGCTAACTTTTTCAACTTTTTTTTCAAAAGGTACTACATCACCATAACCTTAATGTCCATGTATAATATGAACGTTGTAGCCCCACCCGTTTGGTCAGAATTGGCCCAAATGTCACGAAAATATCGCACTAAAAATCGAAAAAAATCGTAAAAGTACGATATTCATGAGAAATATTTCTTCGATTGTACCCAAAAACAATACACCTCCAAGTTCAGAGATTTCGAAGGTCCTGTCAAATTTTCATCAAGATCGGATAAGCCGTTTGTCTGGTAGAGAGTTAACAAACAGACAAAAAACAAACAAAAAAAAAACAAAAAAAAAAACAAAAAAAAAAAACACCCGAGCTAAATTTTTTGGGGGGTCGGTGAAATTGAAGTCTTCGCTTCGCTCATCCAATAAAGGTTTTAATATGAGTTTTTTTAGGTTTATAATAACAATTTACAAGTAACAATAGAAACTTGACAACAATCACCAACAATGCGTTCAAAAGGCACTTGATAAGTAAATAGATCCCACGCAAACTAAAAACTTACAAAAAAGCTCATCCATCAACGCGACGGGACTTTAGCGTTTTCCTAGTTGCGCCAGTTATGTGCCTATAATTCGCCATCTGGACTCGCTATGTTTACCAAGATATGTAGCCTAAAGCACAAACATACCACTATGGATCAGTAAATTCGACAGTTAGGTACTCGTTTCATTACAACAGAAATAACGGAATTGGCGAGTACGTACCCAGATAAAATTGTGTTCAACGCCTAATCTCAACACAGGACAACTTTTACTATAAAATATAGTTAGAAGTGGCTCATTGCTAATGTGATTAGCTTCATAAAACAAAAACACACTACCCATTAGATTACCCAATCAAAACACAAATACTACAAAGCTCTCGCGTGATGAGCCAACAAGGATAATTATTTTGAGGCGTACTTCTCTATTGTACCAACATATTTCCCATATCCTGTTTGCTAAGTGATGAGAGTGGAGGTAGCACGCCACTCACGGAGTGGGCTGAAATCATTACCGTACTTGACTTGCTATTGCAAATAAATTTCGAGAATATCAAATAAATTGCTTATAAAAAAAACATTTCATGTGTCTGTACTATATTGTAATGTATATTCTGTTGCAAATAAAGGCTAATAATAATAATAATAATAATAATAATAATAATTATAATAAATAATAATAATAATAATAATAATAATAATTTAAAAAAAAATAATAATAAATAATAATAAAAATAATAAAAATAATAATATACTTCATTCAGCTATAAAAACACATTTTTTACATTTCTAACCAATATTAACCTATTTGCATTACATATTTATTTGCATATTCTACGATAACCTGTTCATATTCGATTATATTCAGTAGTGCGGTTCCTAAGCCAACAATATTGCAAATAGTGATACTAGCATGAAAATTTGCATACTTACTAATTTGACTACAGGGAATTAAAAAATTGATGGCTCCACGATGGAGTCTTATTATTTAACTATTAATTAATATATTAAAATTAATTAGTTAATTTTATGATGCGAATTTCAAAGTGTCAATAAATTAGTCATGTTTGGTATCAATCAAAAGCATTTTTCACCTTTATAAAGAAAAAAAATACATTGAAAAAATATATTGTAATATACATATGATATAGTTAAATATGTTGAATTTGCTGATTTTTTAGTTTTTGAACCAAAAGATCAACGTTTAAGTAAAATTTCTTCTAACCAATGATATCACAGTTTTCACAAAAGAGCTGGTAAGTAAAATTTATATATCATTTTTCAATTTTCAATAACAGTAATTACAATATATTTAATACAAATTACAATATGGCGTAAAGATGTCTAACTATGGTACAAAATATGATACTAACTTAAAAATTTAGCAATCTAAGCTTTTGTTATGAGAAATTCGAAAACAATTGGCTCCACGCCGAGTGTTTAGTATTTAAATATTAATTGATTAATCAACATATATTAGTTAATTTTTAGCCCAAAAATTTCAAAGTGAAGATAAATTTGTAGTGTTTGGTATTAATTGAAAGCATTTTACACCAACATTAAGAAAAAAAAATACGTTGAAAAAATATATTGAAATATATGTATGTTATAGTTAAATATGTGGATTTTGTGATTTTTTAGTTTTTGAACCAAAATATCAAATTTAAAGTAAAATTTCTTCTAACCAATGAAAACGCAGTGTTCAAAAATAAACTGGTAACTATAATTTATATATCTTTTTTAATTTTCAAAAATAGTAATTACAATATAAATTACACAAATTAACAAATTTTCTTAAATAGAAAAGTTACAGAAACATGTTCTGTGACGTATCAAAATGCATTCTTTGACTTGTTTATATCAAGATAAAATATTTTGTAATAAGAATTTCGAAAATCACTGGGTCCAGGCTGAGTTTTGAGTATTTAACTATGAATTGATTAATTAAATTAATTACTTAATTGTGTCCAAAAATTTCAAAGTAAAGATAAATTTGTCATGTATGGTATCAAATGAAAGCATTTGTCACCAAAACTAAGAAAAAAAATACATTAAAAAATATATTGAAACTAAATATGTTTTGTTAAATATTTTGATTTTGTGGATTTTTAAGTTTTGGAACCAAGAGATCAACGTAAAAGTAAAATGTATTTCATCTTTTTTTCCTTAATGCTGGTGACAAATGCTTTTATTTGATACTAAACATGACAAATTTATCTTCATTTTGAAATTTTTGGACACATATTAAGTAATTAATTTAAAATTCATAGTTAAATACTCAAAACTCAGCCTGGAGCCAGTAATTTTCGAAATTCTTATTACAAAAACTTTAAGATTGATAAAGATTTTGTAATTAGTCAAATGATGCATTTTGCTACGTCACACAACATGTTTCTGTTACTTTTCAATGTAAGAAAATTTGTTTATTTGTGTAAAATATATTGTAATTACTATTATTGAAAATTGAAAAATGAGTAATTAATTATAGTTACCAGTTCTTTTGTGAACACTGTGTTATCATTGGTAAGAAGAAATTTTACTTAAAATTTGATCTTTTGGTTCAAAAACTAAAAAATCACAAAATCAACATATTTAACTATAACATACATATATTTCAATATATTTTTTCAACGTATTTTTTTTCTTAATATTGGTGAAAAATGCTTTCAATTGATACCAAACACTACAAATTTATCTTCACTTTGAAATTTTTGGACTTAATTAACTAATATATGTTGATTAATTATTATATATATTATTATTATATATTATTAACATATTTGCGTGGAGCCAATTATTTTCGAATTTCTCATAACAAAAGCTTTAAGATTGCTAAATTTTTAAGTAAGTATCATATTTTGTTCCATAGTTAGACATCTTTACGCCATATTGTAATTTGTATTAAAAAAATTGTAATAACTATTATTGAAAATTGAAAAATGATATATTAATTATAGTTACCAGCTCTTTTGTGAACACTGTGATATCATTGGTTAGAAGAAATTTTACTTAAACGTTGATCTTTTGGTTCAAAAACTAAAAAATCAGCAAAATTAACCTATTTCACTATATCATATGTATATTACAATATATTTTTCAATGTATTTTTTTTCTTTATAAAGGTGAAAAATGCTTTTAATTAATACCAAACATGACTAATTTATTGCTCCATCTTAATTAAAATTAAAATTAATTTTATTAATTAATTAATAGTTAAATAATAAGACTCCATCTTGGAGCCATCAATTTTTTAATTCCCTATAGTCAAATAAGTAAGTGTGCAAATTTTCATGCTTATCACTATTTGCAATATTGTTGGCTTAGGAACCGCACTACAGTCAAAGATGATGGGCGAATCTTGTTTGTTTTGCAGCACGGCAGTCATCTCGATTTGTCCGAGTAAAAGATAGGCCTACACCAGAACATTAATGATAAATACAATATTTCTCTAACATACGAGGAATACCATCTTCTCCCTTTTTTCGATGTAAACGTATACTGCTCCGTGCCTTTTAGTTTAGCGGAAGTCGCATACAGTTACGGGGCAAGTCCGAAGGGACGTAGGTTCAGATCCGGTATAAAGGATGGATTTTGGCAATTTCCTTCATCGTCGCAAAAATAAAGCACCGACTCTTGACTCGCTCACTGATACATGATTCTGAGCACCGTGTTTTTCAAGTAGTCCCTTATGTAGGCTACAAAACATGAGATTTTAAAACTTGTCCAATATATCGCAGGTCCTTGCAGTTACAAGAATAGATTATAATATAGCTTGAATTTAAAATCGTACTAACTTTGAATTTAGTTAGTTGTAATTTGTGTAACAATTTTCCGTGCCGTTTAATAATATACTGCCATATAGTTAAAAAGGTGTTTCGTTCAATACTTTATATGGATCTGCGTTTATTTGGTAATCGTTATAGACTTTAGCAGACGGATGCACTGCAGACGGGAACACATACCAGCAACATGCCCCAACACAGATATCTTAATAATATAATAACATCATTTACCGTTGTTTCCGTAAAAGGAAGTCGAAGGTCGAATGTCATAGCGGTTTTATTTGAGCAGCTATAATGCTAAGGGCTAACTACGATGGCCATGCCACACTTCTCTCTGGATTTACGAGGTCTGAAATAGCTCTGTCTGCATAGTTGAGACCTGCAGATGTTATCTCATGCTAATAGCTCATTACGGGTACGGGAGATTATTCTAAGATCGGAAATGCTATTTGCACATGACTCGTTCCGCCGGATGTGTCGTCACGTTGCAAGACCGCACTTCTCGTCTGTCCTTGCAATCGACACCTCGTACTATAGTAGGGTCCGACGTCTCAACGGTTTTTGCCAAGAAAAGAGGCATTTTCAGGTCGTTTAAATCAAAGAAACCAATTTTATGCTTTCCAGTAGGAGTGTGCGTCGTGCCTGTGACGACTTCTTCGTGCTTGTTCAAGGGTAACGCCTAGTGTTTAAATAGTAATAAAACATCGCAATAACTGTGGATCGTCTAATTTGGTCTAATTACGTTCGAAAATGTTATACATTAAGTTGAAACAAACACGGATACATAAGTATGGAACATACAAAACGAAGCATTTAAATCATATTATCGTAAAAAGGTGCACAAAAATAACATCATCAGTAAATTATTATGTATTTTGGTGGAGGTGCCGGGTTCAGAAACAGAAACATTCCACTGGGGCTAGCCCCGTTCTCCTGATTTTGTGTGCGTGACTGTAGATTCGTTGTTGAAGAACAATCTCAACAAACAATCGCAATACGCATCAGAGTTAATGCTCGGTTTTATTACAACGTATAACACATGCACCACACAGACGGACGGACGGAAGAAAGGGCAGACAAGCCAGTATATGGGAGGTTCGCTTCCTAATTAAAAGCATAATACTAAATTCATTGTTGCCATTACTCCCAAATAGAAAAACGATATTGCTACAATGTGTAAAAAATAAGTAAATATGTTTTGTACGCAGTATTTTTCAGTGACTTTTAGTAAAATTTGGATCTGGTTACAAGAATTATTGTGTAGAGTGTTATAGCGACGGTTTAGAATTATATACAAATTATAAATGACCACGTAATTTCACAGGATTTGCGACCTCTCATTTAAAACTTTTATTCCACAGTGGCTCATATATGAATAGTTTATTTATTGCTGCGCTGAAATCCCCTTCCCACATGCACTAACACAAGCTTTCAGACCGTCGAGGTTTGAATTCTAAATTATTAATTTCTAAATTAATTACAATTTTATACAGATTTATAGGTCGTAAAACAAATTGTTATTCGCTGCACTGAGCATTCTCTCTTATTTTTAAGAAGCAAATACCCCCTATGCCATCATTTCTGTCCGTCCGTCTGTGCACGTGGCACGTCTCTCGATAAAAACTGATTGACCTATGATTTATATGCGTTCTATGGTTGAATGTAGCCTGCAACGAGGTGTTTTGTTGAGCCTTGGATTGATTGGATATTGCTTTACGTCTCATATTTATGCAACTTGGCTAATCGAGACGAAGGGAGGGACGTAAGGGATGACGCGGAGGGACAAGGGGTGGACAGGCCTGTGCTGGTCAGAACCAGCCACAAGCGTGTGGGGAGGGCAGGGGTTCCCCCACGTCGTGGTCGTCTCCGTCTGTGTCATCATCCGTCCGTGTTGTCTTTGTCGTCGCCGTCGGGGAGGTAGTCAAAGGGAAGGGATTCCCCGACGACGACCCAGAGCTCGCCATTAGTTTCAGGGAGTGAAACTCCCCTATTCACGGGCCATACCGCGAGAAGGTGTCGAGCTGGAATTCGATTGAGTGGTTAGTGGGACACCACCATGAAAAGAGGCCAATTTTATCAACCCGGCACCTCCACCAAAGGGATTTGAGTTAGGGATAAGTTCTGTCTGTGCATCCTTCTTCGAACATTTGTTGGTAAAGTATTTGCGCCACATATTTGCTTGCGTTCTTGTTACATTGAACTGTGCATGTGTTCATGTGAATGTTAAATTTGATATACACAAATCATGCCAAATGCTTAGTGGTTTGTTATGATGGTCCAGGTCCACTATGGCCTATGCAACTTGTGTTGTGTTACTGGATGAACAAGCTGAGTGTAAATTGTTATTGTAATTTGAAATTGCTAATTTGTGTGATATAATGATGTGATGATGTGTTATAAATTAATTTAGATATTTTGTGATTGTGAAGCATTTCAACTTGAATGAATGGGAATTAAAGGATAATGTGTCACGTCAGGAAAAGTATTGCTTTTGATGATCGCTTTTGCGCTACTTTTGCTCGTACACTATTTCTTTGGAGAACGTAATATGTGCCATATGTGCCATGTGTGCCATATGTACCAAACAAGGAGCCGAGAACGGTGGCTAAAGTGGGATGTGCGCAAGAGAATCGAGACTTCGAAGGTCGCGGGTTTGATGCAATTATACCACCGGCTTTACTCATAAACAGTCTACACTCGAGCGAAGCGTGAGGCGTGTAAAAGGGATTAAGTTTTATAAACGGCTTTACCGATAGTGCCTCAGTGATTGCACGCAATACTACTTACTATACCTCCAACAGTAGACCTCACTGCAAGTATCCTGATTTTTCAGACATGAGTCGAAATCGGAATACAGCATCTATATATATATTGTTAACTAAAAAATAATATAGGCCTGTAGAGAAAAGAAGAGGGGTCCATTAGATTAGATTAGATTAAAGCAGATGTTTTCGCGATCACATGTTTCCTGCAACATATATTTCCTCTTGTTAAACCTTTTCGTGTATGCGAATGGCTGAGCAGATATTTATCAGCTGTTTATAATTATAATTACTATTCGAGTTGAATGGTGCGAACCTCGAATCTGCTGCCATCCAACCGGAGGCTGGCCCTACAACATCACCGTGAGCATAGTCGTGTGTAGGCTAGGTGTTGGTGCGAATCTCGTCTGTTCTACGCAAAACATATTTTTAGATCTACCTTCGTCACAAAAGCCCTGAACGGGCGAACCCAATTCGACGAGAATCGAATGTAGATGATGATCGTAAACGCGCGTACTGCAAGTGATTGACAGAAAAAAATTGGTGCGGGGCAGCGAGGTCATATTGATCCCCCGACCGTGAGGAGATGTGTTCCACACGGCTGCCGACCGCGGAGGCCGGCGCATGTAATGGAGCGAACTATAGTGGTCATTCAAGTAACAAACATATTATTGGGTAAGTAAGTATAAGGATGACCTCGCTTTGGTTTGTTGTCAATTGAGCAATCCTCCTACCCACACCCAAGGTGTAAACTGCGAATGACCGTCCCCCTACGGCCTGGGCTATAGTGGTGACATGACAGCCCCCCTCTTCACCCCTCTTATGGACGCCAGTCGTCCGGCAGACGCAATCTCGATGTAAATGAGATCGCCAAATTGAACGGGGTGAGAGAAGAGGAGAGGAGGGTAGCACATCGGCGCCTTGGTGCAATCTTCCAGGCCGAAATTAGAGCTCCGGTCGGGAATTGCGCGTTTCTTGTGCGATAAAACCGTTGATTCAACAGGCATTACTCACGGCTAGCCTCGTCGTTGGTTGATGCTTTGGTGCCATGTCGGGTGGTTCTCCCCCCCCCCCCAACCGCCCTTTATTTGAACGCGATTATACGAAGCAAAGAAACGTCATTTTCTTGTCCTATCCTAATGAATGGTTTCAATAAACAATCCTACACCTACTAAAGGATGGTGGTTTGATTCCTACTTAGGCTATACTTGATGCAAGGTATCAGATAATATGTGTCTTCATCTTCATCTATAGCTCGCTAATATCAGTTGGTGTCTCTTGGTGACGATTTAGCGGATTTACGAGTTAAATTGTTCGTCCAAACAATATACTAACGTCAACTAAACATATTTACGGAGTTAATGGCAATGCTTTTAAATTATTTATTCTGATGGGTAGCAAAAAATCATCCAGAGGAGCATGGCCAAGGCCAGGCGAAGACGGACGGCATGAGGTATTTCACGCCCGGAGCAAATCATTTGTGCAGCCCCCCCCCCCCCCACCCCTCCAGCATCTAACCACATCCTGCCCATGAAAATCATAGCATGTGTGGAGAAATATCATAATAATACTGCTGGCGTATTTAAAACAATGCACTATGCTGACGTTGTATGAATGAATACACGCACTATTTTGTCATAATGTTTGTTGTCCACCTGGATATTAGACCAGGATTACCGGATATAATTAAATAAAAGTGCCTCAACCGTGGCCGAAACTCTATCAAGCGCGATGGTGATACAAAGGGCTATATTTTCGGTTTTCGTTCGACATTTTGCAGGCTAGAGATACAACATAGTCAAACACAATGTTATTTGTAGTCCAATACTGCCCGTGATCGCCAATGTAGATTTGCTATTCCCCTTCTATAAAATTCCAATTTTGCCTCCAAATATGATTATATTTTTTTCTTACGGACTTTCGCTCTTTTATTATATGGGCGTTCTCACATTAAATGTTATGAACAGTCTTGTATTGTGTTGTGGTGTGATGTGGTTAAAATTTTCTAAAAACTTGCCCCCGAGTCGGGATCGAATCGAAAACCACCGTATCTACGTTTATTATCAATGAAAAACTAAAGACACGGCAGTCGTACACTTTTGTGCAATGTTGGATACAAACAGTGCATTTGAAAATTAAATCTAGTTTATCCAAAAATCTCAAATTTGGAATTATTTATAATGTTTTATTCAATCAAATTTAGGCCTACTTGTTTTACTTTTGTGCTCATCCGTCAATAGCCTCTTAAAAAGCAATAACAATAAAATCATGTGTATTATTTCTTTAATGGCCAAAATTACAATATACGACGTCCTGAATGGCAAGCACCTACGAACCCTCAATATGATAAAAAAAAACTTTGTATTCTCAATAGTACTTAGAGATGAAGATGAAGATGTTGATGTTTCCTTAAAAACACTTAAGAGCGTTGTAATTAGTCAATTAATTAAGCCGCACGTGCTTACGGCGTTAGGTAGATTACAATCTATATTATATCATTAGCTGTTGTCGGCTTTTGCGTGGTATTTACACGCAAGCATTCGCCCCCCTATACAGTAGCTGTTATCATGGAAGTTGGTTGTATTTGAATTTTAAAGTTTACCCAACAATTCACGCATTCTTATAATTAGTGCGTGTGAAGAGCACGTTGGTTGCTTGCGGCGGGCGGAGCGGTAGTGGGAGGGAGGGCGAGGGGGTCGGAGATCTTGCTTGCTCTTCGCGCACTGCTCCGGTTCATTGAACTGTTTTGCCGAGCACCGCGCGAAGTAAGTTCCCATTGCGGACGTTGACGCGTACAGCGCCACGCACAAATTGTTTGTTCTTTCGGTCTTCTTTCTTGTCACGACTCGGGAGGCCACGGACGACCTACCTGTACCTGCTAATCAGCCGAGCCGAGGAGTTCGTCCTCCCTCGTTCGCTCACTCTGTGGCAGTGGTTGATTTCCTGGCATTGACGACGCCGACGCCGACCGTGCTTGAGGGGAGACAGTTTCCGAGAACGTTGGACCCCTCGGTACATTGGGAGGGGGGGGATTAATTACCTGCCGTCTTTGCCTTCTCACCCGTTCCCCTCTCCACAACAACACGCGGTTCAGGTGCACTACCCCCCTCCCCCCCACTTCCCAACCCCCGGCGCACACACTAATTGAATCTCAGTTCCAGAGGATTAGAAACAGTATACACACAATTACACATTCCAATTTCACTAGAAGCACAATTTCTAAATTTACTTTACCACAAACTTATTACGAATGTTAAAAATATCCATTCCCACTGGGACTCTTAACTATTAGTTTTCTATTTTCTGTAAAGTGGTGAATACGACTCATTTTTTGTTTTATATAAGCAAACACAACCTTCTCAGCACAGATAAGAAGTTAATCGATACACAAAATTTATAAACTACAAAGCTGACATGGCACCTGCACCAAAATACTGTAAAGTGTAAACGAAAGACTTTATTTTCCTATGTGTTAGTTCTGCCAGATACCATACGAGTTCACCACGTTCTTTCATTATGCTGTCAATTCGGAAACAAAAAATATACAGCTATTTTACAGCATGCAGACGAAATGGTATCTCAGTCTCTCTCCCTTCTCTTCCGTTCCTACACTTCTATAACAAAGCTTCTAACACACACAGGCCTATACGTGAAACTTAATTATTGTGTTATAGTCTTCTACTTTTGGGAAACTCCTATTTATGGGCTCTAGTCTAGACAGTTAACACTTGTGTGGGCCCAGCCATTCCATGCCCAGTCAACCCTTGTTCTGGGAAAGTGGTCTATTTTGATTCATGATTGCCTTCAAGACGTGGGAATTCGTAGATGTTATCTCTTCAGAGAAGACCTTACGGTTAGAACAGATTTTACAACTGAAGCAGCGATTCGTTGACAACATTGCTGGCTAGTACAGCTGTATTATAATTCATTAATCAGTAATCACCATCATCATTTTGTGTTTTGCGTTATTATGATATAATAATTTAATAAACAAAAATACAAAATATGTAGGCCAACCAGTTTCAATAATTTATTAGTTGTAATGATGCATTATTTTTTTATTTGTTATGGTTTACCATTCAAATAAGTATACATATAGATAGCATTACAGGCCAATATTTAATTAGTTTAAATTATTAAATTCCCTTGACCATCAAACACACGCACGCATATTCATACGCATACACACATACACCAAACAATAATTTTTCATCGTATCCAAATTAAACAAGTGTAAAATAATTCTGTGCAAAGTGAATTGAGATATTAATTTATTTTAATACAGCATACCTATTAATATAATTGCGAACATGTGCAACAATGGAACGAGTCTAAGTAATGTTCTTGTCAACTCAAATCACAAGGGCAAACAAATTATCACGATTACACATTCGTCACATTCTTTCTTTTTTTCGCATAATTTTGTAGATTTGGTTCATAATGAATGAACACCAAACTCATTTTCCACCCACATGCCACATGTTGTGATTTTTATCTTGCTGCTAGCAAACAGTTTGGTTATGTTCGTATTGTCACTGTTCGTTATAAATGCACGTGCACGCGGCCTGCACGTATCATTGTTTTAAAATGATAGGTTTTATACATCCGGCATCGAACAAAAGTCCTAGTTAACATTGCCTAGCGCTAGTGGCCATGTCTCTGGTTATAAATGCGACAGTGTACAATTTAATACGCCTATGACGTAAAGTGATAAAACCGAATTGCTTTCAAGATAGTAGAATAGCGATTGTTTTCAGTTTGATGACTGTGTACTGTATGCGCTGTTCATAACATAATTTCAACAAAAACTTCATATAATTAATTAGTATGTGGGGCCAGCTATGTCATCAAAGTTATCACATTCAAAGTATTATTTTAAAGCTCAATTTTCATTGTCTGTTAATCACATTGATCCTTTATTTGTAAATCAGTTCCAAAAATTGTGAATGGGGTAAACTTTGCATGAATACATCTAATTCTAACCAAATGTGGGAGGGCCAAGGGCAACAGTAACATACATTTTATGAAATCATATTCTGTCTAGCATTTTATATGCTAAACAATAATTAAGATGGCATTTTCATCAGACTTTCCGAGCTTAGTGGTACTGTCAAAAACAATCAACAAGTAAGTTAGAAGATAATGCAATAGAAAATTGCAAGAAGTTTACACTTTAAAATAACTTTAAACTACACCAAAGTTGTAACCAAAGTATAGATATATTTTTACTAGCGGTTGTGGACGTGGAACCACATGCAGTTAAATTAACTATTGTTTCTCTCCATAACAATTGGCAGTTTTTATTCGTAGTTACATCGTCGCCACAGTGTCGTATTGTGTACCGGGTATTATTCTTTCCGAGTACAGAGAAGAATAAGGTCATTTTGTGCGAGGCGAGGGGTAAAGAAAGTTTCGTCATCATCAATCACAGAGGGGAAGGGAGGGTGCTTAGTGGGCTGGAAGCGCCAGGATAGGGGGTGAGGGCGGGGGACGTGAGATGAAGCCTGGAATTAGAGGACTGTCATCGCTACGAGTGTGCTGCTCTGAGTTGACGCTTAATTAATTCCAAATTGTGACTCATTTGTTGAGAGCCAGTGGCGTAACGATCAACTTATTTCTTACTCACTGATTCTCTAACCAGAAAATCAAGACCGTGTTTTCAAGTACATCTTTAGCGATCGGGACAATTTTGAGATATAAGAACTGTCAACAAAATAATTAACGTCGTCATTAAGGAACTATTTTCATGTTCACTGTTCTTTTTGTATTTTATTTTCATACTCTATATTGCTTTTAATTTAAATTAAAATATGTCTAAACATTCTTTATTTGAGTTTATCCCAATAAAGTGATGGTATAGTGAACTATTGAGTAAACTATAGAATCGTTAGGCATAGACTTTTGAGTCTCTTTTCTAAATGTTTTTATATGGATACAAAATGTAATCAAACCTTATCCTACAATAGGATTATATGATCGAATAATTAAACTGGATGACGTGCAAGTACCAAGTGATATCACATGCTCGTACGTACAGCTATACGCTCATGCAACTCTGGTCAATTTGGGAAAATTGTGATTGCGGCATAAGGAGTACAATCAAAACATAGGAAAAGCAAATAAGTATGTAGCAAAGTACCTACTGACAAAACGTAACGACAATTAAATGCAACGAATCAGATTTGTATCTTTAGTTTCGGGGACTCGTTTGGTAGCAAATTGATTTATTTATAGATTCGTAAAGTATGCGATGCCCTCACCACGCGATATGCATACATTTAGGTACATAGCGAGCATTCATCCTAAGCAACTACTGCAGAACGCTCCATTCCGACATGCGATGATTCCCCACTAGAGGTCGAAACCTTGAATGAACGGCAAACACGCTAACAAGTTGGGTTGGGCCAACAATAGGATTGTATTTTTTGAAATTGTTTGATGACAGAAACATCGATTTAACTTGCTTTCTTCAGTTTTACTACGCCGCATCGCGAACACCTTTTATAGTCACGTTGATGGATGAGCCTTTTTGGCCTGAATCGCTATATATTCATACATAAAAAAATAAAAACGTTAAAAGTGCGATTTTTGTAAGAAATATTTCTGCGATTTTACCCTAAATAAGGTCAAGTTTAGGGATTGCGAAGTTCCCTAAAGTTTTCATCGAGATTAGAGTAGGCCAAGAGCCGTTTGTCTGGTAGAGAGCAAACATCGCACAAATAAGCGAATTACACAACAAATATTTATTTGATTGATTGTACCAAAAGACGCGGCGATTTCCAAGTTCAGAGATTTCAAAGATTTCTGAAAATTTCATCAAGAGCGGTGTAGCAGTTTGTTCGATTCAGAGCGAACTGGAAAATAACGTACAAACAAACAACAAGGAAAAATCTCCCGAGCTTTTTTTTCAATTGAAGTTATCTGTGTTTTTAGTTCTAATTGGATGAGCGTAGCGAAGATTCCATTTCACTATACTGGAGAAAAAAATCCAGAATGTTTTTTTTTCTTTCTTTTTTTTCTGTATTATTGTGTGTTTGTCAGCACGATTCCGGCTAAACCGATACTCCAATTGCGATGAAATTTTATGGAGGCCTTCGAAATCTCTGAACTTAGAACTGCCACGTTTTTGAGCGCAATCGGAATTTTTTTCGATTTTTAAAAACTTTCTTCGACTTATAACACCTACATGCTTTATCCGATTTTTATGATTTTTGCACAGAACCTTAAGTCCATCAATTAAGATATTCGTGTGAAATTTGAACGCAATCAAAAAATTATTTCTCATGAAAATCGAAATTTTACGTATTTTTTCTTTTTTAAAACAATTCTTTGACTTATAACACCTACATGCTTTATCCTATTGTAATGATGTTTTCACAGAACCTCAATTTTATAAATTAATATATTCATGTGAAATTTGAGCGCAATCAAATAATTATTTCTTATGAAAATCGCAATTTTACGATTTTTTATTTTTTTTAAATTACTATTAATACTATTAAGTTCATTTTTCATTTTCTTTAATTTAATTTTAAAAAAATCTTCAAATTAGTAATGATTTTTCCACAGAACAACAAAAAATCCGCATAACACATGGAAGCTCAATGCACCAATCACGCTCATCCAACAACGCGGCGGGACTTAAGCGTTTTCCTAGTCGGGTAAGTTGTATACACATATTTTCGCAATTTATTCTGTGTATTGACCTCACTTGTTTTGTTCTTGTACTTCTTCATTTTTGCAATTTTTTTTTGATTGTCATTTTATTATGTACTAGATTAGACCATTCCAACTACTAACATTATTGCATTGCTGTGATATTTAAAAAATGTGGATGTTGGAACAGGTTTAGAAAAGTGTATTTTGGATTCGCCACCAACATTTTGTCAGCATTTTGGATTTAAAAGAAAAATTGATAAGATTAAGAATATCAAAAGACAAGTTTAATTGTAGAAATTACAATAATGTCTATATTATGCTGTCTGTGTTGCAGTCCGCTATAATTTATTCCAGTGCATCAGTAACGATTTGAAATGTGCAGAGGGTAGCGGTAAAGGTGAGGGAGGCATGCAGCCGTGCAGCCACACGTAAAACAATAACATGACAACTGGCAATAAGAGCAATGAGCGCATGGCCTAGATCGAGAATTATCCCAGCGTCCGTCTGGGATTGAGGACGACCTGGTTTACCCCGACGACGCGATGCGACGCGACGCGCTACGGAGATCGAACCCGGGTCAGGAGGTTTAACGATCCTCCGACCGATCGATACCATTGGATTAATTAACTTACGCCGACGTGACGGGGCTACGATATCTTTGAGGGTGATCTCCGACGATTGTCTGCGCATGCGTGCTAGCGTCGGCGTCGTTCGCTGGTCACGTGGTATAATTCATAGATACATGACGGCGTCGTGCGTCGCGGCGGCAGTAAGTGTAATAGGAAGCTTAGCGTACATATTTCCCGAGTGAACGGGGGTAGAGTAGACCCAATTACAACAAGGCGCTGCGCTGCGTTCAATCTGACGTGATATGTGGGCCAGAGAGAGACGCTCGATGAGGGGAAGTGAGGGAGGAAGAGAGACGTAGTTAAAGTTTGAGGGGAAGTTTCTCTCCCCTAACCCCCCTCGGCTGTCCAAGGTATCAATGCGCAACAGAGAAAGGGTGCATGCGCAAATATCCCCAGTTTATACGCGCAATCACACACACGAATAGGGCATCAGTGAGTAGGACGTAATGGACAGATTCAAGTCGAGTTTCAATTTCAGGGCCAATTACAAATTTTAAGACGCATTCAAAATTTACGAGCAGAGCAAGTATTTATGAAATGCTCTCTTAGTGGAGTGGAGGTGACTGAAAAGGCACCACATAGACTTGTTTTTAACAGTCTCCAACAAAAATCTTTGCTGAAAATACTGAGAAAGTTTTTGATAAGTGACAAACAAAGTGGAAACAAATTTCCCACAATCACCGTTATTTCAAAATAACACTATCCAAAGCCAACATCAAAGTCGATGTCATTATTCAACAACTGGAGTGAGTTGACTGAATATGAAAGAGGAGGGAGGAGGGATTTGGTTCGGTGGTATAGTCATCTAATCGACCCGCACTCTGTTCCCCCTCAGTCCTCTTGTTAAAAAGATATACGGGCCACTGTGTCGAGGGTTTTGTGTGCGAGGAGAGAGGAGCGCTTGTAACCAACAGATCCCACCCTGATAGACCTCCCCATGCCCCGCGACCTGATCAATACTTAAGCCTGCTTCCCGCCATTATTGACCCGAAAACCCGGACCGCGACTGCGCGTTTCGCGATAGACAGGTGCGCATCCGTGCTATCTCTCTCCGCAAGCCACCGGCCTGCCACTGCCTGCACGGTGGCTGTCATCGAACTGTTTTATTTTCTCTTGTCCTTTGGCTTTTCTGAGTACAGTAATTGGCTTAGGAATTGCAACGCCCTTTGTTTGGCATTTAGGCTTGGGTTGTTCATTCATTGCCAATCGATTGTGCGACCAAGAGGCGTTCGTTAGTTAGGAGATGCTCCGAGAGTCTGCAGGGGCTGGCCGATCACACACGTCGAGGTCCGCCGAACGAGTCGAGTCGGGTTCGAAACCCGCCACTCTAATTTCTATCCCCAGTACTTCATCTTACATCGAACTTATTACACACTACACTCTTGATTTAATTAAACCACCCGTTGCAATTAGGCCCTTTATTCCCAAATCTTTAATAAAGTAGAAAATTTGATTTCCGTGATCTCAGTGGGACTACTTAACTTATGTTTTTAAATTATTTGTATTGTTGTATTCAGGAATTGCCGTGTGTATAATGATAATATAAGCACCGGGAGAAAAGGTATTAGGGTATGAGTAAAGAATTACTTATCTTTGGTGAGATAGAGAGGACCTACCATAGATTGATTTGGATGAACGAGAGGAGACGAGAGAGAGAGAGAGAGAGAGAGAGAGAGAGAGAGAGAGAGAGAGAATCAAACGCAAGCAAGCCACACCAACGAACTCCTTGGCGGTTGGCGCCAATTAGGGTTGCAACAAGAATGTGCGATTAATGACTATTAGGCATTAGCTGTTAGCCTGTTGCAATCGGTATGGCTATCGTTCGTTCGTTACCAATTCGAACAAACCATCGTGGTATTCAAAATTACCTGTCGGCAAAGAGTAAAAATCCAATGTAAATTGACCAGGTCTTCTAAACTAAAGGCTATGTGGTCTTGTGTTCTTTTGACGGCAGATGTGGCAGGTTGCTAGATTACACGGTCGGTCATGTGTTTTTTTCTTAGTAGGGGACCTACCTTCTTCGAGGTAGACAGACAAGTTTATAAAACAAAACGTCTTCTCTTGGATTCTCTCCCACCCGACCGATCCGATCCACCTTCGTTTCTTGGAGCATCAGGACGACCTTGGACTTATATCCACCCGGCTAGGCTGTTCTGAGCTCTCAGACTTAGCAACACCACGTGTACTGAGTGGGTGTCAAGCGTCATTTGTCTCTAACTATCCTCCATAACGAGTATATCATTCATTGGTATTACCTTTATCAGTAAAGTTTAGAAATTCATTGCATATGCTATATTTTCTTCGAATCGATGTAATTGAGCTGAGTCTGACCAAAGTTATGATCACATCATCAAGGATGGATTTAAAAAACATAACTCATCATATTTTACGACCGAGACGGGAGACTAACATTCAGACTCATTTTTTTAAAAAGTAAGATGAACTTTATTTTGTTTTTGTTACACAATTACAGTTAGTTGTACAGAAAAACATAACAAAAAATGGCGAGGTTCACTGAAAATTAGTTGTGTAACTGACTGAAAATCTTGAAGAAGGACGAGTTCCTTTTTAGGAAACTAGTGGGAACACACATACCTTTTCCAACACCAGGAGCTTGTGATTTGAAAAGTTACTGTGGTGCGGAAACTAGGAACGAATAGCTTTAATTCCCTGATTCTGAACCTGTTCTTTACGCTTTCGTAATTCTACCGAATTCAGGAGCAAAGATTTTTAAAATACGAACTCAAATTGCTTCACTACATTAACAATTTCCTATATGAGTATATGTACAAAAGATTATTGACCCGGAGTGTTACATTTAAAAAAATATTACCAGGGTTAGAAACACATTAAAAAATACCTTATTTTGTTAATGTTTTTGTGACCCTGGTAATTTGTTTAACTTTTTTTATTTTACAATCGAGTAGTGTTTGGGAAAATTTGATTTGGCATTTTTGTAAGCTTATTTTTTTTAGACGAATGTGAACGTGACTTATATTAGTTTTTCGACAAAGTTTCTTTTCCTAAAACAACGTTTTATCTTGGGGAGCTTGAAAATTGCTGACTGGATTTGACTCAAAATATATACGTGAATTTTATATTTTACTTATTCCGTTGTCATTTTGACAGCGGCTATATGAATTAATCAATTAAATTTTTCTTTCACCGGTGTATTCCATATGTTCTAATATGCATAACAAGTTCGATCAATTTCTCTACAACGAAACCAAAGCCATTCTATTATAATCATGAAATGCTATAGACTAAAATATGTAACACAAAATACATCAACTTACAACCTTCATTATAGCTTCAACCTATTCAAAATCGTAAATATGTATTCAAGCACCTATTGAAACTTTCAACAGATATAGTTGAAGATGACTTCAAATATAAAGTATGAAGTATATGTTCACCGTTTTAATCGTAGGTGGTGGAGGTGCCAAGTTAATCAGAGGTATAAAAGTAAAAATTCGTTCCTGTTTGTGCATTAAATGTCGATAATGGTGTAGGCGCCGAGTAATACCGAAATTATTCTGTGTCATCTTCGTTGAAGCACAATTACAACAATAAAACGCATGCTGATAGGGCGATAAAGCTTGAAAAACAGACGTGACACACGCACAGACGCACAGATGACGTACGTATGGACAGAAGAGGGATGCTTATATTTTAGAGGAGCTTCGCTCCCTAGTTTGCATTTACTTCTTCACGTGAATACTACCAGGGGTACCACTCATCAGTCTTTTGTATGTACATTTCTATACGAATTCTAGTAGTAGTGGTAAATTAAAACTTAATCTCTGGTAACATTATAATACGCACTAAAAGTGTTCATCAGAATCAAATCAAATATATAAGGATGTCAATATAAAATATTACTTTAGCAAATAGCAAAGTTGTTTCGCCAATGAGTTCGTCGGACTCCCTCATTGAAATCTCCTGTCTAATGCCAATGCGTAATTCAGTGTTGTCCTTATGTGAAACCCTTTGTCTTGAAATGTCTAACTTTTAGTTATTACCAGCTGAAAGATGCCAAACATGACGGTTTTTGCTATCGCAATATATCGAGCAATGCAATATTCGGGTCCCTATAAAAAGTGGTAGGCCTGTAACTAAGTACTCCCACTTCCAGTCAGCAGTGGCGGCTAGTGTGGCACCCATGGCCACGTGCTCCACCTGTGTTTCTCAAACTCCAATTAAACCATTGTGTATCATTCCAGATACTTACATAAGAATTACGTTCTTATAAAAATGAAAGTACTTGAATGCTGCAAACAATTGAACGTTTTACTCTACCTTTTTCAGAAAATAAAACACTCTTTCGTTGGTATTCGAGCTTGCGGCAAAGATGTTGCTTATTAAATCGAACCGAGTTTATTTTATTTTTTGCTAGCCAAAACAAAGTGATCCAGGACTGATCCCTTGTAGCCAAGCCAACTCTGCGGTCAGTTAGGAATGGGTTTGTATCATTTTCAGAAGGAATTGTAGTCTAAAAGCATAATATTCATCTTCAATCTTGTCGATTGAATATAAAATGATGTACTTTTGTACCGGTACCGGGTTCCCCTCCTCCCTTCTTCGTCATCATCATCATACTTATCACTGGTCACTCTAAAATGGCAGAAAATGTTGTAATTGGCCAATTCAAAAATAAATAAATAAATAACCTTTTTTAAATAGATATACATTATTATGATATAGCTAACGTTGTATTTTTAAACAAAAACTGTGTATGAGGCAGTGCTCTCGCGTAATTAATCTGTTCTTGAAATAGATATTTATTTATAAAGTTAATAGTAAATGTTTTCTTCAAAAATAGTAAATTTAAAAATATGTAGTTGGGACTTTGTGTAAGAGCTACTAATAATAGGCCTAGAGGTTTGACATGGCGAGTATGGAACATCCGACGTAAAGAGGGGTGGGTGTGGAGTATATACTTATACTATAATAATATTTATTCTCTGCGGGATTTTCAATCCAGATTTTATGCTCGCAAAAAATGAAATGTACTTTAATTTATTTGTATTGTTTAAATTGTGAACATCCCATCTTGGCGATGACAGAAGAAATAGGAAGGTAATAAATAATCGTGTGTGTGGCTCCCTATACAAGAATTGCTTCCAGCTGCATCTCGTGCCCGAAACATCGGCGCAGGTGATGGGCCACAGCTATGCAACACCTGTTTCATTTTCTGATCTTGATAGAAATTACGTTTTCTTAATTTCTTCTTCGCAACAAAAACTGAAGAGGTCGGCATACATATTAATGATATTGGATGGTGAAGTAGAGATAATTATTATCCTTTGTGTTTGTCGACATCCAACGAAATAATAATAAAAATAACAATAATAATAATAATAATAATAATAATAATAATTGAGTTTCGTTACATTCACGGCCACTGTCAGTTGGTGTACGTCTTCTGTGAACACTGAACACTGACCTTACTTTACTTTTATGACGTAAACTACGTGTATCTATTACGTAGTCACCGACAAAGGAAGTTCATGCGTATGTATATACTCTTATTCGGTAGGTAACAGGCTCGATACCTGTCACAGGTTCTTTCGAAGGTGGGCCCTTGGCCGTTCCCACTACAGCTACCCAAACACCCTTATTACATATACTGGCTTTTAATTAGGGCAGCTTTTAAACTATAACGATGATGAGAGGAGCGACTTTATTGAAACGTGGGTTACGGAAGCTGTCTAATTAGAAGACGACCTCCACCTGCAAAATACCCTTAATAAAACCTCCCATGACCTGACTTACCATGGGAACTTCTCACCATAGTTGGACTGCTCCAGACTGTCTCTATATTATGCATTCCAGCCATTGGGGTGAGGGGTCGAATAGTTCTGTCTATATTAGTTTTAGGGTGAAGCCATCAGTCAATTAAATATATTTGATTGATTGAACGATTACAAAAATAAAAAGATGTATTTAATTTTAAATTGGTGACGAAAATTATGATTAATATTCAGACAGTGCAGCTTGTGTGGCCACAGAAAATAATTATCTTTGTTCTTGAATACCGCCGTATGCCGTATGGCTGCAGGATGGTATTTTATTGTTAAGCAGATGGCGTATATATATATATATATAGCATCTCCGTTCAACAGTAATAACAAAGTTCAAACATGGCATAGTTGTTAAACTGCTGTATAAATAACAATATGCAAGACTTTGCATTGTGTTTGATGTTTATATACGAACGAAGAATATGATTACAAATTCTCAAGCTTATTAGAACTACTAGGAAAACGCCAAAGTCGTTGTTAGACGAGTGAGCGAGTCATGTGAATTGAGCACCCGGTAACATTCCTTTTCTTGTCATAGGCTAGAGTGGTGCATTATGGCCTTACAGTTCACACGCCTTTATACCAACTAAAATCAAAACCCTATTACTTATACCTATATAATTATTATCAAACTGAAATGCAAATGTTCCCAAGTACACATGACTCGCTTATTGTACTCGTCTAACAACAACGACTTTGTCGTTTTCCTAGTCTATAGTTGGCTAAGGCGCCCTCCGAAAAGAGGAAGACCTAGGTTCAAAACCCCGAGCGGGAAATATTTTTTAAATTTCTGGATTGTATTTAAAAAATTATAAAACATGTTTTGAAATGCATACAATACTATGGAAAATATAGCCAGTACGAAATACGAGACAAGATTGCAAGGTTTACTCAATCTCCCAGCGGAATTTAGGGGAACCTTGAACGTACGTATCGTACCGATACACCTTGGTCACTGCATACAACCACTGCCTGACAAAAATGATTCGATAAAAATGACTTCTTCAAAAACAAAACCATTGTTGTTAAAATAAAAACTATTTCTTGCAGGTTTAAATCACAACGGATTTTGCTCATTTTGTTAGCAGTTCTCAGTTACCTGGTCACCACGTATGTCTGTTTAAAATTTCAGCTCAATCTATTTGGCCGTTCGGCCGTATGGGACCGGATAAACAAATAAATAAACAAACAAACATTTAATAGACAAATTAATCACGACGAAGGCCCGTTCGACTTGCGTTGTAGACTATACGTTCGCTGCGCTCACTCGTCAAATTAAAGATACGTCAAATTAATTACCACATTTGGTCAGCCTTCAATTCATAGACTAAGTAACAACTAGGGATGGACTATGACATAATATCATTCAATTATCAATATCGCACGAAAATGTCGCTATCGATATATGGAAATGATATTATTTTACAAAAGAAAATTATAAGTTTAAAAAAAATCAAAACTTTAAAAGTGATTGGATGAGCGTAGCGAGCGTAGCGAGCGAAGCGAAGATTCCATTTCACTACACTGGAGAAAAAAATCCGGAATGTTTTTTTTTTTTTTTTTTTTTTTTTTTTTTTTTCTTTCTTTCTGTATTTTTGTGTGTTTGTTAACACGATTCCGGCTAAACCGATACTCCGATTGCGATGAAATTTATGGAGACCTTCGAAATCTCTGAACTTAGAACTGCCACGTTTTTGAGCGCAATCGGGAAATTTTTTCTCATAAAAAACGCAATTTTACGATTTTTTTCGATTTTTAAAAAATTTCTTCGACTTATAACACCTACATGCTTTATCCGATTGTAATGATTTTTTTACAGAACCTTAATTTTATGAATTAAGATATTTGTGTGAAATTTGAGCGTAATCGAAAAATTATTTCTCATGAAAATCAAAATTTTACGGGTTTTTTCTTTTCTAAAACAATTCTTTGACTTATAACACCTACATGCTTTATCTTATTGTAATGATTTTTTCACAGAACCTTAATTTCGTGAATTAATATATTCGTGTTAAATTTGAGCGCAATCGAATAATTATTTCTTATACAAATTGCAATTTTACGATTTTTTTCTTTTTAAAAATTACGATTAATTAAAAAAATTAAGTTAATTTTTTATTTTATTTTATTTAATTATAAAAATTAAGTTAATTTTTTATTTAATTTAATTTAATTTAAAAAAATCTTCGATTAAGTAATGATTTTTTCACAGAACAACAGAAAATCCGCGTAACACATGGCATCTCAATGCACCATATACGCTCATCCAACAACGCGGCGGGACTTAAGCGTTTTCCTAGTGTATCAAAGTTAAGGCCTATGTGAGTCAAGGAAGGTATCGCCAAAACCTGTATAAATGTGTTGTATGTTTACGTTCTCACTCGCGCCCCGGCACCTCAACCATTTGTAATAGTCGGGACGAATTTACTGAAGGCTACGCAGCACCTCACCATAGGCCTAACTAATCACTCAAACCGAAATTTGAAGATATAAAAACATTTTTTTATATTTCGATATTCCCTCATATTGATACATCGTATCGAAATTTTGATTTATTTGCCCAACCCTACCAACTACAATCTACAAAACATTTCACGTCTAGTTCACCCAGCACTATAACTTTAGTCCTTATTTTGCATAGATCCCAACTATATTCGTAGAATAATCCAAATGTGTCTTAATAGGAAACACTTTTCGCTAAAATCGTCGTGTGAAGCCGTCACTATAATGTTCTATTTTCTGTCTTACGTAAGTATTTGCACGGTCTTGTAGATTGGACAGGGAGGGCGACAGATAAACCGCTCTATAACTATAGCTTATGAGTGACCATCACACAACATCTCGAGTTCCGCTTGGTGACGATATTTGATAACGTATTCTACATGATTATACGTGACATGACAACGTCGCGCTCAAAGAGCCGAAGAGATTTATTCGTGGAAATCTTCAATATTATATATTTGGATACTTTTCTACGAAATCGTGTTTCAATTTATGATAATTATTTATTAGCCCAATTGTTCAGTAGATCCTAAAATAAGCTAAACTAGACACCCATCAAATATCAAACCGTTGTTATTATTGTGTGTTTCGAATGGCTGGTGAAACAACTCTCTATAATTACCTGTAAGTTAAATTGGATGATTGTCAATGATTGTCAAACACATCAATCATTATAATATCAAATCTATATTGCAGACCTATCGTGACTTCTGCGTATCGTGATGTGCGTCGTGGTTAGAATGGGGATGATACCATTAACAGTGCATGTTGTCGTTCAAAGCCTGTCTTGAGGAGGAACGGCGGGAACGCGTTCCCGGGAAGTTCCTTTTTCAGGATCTTTTGTGGTCGGTAACGCGTACCTTTTCTTAGACCAGGAAATTGTAACATCAAAGTTACTTTTTCGTGGGAATTTAACGTTCCTTTCGCCGTCGTTTTCCCGTCGAATTCCATGTACCTGATAATGATATCGTAAACTGCAGTATGAAAAATATCTTGTGACATCATATCGTAAACTGCAGTATGAAAAATATCTTGTGACATCTTGTATCCTAAAATAAGCTAAACTAGACACCCATCAAATATCAAACCGTTGTTATTATTGTGTGTTTCGAATGGCTGGTGAAACAACTCTCTATAATTACCTGTAAGTTAAATTGGATGATTGTCAATGATTGTCAAACATATCAATCATTATAATCTCAAATCTATATTGCAGACCTATCGTGACTTCTGCGTATCGTGATGTGCGTCGTGGTTAGAATGGGGATGATACCATTAACAGTGCATATTGTCGTTCAAAGCCTGTCTTGAGGAGGAACGGCGGGAACGCGTTCCCGGGAAGTTCCTTTTTCAGGATCTTTTGTGGTCGGTAACGCGTACCTTTTCTTATTTTTCGTGGGAATTTAACGTTCCTTTCGCCGTCGTTTTCCCGTGGAAAACCATGTACCTGATAATGATATCGTAAACTGCAGTATGAAAAATATCTTGTGACATCTTGTGTTTTCGAAAATGGCACCAATCTCGTCAGATGGCCTGGGACTCACTTTAATAAATAAAAGAAACAATAATTTAACTCTTATCACATTTATTATTATTTAAATCAGTGATGGTATAAGAAACGTGAAAGGAACTAGGTTCCCTTTGAGTAACGAGGAACGTCTCAGTTCCTTTTTAATCAGAAGTAACTTAACTTTTCAAAGTTATTTTTTGGGGGGAACTTGCGGAACGTGCCCAAGACTTTTCAAAGCTCAAGTTTAATCGAACTGTTACAAGTAACAAAAAATTCCGCGACATGGAAACTTGTTTGTCTATGTAATATTAATTCAAAAAGAGCAGATGCAAAATTAATTTTTACAGTTAAAACTTACTACAGATGCGCGTATATCAACGGCTATCAATTTGACTATAACCCTAGCAAAAGTTGAACTGCTTTCAGTTGTATGTTTGTTTTTTGTATATTTTAGTTCTGCCGTGGGAAAGAACTATCAAAATATCTTGAGTATGACCATGCACATGTTTACACATTTATGTACTTTTCACTTTTTACTGAACTGAAATTGTTGCATATTATGTATAGAGACGATCAGCAGGACAGCAACAATTGCATTATATATTATATTCAAGAAAACTATTGATGGTATCTTTATTTTGTTAGTAACGCGTGTGAGTGTATTTGTTGTTGGTTAGTTCGCCGATGTACATTGTTCTTTCAAATATAATTTACAATAATTATGTATATTTGGCTACATTATAATATGTATGAACACAAATCACATAATATCTGTAACCCCATTCTGACTGATCACATCAATACTCAATGACGTTTTATGCGTCACGTTACGTTATTTTATTATTTTATTAATGTGTAGAATGGAACAGGATCACTGCGGCGGATGGGCCACAATAGGCCTGCTTTCCTGTTTCATTCTGTAATTTTTGTATAATGTGTACAAATTACAGAGACAAATAATAAATAATAAATAAATAAAGAAAACAGTTACTGATTAATTCCATCCGCGTTCTCATATAATATAATATTTTCCTATAAGGCAATAAAATTAAATTGCAGAATTTAATATCAATTTTGGTTATGATTAAATAAACAAGTATCTACGTTAGAACTAGGAAGTTGTCTAGGATCTAGAATAAACATGAGTGAAAAGTTTCAATCATGAAACAATTTCGTAATTGTGGGACGCTGAGCTTGGCCCAACTCAAATGCGCGCGCACAGGTGTTGACGATTGCAGCTGAACGGTTGGATATAACATTACCAAATGTTGCAGGACATCCACACTTCTCATATCTTACGATAAAACCAAATTAACGTGCGCATTCACATGTGTTTCAACTCTCAACATAGATATCCTGCAGTCTCTTTGCGTTACAAAAATCTATACACTTTGAATAAATTCCCGAAGTTCACCAAAATTGAGTAAATTATGGAAGATTCACGATTTTTTTTATTTAAACCCGATGATTATAAATCCAAAAAAATGCGCACTTGATGTTGTTCACCGTTTCGCCGGAAAAACTTGAAAGCTGAGCGTCGAAACTCGTTGTAAAACATTAGATTATTACATATTGATTTAGGATTTGGAAAGTTCGTCAATTTTGAGTATATCAACAATTGATGATTGATTTTACATATTGATATACTCAAAATCGACGAACTTTCCAAATCCTAAATTATCTGTATGTGCTTTGGTTTGCTATTGATATTTTAAACCATTTTTAGACGTTTCCATGTTGTCACTTGTCAATAGTCTGTTTGTTTACTTTTCTTCTTTATTTATTTATTTATTCAAAGTCTATCATGTGTATATAAAGTTTAGTGCATCTGTATTCGCACATTGTTCAAAAACGACGTTAATACTAAAATCAAAAATTATCATTAACCACATTTGCATAAGTTCGTCAAAATACATACTGATAGCCAACATGTGAATGTTGGTTCATGCAAGAATATCATCTGAAAATTGAAGAAATATAATTACTCTTTTCGCCAAACACGAAATGCATCATTTCATGTTACTTAGCAAAATAAAATAAAAAAATGATATCCGTTCCAAGTGCAATAATTGGGACACATTGGTATAGAAAAAGCCGACAACATTAGTTCAAAAATATCAACGTAACGAAAGGCAATTAAATACAAATTGTGTAGAGTGAACAAGAATACTAGTCAAAATAGCTATAGATTACAAAACAAGTAGGGCCGACTGAATATAGAAATTTAAGTGAAGTGGACTTAGAAACGGAATCACAAAAAATCATAAGTCTATCCAATATTGAACAGTGGGATACATAATATTTCCCATACTTTTCAAAAGCCCCGAGTTAAAAGCTGCTTTGTTTGTACGGAATTGGTAGAATTTTCCGTATCTAAGCTCTAATTATTAGAAGGATTTTTGGAATGGACAAAATATCAAATTTACTGTCAATTTTGACATCATTTGGAATACAAAAACAAACATTGTTTCTAAATATCAAGTTAAATGTCCTCGAATACTAAAAAAAAAAAAAAAATTACAAATTGTTAAATGTTTAGGTATTTTGTGATCGACAAATGTTTGGTCCAGTAGCAGAACTTCGTTTCATGGGCCCGCCCACAAAATTTCTATGAGGGCCTCCCCTAACAGATACACAAATAGGCATAGTGTTGTATTCAGGCTTTTCATCCCAGGAGGGGGGGGGGGGTATATAATATTCCGGGGGTATTATATAGGGACCAAGTACGGGGGGTTTGGGGGGCTTGGCACCCTAACAATAGCGCCGCAGGCGAAAATTTTGAAAATCAGGTTTTTAGAGTGCGTTTGGTGCGTTTTAGAAAAAAGTTGTGGTTTGAACGCAAAACCAAAATAATGTGGTTTTGTGTGTTGTATTGTGGACGCTAAAAGTTCCTAAATATCCTAGTATCAAAGATTAGTGTATTTCACCTTCAAACCGCTAGATTCACAAAACGGTAATTATAGCAACGAAAAAACAAATACAACATTTTCCAAACAGGGTGAAATACTTTTTTTTACTAAGTTTTTTTAAACGGGCCCCCTAAACGGGCCTGCAGTTTTGGGCCCTGCGGGAGCCTAGTTCCGCCACTGGTTGGGTCGCGGTCTTTTGTACAGTGTACTAAAGGGTTTTAGTGAAAACAAATGATAGAAAATACCTACTTAGTTAACCCTTTATAGTGCAATAAATAGTGAACCAATATTTCAATTCTTTCTACTTCAACAATTTGAGATTAGTGATTTTTTTCCTTGATGTTTTAGGAAAAAAATGCTGATTTTAAATTCCAGGTTGACATCAATTTTTTTTAAATGAGTTTATTTGCAAAAATAAGATTTTTTGCAATATTTAATTTTTCCCTTCGTTTTACATGTTCAAATCCAATCTACTACAGGCAAACAAAATATCCGGGACATCTGAGTTTTTTCTTTCACAATTTGATTTTTGAACCATTACAAAAATCCTTGTAATAATTAGAATTTAGTAGGGAAAAATTCTACCAATTCAGAACAAAATCAAGCAGCTTTTTACACGGGCTATAAAGTATGAAAAACTGGCATTTTAATGGTATAGATTTTGAAATGTGTTGGTACATAAGTTTACCAATAACCTATAAAGGGTTAACTTGGTAAGACGGTAGGGTATAGTGTTCCTTGTATTCGCTAAACGGTAGTTCCAGCTATTAATCAGGTCATAATTATTGCACTAGACGGGACTGCATCGCCGTTTAACCCTGCACTGCGACCACTTGTTCTCAACGACGTGTAGCGATCTCGCCATCAATCCATCATCATCACATGAGGCGACGTACATTAGTCATTAGTAGGCTAATAGCATGTGTTTTACGCTACCCGAGGCCACATCTACAGAGAGCTGGTTTTACTCTGGCAGGTCTCAGACCACGCATTCAGTGATACCTCTCTATCGTAACGTATACGTGTCCAGTCGCACGCACTGCGCGCGCAACGCACGCCGCCGTCTGACCTCTACACGATCATCACGTCATAATAAAGAGTTGAGGTTGAAAAGAGACGAAATTTAAACAAATTTTCCAGCTGGATTATTGCCATTGATTTTTTTTTCGCTAACAATATACTAAAAAATTATGTTCACATGAATCACAACGGTGAGACTGAGAAGGTGAATTATTGTAACACCCCAATCATGAAAAATACATAATTTTTTTGCCGATACCTTCATTATACCATTGTAATCAACATATTTACGAAACACTGTGATTGTACTGGAAATTCAGCCTCTATATTGAAAAAATGGCGCCCGAGAATGTAAAAATGTTATTTTGGACGCCATTTTCCAATATGGCGGCCGAAGCTCCAATCCGATTTGTGGTGATTGCAGCTCATTATCAAATGTGAAAGAATATTGACAAAATTTCAGCACTGACGTTTATAATTCAATATATTTTAAAATGAAGCCCATCATCAGTCTATGTTTTACATATGGACCAATTAAATATTATTTTTAAGTGTGGTGACAACTGACAAGTGACGTAACAAATTCGCGAATAATTTAGTAAACAGCGTTATTTTAAGTAAAGCCTCAAAATTTTGATTTTTAATTTGGCGGCGTTAGGCTGTAAAAAGTGGAATCAGTTTCTGTGGAATCAGTTCAAACTTTCTTGAGCCATGTTTTAAAAAAGTATTCAAATTTCAAAAGCGTCATACATATATGTGCAAGTTATTCTTCAATCTTGTATGATATTGTGTGGTTGACGGTTAACACTTAACACATAGGTTAATACTTAACAGTAATGAACCATTTTGGATAAAAACAATTTAGCTGCAGGAAGTGGCACGATCAATGCCACAGCAGAATTATACACGAGAGAGGCCGTGTAAATATGGGGCATCGCTAAACTAATCCATACAGGCCTATTTTTGATCACGGTCCCCTCCCACATTTCAACCCTTACCAAGTTACCGCGGTCCACCCCGTTTCCCGCCCACGCGACGTAACCAACTCATGAACCCAAACCTTTGTGTGACCTTTCGACTGAGATATATCATATACAGCTTATGATTTCTTTCTGTTCGTCCCACGCAGGTTTTATCTACCACATTTATGTCCTTTTCATCCCGATTCCCGCATCGTTCGCGTATACGTGTGACCAACGATATGGAAAGGGAAGATAATGTCCACCAGTGTGCAAAGACAATGCATGCAAACAGCATTCCGTGACGACTATTTTTTGCTTTTTTGTATTTTTTATCGGAGCTAATTCGATTAAAGTAACAGTGTGTAATTAAACTTTTTCTTATCAAGATATATTGTCGTAAATGTTTTACGATTTTATTTTTCCCTTACCATAATGCATAATTTTATTAACATTAGCATCCGGTACACATTAAATGTTTATCAATGCCTGTGGCTCTTATGTCCGAGTCCCACATCAGAATCAGACATAGTTTTCAAAAGTTATTTCATCCAATCTATCAGATCATCACCAACTGCACACCACCGTTGCAATTTGCTGTCAGGTGTTACCATTTACCAACGATTGGTTCGAGTCCACCAAAACGATTTGAATTTATGTTTTTTCTATATTTCTTCCGTAATGTTGGAACAAAAGGGATATGTACATATCTTGGCATTCTTACAGGAAACATTGAAGGCACGTATATCCCCGCCTACACGTGCATCGTCCGTCAGCTTTCATTTGTCACACGGATTCCACGTGGACTGACAGCCCTAATTGTCAACATCGTGTCAAGGCTGCAGCAGTTACAGCACAACCAAGGAAACAACGGCGTGTAGAAAGTGTTTGATTCTAAGGCGAGTGAAAGTGAAACTATGAAGAATGTGAAAGAGCTTGGTTCGTTATGACGCGAGGTGAGAGGTTCAATGGCTGCTATAGATCTATCTATCACGGACAGCATCTCGGTGTGGGGGTGGAGTGGCTGGTGGAGGGGCACGGACGGGCTCGCTCGCGCTCGGACAAGCTCTTACGACACGGTGCCTCGGCGCGGCCACCATGCATCATCACACTTCACTTTACGTATTATGTATGTATCAATAAAAAAGATTAAATGTCCGTTTCTCAATTTTCGGGACAAATAATTGCGCCAAACAATGGTATGCAATATGAACAATTGCGCATTTATATCTTGTACCATTTAATTAGTTGGTTTCGCGAATAATAAATAATCAGCCCGTGTAAAATATTTTGTAATGTGTTAAAGTTTATTATTAATTGAAAAATATCCCGTTATATTAACATGATGCCCACGAATGGATCGTGAGAACTTAACATTATTAGCCATATTTTATTCGATATTTTCTTGTGGACCTTTAATGATGGTTGTATAATTTACGACAACTGGCTACATCTGAATACGTGTTGACATTCGTGATGAGATGAAATGGCCATACTAAAAGCTACTCTTGTCCTCTTGTGAATTCAGTCTTCAGTGAGCCAATTATCATCCTGCAGACGGCGTCTGTGGCTGGGTGACATTTACCCTATGAACACACATACGTTATTATAACGTTATTATAACGTATGCGTCTTGGTTGTAAATACGTATTATACTTACGTTGTAATAACGTCTCTATGTCAATAGCTTTAACGTTTAAATTACGGTTGTAGATAACGTAATAAATACGTATGATAATACGTTATTATAACGTATTACATACGTATTAAATACGTATTTGTCATACGTAATAAATACGTATTTATCATACGTAATAAATACGTATTTATCATACGTAATAATAACATTAACCATATTCCACTAGCGCTATCTAGTAGACATGCAAAAAAGCTACCATCAAAAATTTAATTAAAACAAAAATTCTTTCAAGCCTACGAGTTTTGTGTCACCAGTCCGAGACAAGGGATACATTTTAAAGTTAGAAGAGATCGAATGCATATGGTTAAATTTTATCGCCAACACCCGGACTCGAACCCGGGATACCTTCCTCCAGATCGGGACGCGCTATCCACTCGGCCACTGCAGCTTGCAGTATTTCGCGCGTCAGCTAGCTTAAGAAGGTGGAGCCCGCGCGCGAGTAGTCTTTGTGTGAGATGTCCCATTGCGGAACAAAAATGCGCTTGCGTCTCTTGCAACAAAGTAAGAATCTATTTTAGTTTGAAACATAAGATAAAACTGATGTCGTTGAAGATATTTTTACTTAGTTATGTAAACAAACTTACCGTCTTCCATTATTAATTCATAAATTAATTTCGTCAAAAACTTCAGCGGGATGAAGTATTATTTTCAAAATAATCTTAAATGACAACAGTGCAGCAGAGGATTATCTAGATTGGTTGATTGGGTTTATTGGCTTTTAGTTGGGAAATCCAAGACAAATTAATACAAATACGGCAGAGCTTTCGTGAAACAGTGAGCAATTAATTGCTGGAGATTCACATTACACTTCCATATTTGCTTTATCTCAAATTGTATGACAACTAATTGGTAATCTCATTACGCCGCAAAAAATCAATTTGTTTTTAGAGTATCAGGGAAATACCGAGAAAACGCGCAATCAAATTGTCGTTTTGATGCAGTGTATAATAAAACGATTGTTCCGAGATAGAATCATTGAAATTAACCACACTTAGATCAAGTCGTAAGTTTTAATTAATTATTAATAAATTCATTTTATTATTTAGTTAAAGCATTCACTCATAAAAAAGTCCACGAAGGAGGAAAAAGAAATAAGAAAATAAATATGTAATAATTGGATTAATGAATATCGGCACAGCTTTTTTTAGTTATCTCAGAACTAACTTAGACTGACTTATAACATTAAAACAATTCATTATTCAATTACCTAGTATTTTAATAACTATGAATTAATTTTAATATTTATGGCGGTATAAAAACGTTTTTGAAACGTTATTGAAATACCGTTAAATAACGTTACGGTAATACCATAGTGTTTCTACGTTTGTAGTTGGTATTTCAATAACCACGAAAAAAGGTAATATTAAATACCATAAATAACGTTATTAAAACGCTAATAATACACAGTTATTTGTAACGTTTAGGCAACTACAAATTTATACATTAAATTGGTATTTTAATAATTATGAAAAAACTGTATTAAAACGTTTACGTTATTAAAACGTTATTGAAATACCGTTATTTTAACGTTACGATGTTACCAAATTATAACCGTATGTAATTGGTATTTTAATACCCATGAACAAAACATTATATTTATTTCAAATACCATTCCATACCGTAATAAAACGTTTTTATAACGTATGTGTGTTCATAGGGTATGTGCATGTCCCATCCAAACGACATATTGCGAGAAGTGTACTTGGAGGTCTGCTGGGGACCTTCACATTACGACTCGTACGCGTGTTATTTGTATGGACTATGGGGGCATGCATAATTTGAATATGAGAAATCATGATTGACATTTCATGCAATATTTTTTTTAAAAAAAGCGATTGCGTAATAAGTTAAACAACATGGAGATAATAATCCATTACAACAAATTTATCGTTTTCTATTGATTAGTCATTCATTGCATTCTCATCTCGATCACGTTGAGGAATAAAATAATAATATGTAGGGTATAGACACTTAGGCACATTAAGGCAGGCCTACATCTGATTTAAACAACTTATCAGGGTAGTTGTCGCGCCCTAAAAAGTTAAGTTCTGCTTCTGACACTCCTAACTTAATAATGTATCATTGTTTTATATTCCCTACTGGGCGTTGAGAATGGTGAATTTATTATTAAAAAATCAAACCCGATCACTATAATATTATATAAAGGTTTGTAGCGCGCATTAATTTTGCTTTTTTTATAGTACCCGTTATTTTTATATCAGTTCTTGATTTACTTATATTAAGATTTAAGAGTAGAAAGTAGGGGTTTGTTGGTACAAGAAAGTATTAGTAAGAAAAAGACTTTTAATTGTGAATCAACCATCATCCAGATTAATGTGTTATTATTAAAAAAATTACTCTCTTTTTTTATTTAATTTACTTTTAAATTTAAAGGATTTAATGAAAATATATTTTATTTATATCTTTGTTAAATTTACAAAATACGATTTTTAGGGGTATCTTAATCAAATTCTACTTTTTACAATGTGGATTTCAAGATCATAACATAGTCAGTTGTTCATGCCTACCACAACTCGCAACACTATAGGGGCGGGTGCACGGAGCTTAAACTGAAACAAAGTATATAATACGTAATTTGACAATGCCTATCAATCAATCAACTGATCCCTTGAGGCTAGTAAAAGCCAGCGTTTCGTATATATTATCTTTATAGACACAGTGTAATCAGCAAATCAATAGCTCCACAACCAAATTATATCAGGCTTGCTATCTCCCAGATTTTGCCCTATTTAAAGCATCGAACGAGGGCTGCTGATATTATAAGGCTAGCTAGAACAAACAATTATTGTAAGATGTCGCCTCTAGATTAATCCAGCTAGAACACAGTTAGAGAGTTAGTCGTTTTCTCATTCTCAAAGAGGCGACCTTCTAATACTCCATAAATGGTTGGATAAGGAAGGTAGGCCTATGTGGGAAGCACGGCCCTGGTTTTCTCATATAGCTATTCCAGTATTTGCCTTGAGAAGTAAGAAAAATGTGAAACGGCGTCGAATGACCTTCCTACTTCTCAGGCATCGAACACAGGTCTTCGTCGCCTTGCCGAGTGACCGCGTTGGTACACGAAGCGATATCGTTCAGTCTGACTCCGAGCGTTGCGTAGGTGGTCGAGGCTGGATCGCCGTAGCTGTAGCACACAGCGTTTTATTGCTGTTGGCTTATACTATCAATGCCAAACGAAAGTTCAAAACCTGTCCGGTAGGAGGAGATCAATCGAAAGGTGTAACAGACGCGCTTTTTTTGTGTGAAATGAGCGGCAATCTTTGGTTTAGGAGGGGGGGGGGATGCTTCCCGAGGCGCTTCATGCGCGCCAATATCGCGCTAAAAACAATCAAATACAAACAAAACAAATCGACATGTAATTGTGATGATCTTCTTTGAATCGTGTCATCGGTTGACTGATTGGCGAACGAGTACGACTATTACCGCCCATCATAGATAATTGCTACTCTTCCATCGGCGAGTTGTTTACCAGGGTGGATTCGAGGTCACTGTCTGCAATCTGCACCGAGGCTGCATGACTGAATGACTGCATTGTTGGTGACAAAACACTGTTCTCACCTTGAATGCTCGAACAATGTTCTACGATTCCCAAGTATTTAGCTAAGACCTCACACAAAACGAAGTTGGCCCATTCTGCAATTTAGTAAACTTAAAAGTTGCCTCGAGAAAATATCATGACAATCTAACAATTGTATTCAAGCGGTAAAGTAATCGATGAGTTATGAATGCGATCTAGAATTCTAGGACACGTGCAGGCTATCGTAGCTTCGAGATTGTATGCCTGTGTGTGGTACGGTGGTTGCTGGTGCATGCTATCGCCCGTACTTTCTTCCCGCCAATAATTCAAACTACATGCGGTGCTGTCGAAGAGAGTGGTTGAAGTCTTGAAGAGAGCTACCTTCTGTCCGGCACCGACCATTGACAACTATTCGCATCCACATCCACTTCATCTTCATTAAATAAAACAAAACGATTATTAAATGTTGACTCTTTTGTTAGCCTTGCAGCATTGTTCTACTAAAACTGGACACACCTGACAGAATTAGGTAATAACATTGTACATCAAGCCTCTTTCTCATTACTTTTTGATAATCCCTGACAAAAACATTCATTTGACAATCCGAATACTATTCTGAGTTGGGACCTATTGGTTATTACTTTTTTCATCAAAATTTCAAAAAAGAGGGAAAACTTCCTATTGGCTTATCTCATCATTCCGAAAATAACTGACAGTTGTGCACAAAATTATCTCTCAAATTTCCTCCGTATATCAAAAGTCAAAACAGGACCACTCTCCACATCAATGCTGTGACTCACTGACTCTGCTTTGAAAGCTTTATTCAGCCCTGAATATATTTTATTACATTTTATAATTATTTTCAAGAGTTGAGTTTTGGCTACATAATGTTTTTTGTCCAATGGCCGCGAGAAACAAGTGTGAATTGAAAAGATGACGACTGAAAATGCGTGGTTTCGTTGTGGCTGGGTCGCCAGTCACCACTTTACCCACAACCGAATGACGAGGACTCAAACTTTGTCAAGACCAGAGGGTAAAACCCAGGAAAACCCATCATCCATTACTACAAACTCAGGGGTTCGCTCAGTTCCGCGAAGGTAGGTGTCCTCGCCATGCGTGTTTCCCAATGTTATTGATTTCCAGCGTTCGGTTAGACTTTAGAGGCTTCCTTTCTGGCAGAGATGTGTGAGTGAGCTCCAAGGTGTGAACCTGCAAGAGATCGTAAACCTCCGGATACGCTGGCACGCCCGGTGATTTCTGCGGCGTGTTGCTCAGAGACGCGCAGCCAGGCCCCAGGCGCAGGTAGACAGATAGGCAGACAGCACGAAACACAAACTTGACAAAAGATCTTGGCACACGGAGTCAAGGTCATCCAACCTCTTGATTGGAACTGCACTGCTACATTGATGGTCGCCGGAACAGGTTCCACCATGCTAAACGCTGCGCCCGCCGCCGTCCGCAGACAAATGGCGCGAGCAGGTAGGACCCATCGCAAGAACGTGTCATTAGAACTGCCAACCGAGGGTGCTGCTCGTGCTCGGCTTGGCTGCTGCTGCGTTTTGAAGAAACGGGTCAAGGTTATGATTACGAGTGTGATAATGTGCTCGTCATCCCCCTCCCCCCAAACCCCCGACAGTCAATATTGTTCTCTTCCCAAGCCAGCCCCTGGCGGGTAGTGTTGCCTTGGCCTGCACGCAAGATATCGTCTGGAGAGGGCAGAGAGATCATTGTAACATTGTTTGTCTACTCTACTTTAAGAAAAAAGGTCAAGGTCATTTACGGGTCTGTTCACGTTGACCCGTTTTCAGAAAATTATATCAAATTAACAGCAAATCCTGCACTGCACGATGAACATTAAAAATATGTATTATTAATTATGATTATGTTGTTTTTTTACGTAGTAGAAAAAATGAAATTGAAACATTAATAAGTCAATAAAGAATTAAGCGAGCTCAAACCGCCTTCAGTGGTTATTCTAGCTCGTTACAGCGTGTCACTGGAGAAATACACGTACGTGTGAAGTGTGATAACATAAACAGAGTGTTGTTTTAAATAAGATATGTTAACTTCTCAGCTGCTCATTACAGAGTTATTTTAACTTTTAAGTGTATTATTATCGTTCTTTGTTTTAAAATATTTTTGAACAACAACGAATGAACATGTTTACTTGATTTGGGTTCCAAAAACAACTAAATAGAGCACTACGTGCACGTGGATGACAAATGGGCGGAACTGTCTTAATAAGAAATAAAAATGCTGTTTATTAGTGGTCACAAAAAGATAAACGTTCTTTCGTAATATAATAATATCAATTTAGTATTCGCAATTTCGGTATACATTACATTGTATTACAAGTACAACTACAACCCATTACGAGTCTGCAATACCAGGGATTTTTTCAAGATCACTTTCTGAAGCCAGTATTGTCAGATGCAGGTTTGCGCAGATGTTATGGTTGTGTAAATCAAGTATTTCTTCTAATAGTCGCTCACACAAAAGCAGTCACAAATAACACTTTTTGAAATGTAATTGGTTATTAGCATTTTAACTTTTTAAATCATGAAATTAGTTCAAATTTGGGATTTTTGTTTGAAAAGTGAACATATCAATGCTTGCCGACCATGCAAAATTGCATATGGATCAGATGTTTAGTTGATGCTGGGCAGGGGACAAGCTCCAGAAAAATGTCAAATCGGTATCGCTCGCTCTGGTTGTCAAATAAGTAATAATTATATTTTAAAAAAATAAAAAATAAATTTATGAAATTACAGAATAATTAATGTAAGGTGGCAATACAAATATTATTTACCAAGGGATTTGAGTTTCCTAAGGTTAGTGACGCGTGAGGATGGTTTGTGCTAATGGTACATTTCACACTGAAGACTAAAATGAAATCGTCGCATCTACTGGAAATCCACATCTCCGCGTCTAGCCAGTAAAATAATAACGTGATAAATGAAAAGAAATGCCGTTCTGAAGTGCTACAAAAAATCGATGTCTGTCGGCTCTCCCTTGCCTGTGGCCTGTCTGTGGGGTAGGTTTACTACCTTCTACTACCTTGACCCAGATCCACAACACAACACAACACCGACCAATACCATACAGCACTTAACGATCAACTGAGTAATTAGTAATCACTAATTATTTTATATGGCTCTAGCTAGAGCCAGCATGTCGTCGGTGTGGATGGACGGGTCGGGTACACAATCTAGTAAATGTTGGCCTAGAGATGTAAATACGTCAGTGGATGATAAGTTTTATTGGTGTAGGGGTATGTGTTTTCAACGGTAGGGCTATAAAGTAAAACGTATATGGATAATGAGATTGTCATGATAATGCATATGGTTGTAATGTGATGGACGCTCATAAAATCTATACTTGTAAGTGGAGGAGGGGGAAGGATTGTACATACGCCCAGTCATTGAAGTGTTGGGGGTACTTTGGGCGTTACCCAGCCCAGTTGTATCTGTTTGTACGTAGATTATCTATGCTGTTCTTGAAAGTAATTCGGCTTTAAAACGGGGGGCACTCTTGAATAGCACGCATTTCATGCGAAGCTTTGATAGACTCGTTCTTGTTGAAATACAATAATCTAGGCATAGTAAATACATTAACTATTAGTAAACTGCGTTAAAAATGTAAAAACTCTTCATTTGTTGACAAAAACCTTTGTTTGTTAATGGCTCGGATAAAAATGTATACTATTGTTTGCTCTTTACGCATGACAGCATAGTCAGTACATTAAATTATCATTACAAATCCGTAAAATTACATTTTTTAATGTTAATATTTTGTATTTTGAGCAAATTTAGCATTTGGTAGCATCTATGATTTTCTTTCCTTCAAAACTCGGGTCTTGTGCACTTATAGGAAATTTGATCATATTATAATATGCAAATTTAATATCAATTTATTTTTTGGCACAAAATAAGTTTAAACTAATTTTTAATGGGCATAGGAAAACCTTATATTTAGTAAATTAGCATTTTGTAGTTTTCAAAATACTTTCACCGATTTAGCAATAGCATCTATCATGTACTTAACACGTTCAATTAACGTAGGCCGAATTATCTTGTATTTTGTAGGCTGTAGGCATATAACCAAATATTACATTATCATCCAATAATTTTAATTCATTTGTGTTAGAAGCCATTTTCATATTGGCGGTGAATCTGCAACATTCTGAACTATAACATATCGTTGATTATACGAAGTCAATCAATTTCTTAATATAAATGTACAATACTTGAGTTTGCTTCGATAAGCGAACTAAACTTGAATGAATCAGCGGGTGCATTTTTTTAAAATTTTGTCTCACTTTTGGCAAAGAAATAAAGTAAGTTTTTTATTGTCTACTCACATTGGACATACAACAGTAACCACTAAAATTATACACCTACAAAAACAACCCTAACCGTCCAAACAAGCGACTTTACGCCTAAAAAAAACAGTATTTTGTGCATATAAAGTCGAACGAATTATATTTCGAATTGGGTGTTAAATTGAATTAAATAGGCTATTATTGTGAAAAATTTGAATGTTACCGCGCTGTAGACTCTTCAGTTTGAAACATTCTAAAAGTTTACACAGCAAAAATGCTTCGTTGGATCGCATGTGTAGGGCTAATAAGTTACATTATGCCGCTTCATCCGATAAGTGTGCCTTACTATTCAGTTAATTCGAAAGTGAGGTTATCTATTCTTCACTTGGCTACTGGTCTGGTCGGGATGGGGTTGTTGGCCCCTTGATGTTATCGATGACCTATCATCGAAGGGGTTCCTTCCTCGTAAGCTTCGGCACTGTTACCCATTGACTCTTACCAACCTAAACGGGTAATAATAGCCTCCCCTTTTTCTCTTCATTATCATCCCTCTCCCCTCCCCTACTCATACTTACACCTCTCTAATCTCATTTATACGCAATACGCTGAGGTTGAGGCAACTAAAGTCCACGCGCTCAGGTATTGATGATTGCAGCTGAACGGTTATAAAAATGTCTTTACCAAATTTACCAGTATGATATCGATATCCGTACGAGGTTGTAAGCATTAAAAAGTAATTGCGAGACAAGTCCAGAAAGTTAAGAAATTGGAAATCCAAAACATAGAGTTCAATTCGTTCACATTGATTTAAACGGTGAGATCCAGTATGAAAATTTGCGTAAAAAAGTCTTGTTCACTTGGAATAAATTCCCGAAGTTCACAAAAATTTAATAAATTCCGGAGATTTCAAGATTTTTTTAAAATTCTAGATCGATGAACCAGAATGTGGAACAGCATGCATAAAACGTAACATACGATTAGCAAATTGAAATTTTGGGATACCGTAAATACATCATATTCTAGGGAATACATAGAAGAATAAAAATAAAAATACAGAACACATCCATATATTAATATATTTTTATGAAAATCATTTCCAATTCCATAGATTACATATTACGCGTGCATGAAAATAGTACCTTTTTACCTCAATTTTCTAAATGAACAATGTTTTACCATTACCATAACTCAAATAAATAATATCGCCAAATCCATGGCTCCCATGAAATTCATGAAAGCATTGTCTTCCATAACAAACAGGGGTACGGCAGTTCACAAAACAAGTATTATACATTCTAGGGCATACATAGAAGAATAAAAATAAAAATATAGAACACATCCAAATATTAATATAATTTTATGAAAATCATTTCCAATTCCATAGATTACATATTTACGCGTGCATGAAAATAGTACCTTTTTACCTCAATTTTCTAAATGAACAATGTTTTACCATTACCACAACTCAAATAAATAATATCGCCAAATCCATGGCTCCCAAGAAATTCATGAAAGCATTGTCATCCATAACAAACAGGGGTACGGCAGTTCACAAAACAAGTATTATACATCGTTTGATGAAGCGCTCAATCATCCTTGGTGGAGGTGCCGGGTTAAGAGATATCCCCCTTTTCGGTGAAGCTAACCTCCCTGATGGCCATGGTCAGTGGTCACCCAAACCATTCGGCAATGTCAAAAACACATAAGTCAATCGGAGGAGGTCTTGTTCGACTTTTAAAAAAATGATTCAAATACAAAGATAGGTGGACAAAAAATGATTCAAATATTGGAGCTTTGATCCATAATCATCACTGATTTTTTTAACTCTAATTTAACTTTCAAGCATCACTTTACTCATTCGTCCGTCCGTCTGTGCGTGTGTCACGTCTCACGATATAAACGAACTCGACATCCGATTGCATGCGGTGTTTGTTTTCATTGACCTTCAGCATGGATATATACAGAATTTTTTTTGTGATCCTGGGGCTGGGGTGGGGGTAATAGTGGAGTGGCTATCCCCATAAAAAGTTTGATAATTCTTGGTTCGGCACCTCTACTTTTAGTATTACAAGCGACAAACATGTTTACACGAATGGCCAGCTAACCCGACACCCCCACCAAAAATGTATATTATTTTATTTTTGTATTCTTCTTCTCTGAGTAAGAAGCTTCACTCCCTAATTTGTAACTGAGGTACTCCGGTCCCGTACCCGTGCTTGTTTCAAATCAGCACCACAGTTATCACACTCTGAAGTGAACGAGCGGCTAGTAACATTGGCTATTACTATTTCGGTTTCGGATGCGCTCCTGGGAACCGGTTTCTTGTGGTAGTACAAGACAGTTCTAAGCTAAGCGATGCAGAAGAACGAGGTTTTACACAATAAAACAGAATGTCGTCTGCTGCCGGTGGTGCATAGTTGTTCACAGATATCAGAATGCTGGATGGGCTACCAGTCAAGTCAGCAGAGACCGGTTTTATCACTGAGGCAGCCATCATCATACGGCCCACGGCCTGCATATTATTGTCTTCTCTTCAAATGAGGCATTATGTGTTGGTTTCATAGTCAATTAATCTATTAATAATTCATACATCAATATTAAGCTGTCTTGGAGCACAATATTTTTGTAGACCAGTTTTATGGAAAATAGAGTTTACAAATCTTTGGATAAGGGGATACGTTTTATTCAAGTAAATTACGTTCATATTTTATAATCAATGCTGAATCAATCTAAAAGACAAAAACCAATTCTTTTTTACAAAACTCTTTCAAAATCTAAATGGTTTGTCAACAAATATTGTCTCTAATATAAGATTTGACGACGAAGCTCTTTGAGTCGTGACTTTAGTGTAGTGTGGGGTGTAGAGGTGAGCACTCCTTATCTCCCAATGTTGCGCCAAGTACAATCTATAGCTGTACACCTATCGGTATGTATAGTTTCTAGACTTTTTAAATTGTGTGTACATGTTTATCTGTAATAATAATAATAATAAATAAATAAATAAATAAATTTTTATTTAGAGTCTACCCACTCAGTTATATAACTGATTTTCAGTGGGGGACTAATGTGAAATGGAAATTATATACTTCTGAAATTTTAATAAAATTGGTATTCCCTACAAGTTGTGTGTTTGGCTGCATCTTCGTAACATTAGCGACGTTAATAGCTATAAGAAGAGCAAAGAGATTTGTGTGTTATGTTTATGGGAGATAATATGCAGAATGTAGAACTGATATTTAAAACAACAATGTGTATTGGCAGTGATCGCAATGCACTAGAAGTGTAAGTGAGAGCTGCACAAACGTGGTTTTTCGTTATGGATGAAATCAGTCAGACATTCACTTAGTACTTAGTAGGCCTGGCCTGATTTTATAGAGACAAAAGTAAATCACACTTCTTCTAGAGCTAGACTGAAACTTTCCAATAATCGTATTTATTAAATATATTTTTCTACGATAAGAAACACCTTTCACAAAATCATATGGAAAATTTTAGTTATTTCTTCTTCAGAGTTAAAAGTCACCGGATAACTTTTACCTACAAGTGAGTCACACATGCAAGAGTACAGGAGAACCCACAAAAATAAAATGTTATCGTGAAAAATGGCACATTTAAAAAATTGCTATAATAATCACGCCCCTCAGACCAGAAGAGTCGCCAAAACCATGATGTATTACCCTTATTGAAGGGCACTGGGACACTGGGCAATGTCAACAAAAAATCGCATGTGAGTCGGATGTTTACGGATTTTAATTTTTATCGAGAGAAGTGACACGTACGAACGACGAGGGGACGCATTTTGAAGTTCGCTCCCTAACATTAGTGAATCACATCACTTTTCTGTCCGTCCGTTTGTTCGTGTATCACGTCTCAGAATAAAACCGAACATGAACTCCAGGAACTGAGGTGAGTATTTTTGTGGTTTATATAACACTCCAATAAAGATTCAACATAAATGTTTTGGTGACCCTATGGGGGTCAAAAAGGCAGATCTAGCCGGTGCAACTGGAAGTTGAATTTATACATACTCGGTACCTCCACCAACTATAATTGAGTCTAAATAGTGAATTGGATACATTCACAATAAATTATTCATAATACAAATAAAATAAAAAATAATGAAAGTAAGTTTCGCTTCTTATTTTGGGTCGGGATGATGATGAAATAAAATGATGAATGAAAGACCATTGCTGAATATCCATAACTACAAATTTAAAAAAAAAAAAATAAGTTCAATTAATATCCCCCACTGAACCTATTCTTGCAACTGCTTGGGTAGATCGGAACAAATTGTATTTGTTTGTTTATTTATTATAACGAAACGTCGTGTAACTATTTTCTTCTCATGATCATTGTTCAGCATATTATTATACAGGGACTTTTAAAGGCTTTGCATGGTGTCCTCGTTGCTACGGTAGCCAGCCAAGCTGGATGAAAGAAGGATAGTCTTACTCGGACTACTTGTACTAGTACTCGCACGTTGACTATGTGTGGAAGTGGAAGTGAAGTGAAGGTGAAGAGAAGCAAAGAAGAATGGACTGGTTCTGCAGCGATGAGAGCGGTGGGTGGCCATACATCCACTAATCGCTGGAATCCCAGCGCAAATCAAAGAAGGAAAAACTACTTAACAAGTACGGAGAGTACTTTACTTCGCTCGTTGTTGTTGGTCTTCGTCTACTTGAATTACTTGCCACCAGAGTCCCGAGTTGCTGATGGCTAGGCCAGTGTTGTAAGTCCTAGTCGAAGAAACAGCAAGAACGTAAGCAAGTGACTTAGTTCGAGGAATGTGATGAGACGGGTGGAGGGATTATTTACATGGACACAGCCGTAATGATCTGGTGTCTTCCCACAGTGCCGCTTCCCGTAAGGCCATCAACCTTTTTTTCCCCCTATGCCATCATTTCTACCTGTCGATAAAGACCATGTTACAGGAAGCGTTGATGGCCTAAGGGGAATTGATTTATTCCCGTTAGGCCAACACCCTGCATTTCATTATTAAAAATACAAAGAAGGTTTGTTGGCGTTGGGGTAATTGATTTATTCCCGTTAGGCCAACAGCGTATATGCATCGTTTACGATAAGGAGTGGGGTACGTGTTGTTGGCGTTGGGGTAATTGATTTATTCCCCTTTGGCCAACACCCTGCATTTTATTATTGAATATGTAAAACAAGGTTTGTTGGTCTAAGGGGAATTGATTATTACCCTAACGCCAACAACACCCCACTCCTTACCGTAAACGATGCATACACTCTGTTGGCCTAACGGGAATACATCAATTACCCCAACGCCAACAAACCTTCTTTGTATTTTCGATAATGAAATGCAGGGTGTTGGCCTAACGGGAATAAATCAATTCCCCTTAGGCCAACAAGTGTAACATGGTCTTTATCGGCAGGTAGTAATGATGGCATAGGGGGAAAAAAAAGGTTGATGGCCTTACGGGAAGCGGCACTGTGGGACGGCTCCAATGATCTCGGGAAGATGGTTGTATACGCCTGGCCTGACCCCTACTTGTCTAGTGCATTCCCTCCAGAGTCGACAACAATCAACATATTTATGTAAATGTTGACATGTTTATTATTAATTTTCATGGGAGTCAGAATCTAATATCCATGAAACGCGACCCTATATATGAGACCTTACGAACGAACATGGACGTGTTGAAAACTGTTTTCATTAATCCTAGTCGGTAAAACGTGCATTGTTTAAATTATGGATGTTTTAGTTCAGCATATTAATTCTATAAGAGGACATTTTCATTGATAATAGAATAGCTTACCCAACCCTACCCCTCCCCTCCCTGTACCGTACCGTGGAGAGAGATGGCAACACTTGAATGATCTAAAAGTACGTAACACGCACAAAAACTTCTACGAAAACGTCATCTTGTCCCAAATTCCACAAGGGATAAGATTGTGCCATGGCATTCCAGTCCAACCCTCCTGAGCAAAAGATAAAAGCAACCTTGAACTATAAAAAAATAGGAATTCTGAACGATATTGTGCCCAGACCAAGACTGCCTCTAAAAGATCGAGGATAATAAGAATAAAAAACACAACTAAAAATACTTAGTTGATAGTTGATTGTTCGTATGGTATGGTAATTTGGTTTGGGTAGCATTTTGTGGTGCTCTTCTTTATTCCAAATTTTATTCCGATTTCGTGTTTGAGAACTTCGTGAACTTTGATTCTGCATTTAAAATGTGCCGGTAAAACAATAATTTGCCAAAGAAAAACATGGTCCAAACTTGAACCACCTTTATCACTCGACCTGTCCACACCTCTTTATGAATGAGTGTCCCACTCCCACTTGTCACCGCCTGTCTGTGCTACAGAACTCAACACTACGCTACGCATTGCACAGTCGAGTAGACTCTCACTTGCATTAGTATGTTGCTGTTGTGGTGCAACAGCTTCGCGACCGAGCAGACTGTGAGTGTGTGTGTGATTATGCAACTCAAAGTAATACGAGGCTACGTTATGCCATTCTAAATCGCGATGAATATTGAGTTACGTTCGTGAAATCCAGTACCTTCGACGTGTGTCCAAAGTCAACAGGTTTTTTATATCGCAATTCGCGAGTAGTTTCTGTGCGAAACGACAACGTTGCAACTCCCAGCCAGTAAAAACACAGTAGCTTATAAAGACTAGCAACAAGTAGTCAACAGTCAGATTATTTGTCGAGATCTTTGTATTCTTGGCCACGCAGGAAACTATAAACTCCCCCCCCCCCCTCCCCTTTCCCCTCGACCCCTTGGTTCTCATTCGGTGAACGGTCAAAACGATGCCCGTAAAAACTAAGAGCAAGTCACGGTCCCAATCGTTGCAAGGTCCCCCTTATTCACTAAACCGTAAAAAAAACTATGCCAATAAAAGTGTAATAGCGTACTTAGGTGCAACATTGTATACCGCCCGGAGGTAGGAAGGGATTATCGCACGTTTAAAATAACACTCACACTCACTTAGCGTAATAATGCATTTACATATTATTATGCATCATGCATGCGTGTGTGTTTTTACGCGTATTATGCACCTACTAAGCATGAGGTATTTCCGTACTTGTAGTGTCTCACACATGGCCATTTGATTGCACACTAGAGTATGTTTGTTTCAGTTTGTAAAGAACCCATGGCCATTACATGCAGAACATCGCATGTGTTGTCATGTTGAGTGAGACAAGGCTTATCGAGAGGATGCATGGCGAAAGCTGAAAGGAACCTATATTCAAGCGCGTTGCCTACTCCTTTTCAGTGCATCGTGATACCAAATCACCAAGATGTTATCTTCCTTCACTCATCTCATCACTCATCACTAAAATTAAAATGTTCCATGACTTCAAACTTCCATTTCATCTTTCTGAGTTTAGTCTGCAAATGCACCATACTTCTCATGGACGCCACGAAGGGGACACGGTGGTTATTGCCCCCCCCCCCCCCCCCCCCCCCCGCCCTTAATTAAAAAAATACAAAATTGAGCCTGCTATGCGCGCTACTTCACTCAAAATGTTTCAAACATATTATATCCCCTATTTAAGCACAACACAATCCAGATTTTTTTCAAACAACATAACTTTTAAATTATTGTTGGTCATCTCATGACCCATGTCATAAGAACGAATATAACCTTGTCTAAATTAAAGACATCTTATTACTAAGTAAGAGGGAATAGCCGAATAGGACATACTATTTGGCTGTTAGCAAAAAGCTATCTGTTAGGCCAAAAAGCATCCGACGTATATGAAACTTTGCAAAGCTGTCTACAGTCATAGCCAAAAAAAGCACGAATATAGTAAATTTTTGAGTTTTTTACAAAATCAAAATTCGTGAAAACTAATTTATTTTTTATAAATTATTTTTAAACAAATTTTAGAAAAGCGTTACTGAGAGTACTATATTTCCACATTCGTGACACATTTTCAAATTTGCATACACCTGTGGTGTCAGTAAGCCGAGCGAACATCAATTTGCCTAAAACGCATGTCCTATATATTCAATATCATTGAGTATAGAGTTCTCTACTCAAAATTATACTCAGCATTTATTGTGAACGAAGATCACCTCACCGCACGAATTGCCCCTGGCGTCGATAATAATGTGTCGTTATTATTAGTAGTTTCATTCATGTGTTTTCATTATACAATATATCTCCAGGCTCAAATAAAAGTCAATGAACATCCATGATGATTTCCTTACATAGACCGTGATGTTGCTATTAGATTTCTAAACATCACTTGGATTAGAGTTTTTAGGTGCCAACATGTCTCGAAAGCGTATGATGGATAATGTAATTCTAATTGTTATTACTTCAATGACAGCAATCGATAGGCTAGAAGAGTACTTCTTTTATCTGAACATAGATAGCGCCAAGCACATTATAATTATATAGACGTTCGTCTTGGTCTGTGGGTTAAGTTTTCGTCCATGCAAAGACCCTGTCTGCTAAGCTAAGCTATTATATAATACTATTTAGATCGATTTAACTTCGCCGGTCATGGAAGTGGAACAGAAAGTCGCTTCATTTGCGGGCATGCGAGCATGATGCCTTGCCTTTGAATAATTAATGTTGCAACAAACACGCACGCGCGCACACAGACAAACACACACATCACACGCTCACGCACACACACATAAAACACACATATTTACAGTTTGGAATGTGTTCGGATCTGTTTTAGGGCCTTGTTACACTTTACTTATTTCTCTCAAGCTGCCACACGATTAGCCAAATTGTTGGTTTAACGACCTACAAATCATATTGTTTGCTGTATACGTGGGCGGTGTGAGGAGAAGAGCCCGGTGGAACGGCGGGGGGAGGGGGGACTGGTTAGCAACACAAGAGCAGAGAAGACGGGTTTTCGAGATATGCTCTTCAACACTTCCATTCCGTCTCGTATGAGATTCCAACACTTTGCATAAAGTTTTTCTGGAGGTGCTTCTCTCGAAGTTATTGAACTGGGTGAGACAAGAGGTCGATGCCAACCTTCATTTATCTCCTGATCAAGTCGAGTGCTTACTGCTTGTTGGTTAGTGATACGGTGAAAGTGAAACCAACCTTCACATGGGCTTCATTCAATCGTGGAAACCATATAGAAGTGTTGGGGCCATTATAATTATGTTATCATTTTTATATAGTGATACACAGATATCAATAACAAAAACTGAAATAATTTTGAAGATTTTTGCTTAAAAAACCGTATACTATTCATGTGCTTTCTAAATATCCAGATCCTGCCCAGTAAACACAACACCACTCAGAGAGGTGTTTATTTTCGTCACTTAGCTCACAAAGACAGTCCCCACACATGGTGAGCAAAATGTGAGATGAATGTGACTGAATTAAATATTCCATGCAAAAATGCAACACTTTGAGACCTCTCTATTAGCACACAGAGTTAACCCAATATGAGCAAATGTATTTCTTCTCTCAGAGTATTATCAGAACTGTCACTTTGCTACTACATTTTATCTACATCAAAAGTCCTCACGTCTGTGATGACTTTTAGAGCTGTTTGTGAGCAGAATTTGTATTTGTTTATTTTGATGGAATTCACTCACATTGTGTGAGGTTTGAGTCGGATTTAATAAGTACCTTTGTTATGATATTTATCCCAACACAATGGTTGTTATTTGTGAGCAATTATTTGTCACATTGTTACCTCCCCAACACAACTCGGATACCTTACTTTAAGCTGAATTTAATAAACTCAGAGAAGTACCTGAACTGTCACTTTGATAACACTTTTTATTTGCGTCAAAAGTCCACACATATGAGATGACTTTAAAAGCTGTTTGTGAGCAGCATTTAATTTTTTTTTATTTTTTTGTTATTCGCTCACATTGTGTGGGGTTTGAGTAGGATTTGATATGTACCTTTGTGATGATATTTATACTGCATCATCCATATATTGTATATCCAACTTCATATTTACTGTTAACAAATTATTAAGGATGTTAACGCAAATGTCTTCATTATCGGTTCAGGAAAAATATTTTACTATTTTTTGGTTTTAGGTTCGAACCGGTTTAATGATGCCCTGATTGGAATTGCACTAAATGAATCATAATTCTGAAAGTAAAATACTCTAAATTAGTAAGAGATAACTGACACTACTCATAATGGATTAATATTATCCTACGATAAATTCCCGCGAGCAGAGAGAGAGATATAGAGGAGCAAAATCTTTACAAAAAAAATTATTAATTTTGTCGAATATTATAAAAACAAGTGCGCAAAGTCAATAAAATTCCGAAATCCTCCTTTTAAATCCTAAAATCAATGTTGCCCAAATGTAACTTAATTATAATTTCTCCCCCAAGAACACAATTTTTAGGGACAAATTTATTGCAATGTAAACTTAATAAAGTAGGTTTCAATCACGAAAGATTGCCTCTCGTCAATATCGTCTACTCATAAAACGAGTAAAAATCTCACATCAAACATCGCAACAGACAGCTATTTATATTATAGAGACAACATGCTCGCAGTGTCAGAATGCAAGTGTTCTATCTCCACTGTTTATTGTAGTGCAAATGCATGTGTTCTATCTTTAAAGCGTCTGTTGAAGATTGCAACCGAATCAGAATGCAACTGTTCTATCTCCACTGTTTAGTTGTAGTGCGAAATGCATGTGTTCTATCTCCAAAACGTATGTTGAAGATTGCAACTGAATCAGAATGCAACTGTTCTATCTCCACTGTTTAGTTGTAGTGCGAAATGCATGTGTTCTATCTCCAAAACGTATGTTAAAGATGGCAACGAAACCAGAATGCAACAATGTTCTATCTCGAAACGAAATAATATATCATCGTATATTTTGTTCCCGCCGCGGCCGTTTTGAACATGGCGACGTCCACGATTTTGAGTGAAATGTAATGACGACTTGATCTTATAGAACAGACGATTAAAAGTTAGGTATAACACAAACTTTAAAACGTCTACGTTTTATTATTTGTTTTTGTTAAAGCTCTAAATGTTTACATGAACAGAAGCTTGTATTCGACATGTAGAGTTAGCGGCCGTATGCCTTCTCCTAGGCTTAGAACCTATGTACGTTGTCTGAAGTCTGAAGAATTAATTGTGGCGCATTTAATTAACATGCCACCTGAAACTTCAGGTCCTTCTAGCTCGAAACAATAGCGTGTGAGAAAGAACACTTGCATTCTGACACTGCAGAGTTTTTGCTCATACATCAAAGGTATTAATGTGTATTGTAATGGTGTCATTAATATGTATTAGTATAAGTATATATATTTTGGTAGGTGTTTTTATTTCTGACTGTGGTTAATGTTCGTGTGTTTGTGTTTTAAGCTTTATCCTCCCGAGTCTTGGTTTTTATTAAGAATTAAGTATTAATTGCTGCTTCCATATATATACATTGAGTAACTAAAAATAAAATATTTCATAATTATTATCAAGTACTGAACAATACTATTAAAATACAATAATAATACACGTATTAATAAAGGTAGACCACAGAGCAAGTGCACAATGCCTACGATAGTTGCATGGATTTGCTGTAGTATCCTATATAGGTGGTTATTCTCGAACAACTTCAGCGTCTTCTGTGGCGCTACGGTCTAGGTGTTGGCTTTCAGATGCAGGGTTCCAGTCGGATCGAGTTCGAATCACCATGAAAAACTTGAAACTTTATAATTGTGTCAATTTAAAATATGTTGTATATCCAGTTACAGGTTATCGATCGATGTAGGAATAGGAAATAAATAGTAAGATTTAGTAATTAATATTATATTTTAATGATTATTCGAATCTAATTTTTAGTGTTTCGTTTGCTTATTTGCTCCTAGAGCGCGTTACAGACGCGTGGATGTGTGCACTCTAAGAAGCATTCTGGTACAACTCGTGATAGCTCTTTGTGAGCACTCTAGTCAATCACCTGATACAACTCGGGGAACACTTTCTGAGCACTCTGAGTCATTTACCTGATACAATTCTGGTAGCACTCTGTGAGCACTCTTGAGAGCTCTTTGGTAATCGATTGGTGACCCATTTGACTTATCAGTTTCATTTTTAAAACTACTCGACGATACTTTCGAGGACAAGTTAAGAGTTGTCACATTTAGCTCACGGAAAGCACTCGGTGTTTACTGGGTGTGTTACCGTAAATGATTCAAGACATTGAAGTTCCATGAATTGATTTAATGCGATTAATTATTGTCTTGCTGAATAACGCTGAAAGAAGTATAAACGATTTTTCTTCAATCAGTCAATTATCTCAATCAACAAGAGTCCTCCCCCCTCATCGTTAAATTAAACTAGTACACTAGATAATCATTATATCGAGTTGTTTTGCATTTTAGTCTTCGTCTTTATTCTTCCTTTGTAGACTGAGATTTGCAATTAATATTCATTTTAATGTAAAATATTATATTTTGTGCGTGCGCTTGTGGGGGAAAAAGTATATTCTCCTCCCTCTCCTCTCTCACCCCCCTGTGGGGGGGCCGCCTTCCGCAATAAAATCACGAATTGTCGAAGTACAGTGCATTTTCAATTTGTATGTCAAATACAAATTCTCAATATGGTAAGTGTCTCATATGGCACAAACAGCTCCCTCATTCTCCCATCGCAAACGTAAGATGGAAAGTTTGCCCCCTCACCCACCGAAAAATAGACTTCCAACGCGCCTGCGTGTTGCGGACACACATGTTTGATGGCCGATCGTTTCAGCTGCAGTCAAGAGACTCGGAGAACTCCCTGAGGCCCACACAGCAGCATTGGAGGTTCAAGTCGAAGTAATCCGAGACGGATTTGCGATCACGGTCACTTCACTAAGTAGCCAATCACAGGAGGGCGAGACCATCATTCCACTCCACCCCCAGCTATCTGTGCAAGCCCCGGTCTTTCACTCAGACTTGCAACTGCGTGGTGCATGGTGTATATTGATATCGCATGGTGCATGGTACTCACCAGCCTCGCATGGTGTATATTGATATCGCATGGTGCATGGTACTCACCAGCCTCTTCCACCACCCCCAGACGTGGATTGTGTTATCTGTGCAAGCCCCGGTCTCTGACTCGGACTTGTGACTGCCTGGTGCATGGTGCATGGTACTCACCAGCCTCTTCCGCCACCCCCAGACGTGGATTGTGTTATCTGTGCAAGCCCCGGTCTCTGACTCGGACTTGTGACTGCCTGGTGCAACTTCAAGCTGGTCGTGGTGCATAGGGCAGTGCATGTAGCGCATAGTCACAGCTCATCCCGAGGGCTGTAGCATAACACGTAATTACTTACACTTTCCCAAATATTGACGGAGACATACTGCAATAAGTAGGCTAAGTGATATGAATACTTAGATATAGCTAAGAAATAATCACCAAAATTCATTTTAAAACTTTTGTACCCCCAAAAGGAATAAATCCATGAAAAGTGTTGATCTTCAAAAGTCGGAAGCTGTGGCTGTGAACCTCCCGTCCTCGAGAGTTTCCCTTGGATGCGTCACCAGTTGCGTGAACTCTTTTGAGAGATGGTCAAGCTATCTGACGTAACTATTGGTGTTTTTCTTATAAGAGTCGTGAAATGCGGCTACAAAATTATTAGTTATAATTGCTGACCACAGAACAGACGTGTATGGCAGTTTTGTTGTATTCTCTGGCTTTGAAGGCTGACGTACAGAACTCTTTTGAGAGATGGTCAAGCTATCTGACGTAACTAGTGGTGTTTTTCTTATAAGAGTCGTGAAATGCGGCTACAAATTATTGTTTATTGTGCAAGACGACGTGTAGTATGGCAGTTTTGGGTTGTATTCTTGCTGTAAGGCTACGTACAGCTCTTTCCGAGGACTGTCAGCTATGACGTACTATTGGTGTTTTTCTTATAAGTGTCTGACAGCGGACATATTGTCATATGCTGACAGGACTGTAGGCGTTGTGTATCTTGTGAAGCACTACAGAACTCTTAGAGAGATATCAAGTTATTTGACTAACTTTGTGTTCCCTATAAAGGATTGAAATGCGCTACAACATTATTATTTGTAATTGCTGACCACAGAACAGACGTGTACGGCAGTTTTGTTGTATTCTCTGGCATACAGAACAGACCAACCACCGAACTATATTACACAACGGTAAACGTTTTAACTTCACTTTTACGATGACGCTGGTTACTTCTCATCGGAGAACTAAAAACGCCACTGTTGTGTTTCTGTGCGTTTATGTTTCTATTATAGTTTGACACATCTCGACCGACAAAATATTACCAGAAAATAGAAGTTAACACAATTGTATAGGTTTGGTAACTTTCAGTTTGTTGTAGTTACATTTTAATTATTTATAGTTATTGCGCTATTTAAATTATAGAAAAATAATTGAGTATATTATATTTGACAACATGTGTTTTCAAGACAGTGACTAAAGAAGTCGTTAGTATAAGTTAGTTAGTGATGTTATGTTGTCTAGTTATGTCTAGTTCAATAAATAAATAAAATAAATAAATGTATTTTGAACAGTTTGACATCACCGCATGTGCGAAGAATATCCAACCTGCTACTTGTTTACTCGAGGTCCACAATGTGTGACCAAGAATCGGTGAGGTTGTCAGAGTATGTCAATGCCATCCATATTTCCCCTTGTTGGCTGCTATTGATGAGTTAGTCCTCCGGTTAGTCGGCTACGCTGTCACACTGAAAACTAAGTAAACAGGCTAAACCCACTTCTCCCATTGTGTATCCGCATCGTCAGAGGGTTTGAAAAATATGTGCTCCATTATTCCTCTCCCATTTCTTTGAGGCTGGTTTTGGTCACAGGGCCGATGTAGTGTGGATCACAAGACTTCTTGGTTCGCATTCTTCTTATTGGTTTTCTCTTCCCCAGAGAGATGAAAACCATTTCCATCCTCTCTTTTCACCCGACGTCGACGTCGACCCGCCTTCGCTCGATATCCCTCTTATTTTACTTTCTTTACAACCCTCGCTAGCGTCCATTACTTGATTTACCTCCCGATTCTTCTCGCCGTTTCTCCTTCTTACTCTTCGTTTCTTCGTGTTACGTATCTCACACCCTTAGTTCCATCTCGTTTCACGGTTGTACATTGAAAACGCTTCAAACATTATTGGCCGTTTTTTCACTTCACCGTCAAATTTAGAACTTTCTCTGATAAAATCCATTGATACGAATAGGATTACGGATGTTTATCCACTTCAAGTGATATTATACTTTGCATTATATTCATATTAGATGCATCATCCAGACAGACTGGGGTTAGGATGCACACGTCTTGAAATGATAATAAACAACAAACGTATACTGTTTGCTTTCCATCATGTGTTACAAATGTGTCTGTCAACTGGTTAAAAGTATCAAGATTGCAATTGCAATAATTGACACTCACATCTCATTACACAGATTGTACACGTAACCATTATATTTTGTACAACGCTAAAATCCAGATTTAGATTGAAATTACTTTCCATAGAGTACGAAATATCAAATATGAATCAAGGGAAGGAATGTGCAAGTGTATGCAATGCATGACTGGAGTTACCATTAATCTCGCAATTTCCACTTGATACAGGTTTAGGCCCTTAGGCCCCTGTGCAACTTCTCACAATAACCACTGGTAATCGCCACTACTACTAGCACCCAAAGGTACTATCGTTGCATGTATGATCTTATGTAGAATAAAGATGATAAAATAATCATTTATCTGCTAGTGCTACCTACTATAATGAGGTGTGGGTGGGATCCTAAAGGTCAAGGCTCCAATGGTGTGTAGCGCGAGTTCAGTTCAGAAATGAGAGCCCTAACAACCACGGCGTAGCCTATCTCCTAAATCATCTCTCTCTTTGCTTTGACTGATCCAACCTACGCATCCATTCTCTTGTCTCCTACTCCTAATGGTTTTATTTCTCAGCTCATCCGATTGTTATTCCTCCCAAGAGGCTAGCTCGTGGTTACATATTTCGACGACTCGTCATTGAGCTCTGAGCGCATCTTCTTTCCTTCTCGGGAAGAGTCGATCTCGCCAACGAGGTGTGTACTATTGTGTGTGGGTGTTTGGAAATTTAAATTCCCCTCCCTCCCTGCAAGTATTGTTGTGTTGTGTGTCCGTGCTTTCCTTCCTTCACACTGGTCGAGCCCGATCGTAGTCGGGCGCCAGCCTCTCTCTCATCTACGTCCTCTTGAGGCGCGGTCAGAGGCAGTCGACATCCAAGGTACATACCCCGTATGAGTACACCTGCTCGCAGCCGCCATGAGACACAGTCAGAGGCAGTCGATATCCACGGCACACACCCCGCATGAGTACACCTGCTCTCAGCTGCCATGAGACGCAGGCAGCAGGCAGTCGACATCCAAGGTACATACCCCGTATGGCGGCAGTCGGCGCACACCCCGCATGGGCACGCCTGCTCTGCCGCTATGAGGCGCGTTTTTTTTTTTAGGGTGTATATGCCCTCGCCGCCGCCGCCCCGCCAAGTAAAATCTCGCTCCAGTGCAAATGACAGGGGGCTCATATTTATTCGACTATTTTTAAATTAAAACACAAACATTAATGGAAACCAGATCTTTAAAAAAGAAAATATGAAAAACGGTCACTCCACGTTGAATTGCTATGAAGTTGACCGTTAATAAACCGATTATCTTCACGACAACCATGTCGGCTCCGCTGGCGGCAACACGTGTATTTACTAATTTTTTACTAAACGAAACGCAGAGGAGTTGTTTTGAATGAAGCAGGTGGCTTAAATATTATTTACGCAGTTTACCTTGTATAAATCCAACTTCACGAGCCATCACTCGATAAATCGTATCGAGAAAACCGCGCAGGTTGAGCTCCGACGGGGTGTGTGACTGAGGAATCGTCTCACTTTATTTGGTGTCTGACTGGGAGCGTGAGCAGGCGATGCGAGGTATGAGCCTGTTGTCTCATCAACTTCACGATCACTAGTGGTGAGTAAGCCCTCCAACTCACGAGCCGCCACTGGTCCGTTGGGTATCGAGTAAACCGCGCAGGTTGAGCTCCGACGGGGTGTGTGACTGAGGAATCGTCTCACTTTATTTGGTGTCTGACTGGGAGCGCGAGCAGGCGATGCGAGTATGAGCCTGTTGTCTCATCAACTTCACGGTCACTAGTGGTGAGTAAGCCCTCCAACTCACGAGCCGCCACTGGCGTCGAGTAAACCGGGCAGGTTGAGCTCCGACGGGGTGTGTGACTGAGGAATCGTCTCACTTTATTTGGTGTCTGACTGGGAGCGTGAGCAGGCGATGCGAGGTATGAGCCTGTTGTCTCATCAACTTCACGGTCACTAGTGGTGAGTCAGCCCTCCAACTCACGAGCCGCCACTGGTCCGTTGGGTATCGAGAAAACCGCGCAGGTTGAGCTCCGACGGGGTGTGTGACTGAGGAATCGTCTCACTTTATTTGGTGTCTGACTGGGAGCGTGAGCAGGCGATGCGAGGTATGAGCCTGTTGTCTCATCAACTTCACGGTCACTAGTGGTGAGTAAGCCCTCCAACTCACGAGCCGCCACTGGCGTCGAGTAAACCGGGCAGGTTGAGCTCCGACGGGGTATGTGACTGAGGAATCGTCTCACTTTATTTGGTGTCTGACTGGGAGCGCGAGGAGGCTAGAGCCTGTTGTCTCTTCGTCCTTGATGGCTGCCACTCCCTTATATCTCATCCCGTGGATATTACACCCGAGAACACGGGCCCAGGTGACCCGACCATCACTCTCGTCTCGGCCACCATTAATTAACTATTTATAGCGATAGTCATTAGAGTCGGGTGGCGCATGTTACTCAATGTAACTGTTGATTTGGACTCGGTGTTTAGTTAGTTGTATACCAATACGCATGTCACCGCACACTCTTCGGGTGCCAAGTACCGTTGTTATAGTGGATTTATATAACATACCGTTTGTTGTAACCTATGTATGTGGCAGCAAGTGCTCAGCGGACTCCGTCGATAAATAACTTAATAACTTTGAAGTGCCTTACAGCAAAATTTTAGGAACAGTAAAATCAGCAGTGATCAAAATTATCAGCGCAACCTATAATTATTGAAAGAAATTGAAAATTGCAATAATAATGTTCAAAGGGTGTCAGATTTTATCTTCAGTTTGTAACAAAAGTAAAAAAAGTAGAAAGTAGAAACTTGTCTTCAAAGATGGCAAAATCGAAGATGGCATCAAATCAAATTTAAAAAATTGGGGTTTCCCTGTGTAGCGAGATGATTCCATGTATATTCTACTGAGCATTTTGATTTTTCAAACGGGTTTTCAACCTTTCATTGTACATCTTTACAGTAAGTGTTCTTCAAGTATGTCTCGCTTTAGTAATTTCTAATCTAAAGAGAATTGTTTTTATAGTAAAACTTATACTAGGACATAAGTTAGGCTAATAGGCAACACTCAACACTCAACAGGCTCTTTTTAATCTCAATACAACTAATTAATTGTGCTTGTTGGCATCTTTATCTAACATAATATTTACTACAAATGTTAGTGTTATTTTAGTTACGGTGTTGGTGTTGATTATTAGCTTGAAATTATCTCCACTAATTAAAAGAAACAAAGCAATTCCATAACCATCGTCGTTCTTTTAATTTCCAGTTCGTCCTTCAACCTGGTTTTAACAAGCTAGTTGACAGCTTTGGAACGAGTTTGAAAATGATGAGTTGGCTGTATCATCTAACCGATTAAAACGGCCTATTATAAATAAACTCCTAATTCGATCTAAATCGATCAATTCGAACTATAAATTGAAAGACGTTCTTTGCGTACACCTTTGATGAACTAATCTGTAATTTTGATCGATCATCTAACATTATATTTACGGTTGTTTTGTTGTGGAGTTTGAACTGAAACTTATAGCCAGTGGTGCATCAAAGCGATGTGTTTGTGTGTATCTTTCAAACCATAATGTAATGCGGACACTACACGAAAACTAGTTTGTAAACAAATTAAATTATTTTTTCTTGGTGGGGCGTTAGTCCAAAATCATAGTTTGTGGAAAATGAAAGAAAGGCTTCCCATTTTCTTTTAATTTTATTAAGGTGTTAAGCGGGAACCACTTTTTCAATAAAATTATACCATAACCATAGTAGGCCTATACCACATGTTCGCAAAGAAAATTGCAAATTGACAAAATAAATTCAAAATCATCCATTTGAGTCATGTTTAGAGAAAAAATGTATGTTCCATTAAATAATATTACACACATTATTATATTTCTGTTGTGTGTTTTTTTTTATAGTCATCAATTTGGAAGTGTAAATATGACTAGTATAACGTACAACATTGTCTCTGTACAAGTAAGATCATTATAGTAAACTATAGGACCTAATGTAGTAATCACTAAACAATGAGTTCAGGGAATCGAAACCGACAAATATAAACCCCTGCCTTCTGCATGAAAACCTCCTCAAGAGGACTATGCTTTAAAATATAATATTGGCATTTGGCAATGTTTTGCCTTATCTAGTGTAAAGAACATCATTCAATGTAGATTCGGTTTCTGAACATACATACAGTGATTTATTTTATTGGCTGATAGCTTTGACGTAAAACGAAAGACAATTAAGTATCAAACCTATACGTCGAGCATATCGCCTTTGTGGAAGGCGTTGAATCTATCAACATCACCGAATTGATTCCTAATTTGTCGGAACGACGAATTCACTATCGAAAATAGTAGTTGTGACCAACATTGCAACAAATACGTGGATCCTAATAATCATTATACACAAACCACATGCTGTACGGAATGGACCAAGCCGCATGCAGTATAGGCTGTTATACCAAGTCGGAATGTCTAGACTTCAACAATGTACTTTAATTAACAGTTTTCTATGTAATAAGTAAAGGAATTAGTATACTTAATTAAATACAATTACAATGAATTAAATGCTCGGTTGCGCCCAAGTCAGCCGGTCAGTGTCATAGCTTCTGATTTATAGCCAGCATGATAATGACCCCGCAATAAAAAGCAGTGGTAGTTCTAGTAACTCGACGTTTATTTGTTGCATGTTGATGTAGTTGCCCAGCGTTTATTGACGAAATACAAAAGTACAACACAACACCGTCAATGTTTTATTGTAAGCGAATTGGAGAGTTGTCCAGTACAATTAATATGATCTTGACATGAACCTTGCTAACCTGATGCTAAAATTGTCTCCTGTCATCGCTTTGAGTACAGTTTCGAAACAGATAATAGATTTGTTATCGATCACAGTTCACATAATATATTGTAATTTGCGTTATAAGTTAGTCGTTTTCTAGGTAGACATTTCGACCAAATAACTCTTACACATATTTTTACAATAAGCCCCCGCACCCCCCTCCCCCTCAAACACCTTCTATCATCCCACTCCCAGTAGTTTTTACGTAGCACATCCCTCTTCTGTTTTCTTTTCTTCTAATATTATACTTGCAAGTTATACACACATTGCTGACAATTTATCCAGTCCGCTACACACTAATCTAGAAAAATCTCTAATTACTAGGATCGAATGATCATGCTTATAACTGTTTCCAGCTTCCATTAGCGCTGTGTATATAGTCTACTTATACATTCACCAGAGGCTGTGTGGATCGATTGTTGCGGATAAAGTGCGTTCCCATGTTATTGTAGAGTTAGTGGCGCATTCTGATTGGCAGTTTGCGCAACCCAGTGACATCTTATTTTTATTCATTTTAAAACATGGCCATAATGAGATTCGTGTGAGAAAGGGTTCATGAAAAAGCGATACCAGCAACTATAAGTATACATTCCAAAATTATTTTTATCTCTCTCCTCGTGTACTTATTACGTGCATAGTATATTTATAATTTTGGAGTGAGCTCCATATAGATAGGTTAAATTTTTCTTGCAAGTTGGTTGCTTTTCTTAGCAACGATGAACGAAGCACCGTTGTCAACAATTAGGTTTGGTGATTCGGCTTCGCTCGCTGGTGAATCGTGCCCAACCATTTGGTCGCTACTTCCTGTTCAAATGCCAATCTCTTGGTTATTATTCTCTTGTCGATGGTGTATGTGTCGACAGGTGGCTCGGTCCGTTTTAAGTTGAATTTTCCCTTTTGAAGTCAGTTCGGTGACAGAGTGGGGAATTTATTTATTTAATTATTTGTTTATTACTGAACTGAACTACTGATCCCTATTCGATACTCAACCAAACTCATGCAGTTCCAGAGACATGTAAAATTACTTGTTATAATCATTGTTTGCTATACATTTGAGTGTGTTGCAGTAGTATCGTAATTTATGAGATATAATAAAGACGCATTAATAAAGAAGTGAGTTTATGGTGTATGACGAGTAAATAAAATGTGACCACTGACTGTTTAAAAAATACAACATTTTAGAAGGTCCCTAGGACTACCAGCTTATCAGTACTGTGTATAGCCCTGTTTGTGGACGATCTCTATGGGTGATTTTGTTTGAACTTATGCTGTCAAATTATCGACACAGTTTGTCGAAATGACTGTCTCAAGATTTTCGTCATATATATTATTGTTGTAACATAATTTAATTATTAAATTGTAATTTGTTTAAAAATGTTTAAGAATTATTTTTAACACGTTTTCGAATGGCTGTGGAGATACAGTTTAGGAGTGACGACTATATTTTGTTGTTGTTCCCAATTAGGATACCTAGTAGTAAAATGGAAAATGTATTAGATTTACTTTGCAATGTAGTGTTTATTTGTATCGGTATTTTGGATTGGATCTACCAGAATAAGCTTTTTCCCCCTGCAATTGCAAAATAGCATCTGCTCCAAGAGGATCCGTTGCATCCGTTGCCGAGTAGTGCGAGTTTTTGTTATTATTATTTATTAACATTATTACTCTAGACACTTATTTTAGTCGGATCATCTCACCCACACCACAAGATAGGTTGAATGTACTGCATACAAACCTGTCGTAAATCATTTAGTGTAAGTGTAAGTGAAGTAATTTCAGACACGAAATTATAGCTACAATTATACATAGTTTCGTTTGAAGTGTTGAAAACTGCTAATTTCTAGAGTATATGAATTTAAAATCTTGGAGTTTTCTTAGATTAGATTGTAATTTAAGTTTTAAGAAACATTATGAATATGTATGTAATAAAGTATCATCAGCAATAGGAATTATAAGTAGAATGAAGAGGTTTGTAACAGAGAGAATGTTGAGGTTACTTGTAGATTCTTATATTCACTCTATTATTGATTATTGTTTAGTGGTTTGGGCAGTAAGACCTTCTACCGAATATGTTGTACTTCAGAAGAGAATTGACCATCTGTTTGATTCAATTCCTATGAGCCAAGATTTACAATCTGATTGCTTCACGATTGAGGAAAGAATGAAATATAGCGTACTGGTAAATACATACAAAATATTGAAAGGTATGTATTCAGGTATTTTACCCAATATTTTTCAATTTGTTGATCGTGATAGAAATTCTATTCTAATGAACTCTTTGAAAGTTCCTAAATTAATTTCTGAATCATTAAGAAAGTCATTCTTGTACAGAGGAGTATCCTTTTGGAATTCAATTTCTTATGATATTAGAAGCCAGTTTACTGAGCTAGGAATAGTACAATTTAAAAGTAAAATTGAAGCAATGATAATGAATCGAAGAACAAAGAAGAATTGATTTTTACTATTTATTTGTGGGGCATTGTCTCTATGTTTATGTAATGTTAATTTATCTTCATATGTTCTTATTTATGATTTTGCTGTTCTCTTTGTTTGTTCATTATTGCTTTGATTTTGATGTATTCAATGTATTTTCAATTTATATTTTTCTGCCTAGATTGTCTGGTTGCCGCCCACTGGTGGAACTTGCAACTTGAGTTAGGTGTCCTGTATCATTGCTATGATCAGTTTTTGACTTGAACAATTTTAAATAATTATATATCTGATATAATTATATATTAAGAGTCAAGATCTTTTGCACTAAATTGTTTCAAGATTTGAACACAAGAATGAAGGTTGAACACAAGAATGAAGATTCGCTTTGTTCGGTGGTTTCTTCCGCGAAAGATTGATTACTCCCTGATTTGCTGTTCCTGATTTTTGGCAAACCTCATATTCGTTTGAGTGGGATCGTCTAATATATCAGTTTTTTTCTTTTCGTTTTTCTTTTTTAATGTTTTTTTTTCTTCTTTTTTCTTTCTTTCTTTTTTTTTCCTTTCATTTTTTCTTTTTTCTTTTTTTTTTTTTTTTCTTTTTTTTTTCTTTTCATTTCCCCACCCCCTTTTTTTATATATTCGATTCATTCATAAATTGCATTTAATATCCTTTTTATTTGTTATCAAATTTGTTGAGTATTTAATGCATTGTTGTAATATTACTATTTCAAAGATCATGTTGTGTCTGCATCTATGTAATTAGATTTATTTAGTTGTCCTCCTTTGTAAATCAGTTTTTATAACTGAATAGGATAGACGTTAAATAAGTAAATAAATAAAATAAAAATAAAATATCCTAGAATCGAGCACATCCATACAAATAATAATTGTTTTTTGTACTTCCGGCCAGATAACATTATTAGTAGACAACCTCTAATTCCAGTGATGCCATGAGTCCATTCAGTAACTCGCGCACCGGCGAGCTTTTCAGAATCGCACATTCATTGGTATACTGTCCTAAAAACATTGCTTACATCGTTTTCGCACTCGTGAAACCTATAGAGACATTAAAAACTACAGTATGTTTATAACGAAATGTATAAAGGAATCTAAAACTAAGGCTACGTCACCATAGTAACACCTTGTTATTATATATTTTATTGTGTCTACCCGTACAATGTCTCGATACGATGCAACAATTCAAAAATATCAGCGAATTACAAAATGTTCACCGTTTAATGAAATATTTTATAAACTGCAAGATATCCCTCCCTATAAGTAGTAGGTAGAAACTCAAAATAACCCTTTTAATTAGTTTACACAATATCATTATCACCATACTGTAAAGACAAAGTCATATAAATTTTCAATCACAACACCATAATAATGCAGGATCTCCCTATTATTGTGATGCCGTCGTCAATTACATATTGTTATCATATACCCATGCACCCACTAAAAAGTAAAAAACTTTTATGTTGATAATATACTATATTGCACTTCTTACTTCTGGCAACAATATCATTATTATTATTGTTGTTGTTGTGAGTATAAGTGGTTACTGGCTACTGGTTACCAACCAAACCCCTCTTCTCACAAATAACCTATGCACGACGGGCTGCTTCTATGATTGTTCATCGACAATATTAATAACCCCAATAGATCCCGCATATTGGGAATGTTTTGACGGTGCATGGCTTTGAGAACCGAAACGCATTTCCGTTTAAAAAATGGAAGCGGCACGAACTCTGGCTGGACTCTGCTTATTTTTTAACAAATTGGCTGGTAGTAATACTTATTTTTAATTGTGTAATTTTACATTGTGACTATAGTGTCGAGGGCGAAGCGTCTACGCTAAAGTCAATCACACATTCATGTCCGTATTTGTACGACATCATGCGCGTCGTAATAGCGAGTGAGCTTTAGGATCTTCCCCTGAACTCAAAACCTCAAGAAAAACGATGGATTCCGTATTTTTCACCCCGAAAACTGCAACATTCGCAGAGATCAATCCACTCCCCTACCGACTGTCATGTCACGAGCTCCGCCACTGTATGACGTAGCATTAGCAGCCATCCCCGTGAACACTTGCCACCCCTAGCTTGAATGTATCTCGCGGTTCTTGCAGCCATCCCAAATATACCCAGGAAACAGAGGGACCTCGGCTGATATTTCCCCATCAATCACCCAAGCTACAGACGAGGGCGAGGGATGTTGGGGTTGAAAGTCCTCTACGAAAATAGGAGCCGTCAACTGCTGTTTCTGTGCCTATATGTGGCGGCAAGAGTGTGTTGCTGGTTATTACGGTATACTTATTTCGAGCCTTAACAATGTTTCCTCCCCCACTATTTCTAGTATTTTAATCATAAGAATTAGTTTTTCAGAATATTACGAAAATTGTACTAAATATTTGAATAAAATAATGTGCCTCCTTTACTTTTAGGCTAACCTTCCTAGATCTACCTTGCAAAAGCTGTAGGTGCCAGAAAAAAACATGCGGTATAGGTCACGATTTGTCTAATTGTGTCGTAACTTAAAACTTTTGAAGATATGAAAATGTCAGCAAAATCTGAGCAGCCCTTTTACCGATGGAGAGCGAAGATACAATTCCAACTAAAAAAACGTGTTACATGGTGCGCTCTACGGTCTCACTGTCATTACTTACTTTTTTGAACGTCACAAATGCGCAATACCTTTATTTTCGTGTTTGTGGTTCTCCGATGAATACAATTTATAGTGAGTGATTTTCAACTAAAGTGCATAGATTGTAATTTGTGTTTTTGAATAGTCTAAGTCGATGTTGAATAGAAGAACCGATTTTCAGTGGGAGGCATGTTATTAGATTTTTAAAAATACAATTTTAAAAAGTCACATTTTCCAGATGCCATCAAATATGTCGTTTGGTAAGTAAAATTATCAATTTCTGACCCGGGAATTAACCCTCGACCTTCTGGAAAAAGCTTCTGCATTGAAATCTGATGTAAACACAAAATGACCAACGAGGCACAAATTTTTGTATAGCAATGTACTATCAACACGTAGTACTGTACACTGTGCGGGGTGTATGCGTGGAAACGCGACGTTAGTCTGTGGTCTGTACGGTGTTCAATTTGTGTGGGAGACCGTACGATATGGCAGCACTGCATTGCGTGGGCCTATACCGATGTGGGTATGTGATATATTTGCACTTGAAGAATATAATAGACGACTAACACATCTCTGCCAAAAAAAGAGATAGATTTTCATTCATGAATATATCCGAGTATAAAATTCATTCATGGTGTGGTGTCAATCGGAACTTTTTTTGCCTTGCGCCCTTGGTCGAATCAGATATGACCACAATCAGTGTAGAATAGCTTATAGCTTATTTCCCACCCATGGCACAGTAGCACACAGGCATAATAATTACTTATTTTATTGTGTGTGTATTCTGTGTTTCGCATATTAATATCGAGTCTGGAAACAAACAAAAAATTGGTATTATAATTATTATTCTTTAGCCATTTACTGCGAATTAATATTCATTGTAGTGCCCACTTTGGCACTTAGGAGAAATTTAATTTTACCAAACCCGAACACTTTACCCTACACTGTACAAATTAAATCAATGAAATCATAATACGTTTCACACAAGAAACAAAATGAAATATGTAAGTTGTAACTAAATGTTGGTGATGAATGATGATGGTTCTTTATTATTGTTTCTCAATATTATTTGTGGCAATGGACTAATCGTGTTGGAAAGACTAAACACCAAACAGTAAATACCACAATCACATATTTACAAATGTTGGATGCGGAATAGGAAAGGGTTAGGTTAATTTTCAAATTTTTTTGTATTTTTACAATAAACAATGCTGATCATTTGCAAAAAAAATTATACAAAATACTAAAATTGGATGAGCATATCACTTTCTTCAACTTAATTAAAAATCACTTGCGAGAAAAACGTGTAAGTTTCTACTATTTGCTATTTCTACAATTTGACCATTTTAAAGGAACTTGTTCTTGTTTTGCATTTTTATCATTTTAATTTAAGGACTTTTTTTATTTAGCACAATTTAAATATACCCCCATCCTACAAAAAAAACAATTTATAAAAAACAAATGTTTTTTTAAAACAGTTTGGTAGCATTATTTTAATTCAAGAATTCCATATAAGGAAAATATAAAGCTAAATAGCAATTAACATTAAATCGTTTGCTCTTTCTAGGCAAAAAACTTTACCTAAGTCCTTTTCCTATTCGCATACATATATTGTTTGTCTCATTATGTAATTAGAATAGTTGTCCTCCCTGTAATCATTTTAAAAGAAGATACACGTTAAATAAATAAATAAATAAATAAATAAATAAATAAGGATTCAAACCTGGAACTCAAGAAGCAACGCGTTTACTTATCGACCACTGCTCCCGAGTACCGACACTCATAGCCTATGGCGTATAATAAATTATACGCCCAGCTGATTCTGCACAATGTCAACATTATTTTTTTCGTCGTTTCGTTTTACTTATCAAATTATCACATTCCTTCCTTTATCATTCGACTCTGTTCGGTCCTCCTATAGCTGGGTTGGTCTACCTTTTAACTTGCTCACCAACTTTTTTCTGAGAGTGTTCCACAGAGTTCCATATGGCACCCAGCCACCCACCCCTTACGATTTGTCTGGACTGGAAGTCGAGTTTTATGACGTTAGTGTCCTAGCCGTGAGGTGAGAATAGCTACATGTAAGCCTGTTGCGCATTTAGTTTTCAATACGAAGCGATCTTCTTGTTTGCATAGAAGCTTTACAAGCTTGGAAGTCTCGCCAGCGAAGTAGGTTCGATGTCGGAATGAAATAAGAGAGTGGTGAAGTGTTGTCTGGTAGGTGGGGCCGTGAGGGGGGGGGGATTGAAGACGACCAGGCGACTAGACTACTGGAGGCTGCGGTCCTGCGGCTAGCCGGATCTGCTCAGGAGTTTATTCATAATAAAGAAGTATAGAGTTGTTGGAATGGAATCAAGTGTGCGATGCCGGCCGGCCGGCCGGGGGACAATGGCAACGCCGCGCTCTGAGGAGCAGGTTGTGAGCCGGGGAGGATGAGATGGGAGCGGAATGCTGTTGAAGGAGGTGACGGGGGTGGGGTCGATCATCTTACCCCTACATCCCCCCCATCGCCCCACACCCTTCCCCTCTTGAGATTTCACCCCACTTGACGGTGTATATTATGTATGTGCTATGAAACTAATACGATTAACGATGATGCCTGAAGGGTTATCTTTTCATTTAGCAAACAAAGTGATTGACGTACGGTTATTGCCCATATTATTACAAAGCACATTATTTTCTAACACATTTTGTACTCACCTTCACAATTTTAATTTATATTATGTTAATAATTATAATTATAATGAAAAAAATACCGACTATTGTTATTTGATTGTTATGTTTGTACACAAATTATAAATCGTAATTGTTTTGTTTTTTTTTAAATTTTTTAAATCTAGCCGTAGCGACTGACTACGAGTTCGACCTCGCAAACCAGTCGGTAATATACGGTATTATCCTAGGCCAAATGAAATAACTTCTGTTTTTGTTGGGGCAACGAGTCTGCTGCGAAACAATTCTTCGGTATGAGAGCTTATTAATTTTTTAGTCGTTATATGTAATTAATAATTACATGGAATTAATTTTTAAAATAGCAAAAACCAACCCTGACAGGTGTTGATCAGAAATGCAGCAGATTGGCGTAAGCCAGCTTTGAGCCACTCGATGAACAATGTGTACTCTTCGGCTCTATAGTAAAATATTGTAGCCTCTAGGTTCGAAGTGTTAGATAGGATAATTGTTTTTGTAAGTGATTGTCCAACTGCTCAGTGAGGACCTCAACCCTCGGGAAGTATCGAGAGTCGGACTAAGGCGGAGCCGCAGAAGGAGGAGAGAAATAAAAAGAACAAATTAAAAACACAAAAACAACATATTCAACAAAACAAAAAACAAGACCGCACGAGTTATGTCGAGTTGAGTAGTTTGAGAACCTTGGGCTTCTGACCTTCGCTCGCCTTGGCCGAAGAAGACCTGGCGATCACCGATCAAGACTTGTTTTGTTTGTTGTGGCGGGAGAAGAATGCTCTCATCATCGTTCTCAGCCGGTCAGACACGTACAGCTCATATATTTCCTGTATGACTTCTTACTGAGCAGCGCGATCCCATTCACATCGTCTCGCGCAGCCTCGTGGCTCGTCTCAACCGTGGAGGGTTCTTGGAGGGTCCGCGGAGGTCGCTACCCTCGCACTTAGTCGTGGAGGGTCCGTGGAGGTCGCTATCCTCGCACTTAGTCGTGGAGGGTCCGTAGAGGTCAATGTCGACGAGGGCTCTTGGAGGGTCTGAGGTTGCTATCCTCCTACCACTCTTCTATATGGAGAAACCGTGGACTTCACACTGTCCCACCCAAGATCCTTCTGTATGCTAGACTATTTTGTTGACAGCAGTGGCGGATACAGAGGGGGGGCGGTGGGGCGATCGCCCCCCCCCCATGATTCTTTAAAAATTAAAAAAAAAATGATTTTATTATTTTATTGTGCACGCACCAAATGCACTCTAAAAACCTGATTTTCAAAATTTTCACCTGCGGCGCTATTTATTTAAAACTCCCAATAAAAATCAACTTTCCTTTATGTTGTCAGAAATAATCAGTTTGCCTCTGAAATGTGTCTACATCAGTGTACTTCGATTTATGAAGTTGTCCTCCTATGTGAATCGTTTTTTTAACTAAATAGGATAGACGTTTAATAAATAAATAAAATGATGAATTGAAAATAAGATCAAACGTTTATAATAATGTTGCAATCTAGACCAATGCTGTAAATTGTAAGCTCGACATGACGACAAAACAAATTGGTGCACACAAACTACATTGTTTCCGTATTGCATTCCGCCCACCACTTTTTTCTAAAACGCACCAAATGCACTCTAAAAACCTGATTTTCAAAATTTTCGCCTGCGGCGCAATTAATGGGGGGGCAGAGCCCCCCATACCCCCCGTGCGTCCGCGCTTAATCCCTTTCCCACGACTGTACATGCACACGCAAATCGCCCCGCCCATGATTATGTCCTAGATCCGCCACTGGTTGACAGCGTGACTCAGGGTACTTTGCTAGTTAGACTCTAGATTTAGAAACAAGATTAAATTTTGTCTTCGTCCTCAATATAGTTTTGAGTCTTAATATCCTGTACGTTTCTTCTTTCATGTCCAAATATAACCCCCGGATATTCTATATCTAAAAAAGTGTGATGCGATTTTCGAAACGAATCTCTCTATAGAATTGTGTTTGTCAGCGGAGTCTGACACAGGTGATCTCTGCTCAAACAGTCTTGGGTATAAGCTCCGCAAAATAAGGAACTTAAAAAACTTAAATTTAAAAATGGAACTAAGTTACGATTCCGCCCCTCTGATTCCAAATGAGCACTTTATTTTTAATTTTCAGTCCTGAATACGACGCTTAATTTGTTCTACAAGTTCTCACAAAATAATTACATGTCATGTCATACAAGATCCATAATGAATCTCACGTTCAGCGTTCGCGTTTATCACGTCTTACAACCAATCTTTGGGTGTGATACTGATCGAGTTGGGTGTCTTGGACCCCTTTTCAATGCATCTCGAGCACGTGATTAATCTGCTGTAAATGCCTTATTCGATTGATGATATGATCATTACAGGTTCAACACTCCATGGGACAACTTCTTGACACAGTGGAGTTACGTTGATGTGCTTCATAAGTCATACCTATAAACGAGTCCCCTGTACTTTAATGTAATATTAATGTAATAATTTTTCGTAGGAAGCCTGCCCAGGGTGTAATGTATGCCCCTCTTCAGGTGTCTACCTAGGTATATTTTGTAGATAAAGACAATATTATTATGATGTGACTTAATCCCTTGCCAGTGGCGGATACAGGGGGAGGGCGGTGGGGCGATCGCCCCCCCCCCATGATTCTAAAAATTACAAAAAAAAATGATTTTAAAACTCCCAATAAAAATCAACTTTCTTTTATGTTGTCAGAAATAATCAGTTTGCCTCTGAAATGTGTCTGCATCCTGCATCAGTGTACTTCGATTTTTTAAGTTGTCCTCCTATGTGAACGTTTTTTTCAACTAAATAGGATAGACGTTTAATAAATAAATAAAATGATGAATTGAAAATAAGATCAAACGTTTATAATAATGTTGCAATCTAGGCCAATGCTGTAAATTGTAAGCTTGACATGACGACAAAACAAATTGGTGCACACAATTACATTGTTTCCGTATTACATTCCGCCCACCACTTTTTTCAAAAAACGCCCAATGCACTCTAAAAACTTGATTTTCAAAATTTTCGCCTGCGGCGCAATTAATGGGGGGCTCCGCCCCCCATACCCCCCGTGCGCCCGCGCTTAGTCCTTTCCCACAACTGTACAGGCACACGCAAATCGCCCCCCCCCCATGATTATGTCCTAGATCCGCCACTGTCCCTTGCATTCGCATTGAAAAAACCTCGGAAAAACTTCCGTCGGGATTGCTGGTTTCGACGGGATTTCAGGGACCTCGCGACCGGTGATACTAGTTTTTGTCAGCTAATGCTTTTATGCTTTAAAAAAAATGTTTTTCAGCTGTCCAAAATGTGTGCGAGGTGCTATTGCAACGCTGGAGACAATCTGAATCGGCCCACGCCACAAAGCAAAGGGTTGAAATATACGTCTTGCATTACAAATCCTCTTTATTTATATGACACGTGATAAAAAGCAGCTTCTCACTGTGGGGGCCCGTCGTCTTTTAGGCTGCTAATCGGGCTATTGATAAAAGGTGAGGAACGGAAATTCCATTCTGATTTCTCAGGCATCAGTTTTTCAGTGTCATGTTATCCTTGCGCCCAGGCCCAGCCGGTTTCGACCACCGTACTTGAGTTGAGAACCATTTTTTGTACAGTCAAACGTCAACCACTGGTACATACACAGACAGGTTGGCTAAACTATAGAGATGGAGGTGTGTGGAGATATAGTGCATTCTGTAGGTGCACATACATTCAATACATTATATTTCATGCATTAATTTATTGTAGTGTAGACATTAGGTACTGAAATTATCATAAAATATTTAGGCCTACATGTTACATTTTATATAAAGGCTAGAATAGAGATGTTTTTGGAGTAGTAAAAAAAACTATAAGGCCGCATTCGCGCCCTAAAAAACAGTAATTTTGTGAGACTTAAGATTTTTGCACAATAGACACCAATATATGGCTTGTAAAATTCTTCTTCGGCATCCACAATGTTTAGGTTTTGAAAAATATTTACAATTTATAGTTATTATATTGTCTCTCAGGAATTGACAACAGTATAATATTCACAACGACTGTTTTAACTTCGTAAATATAATATCACATAAAATTAATTGCGACGTTATGTACGGCACTGCGCGAGTTCATTAAACCCAAGATAATGCGATATCACAAAAAACATTCTTAAGAAACAATAATATATATAAAGTAACCAAGGAAACCTCAATGCAATCCACTGAATATAGTTTCCTATGAGTGATCACAGTTTAATTCTTACATACAGCTTACAGTGACACCGTGCGTGCGTTGAAGCCAACAAACCTGATAAAAAAATCAATTGCAGCGTTGAGGCTTCAATTCAAAGGATTGTTAGGTCATAATTCTTCATCGCCAGGCATCGAACTTGTGCAATGCGGTGTCATTGGCTTCCCGACAGTAGCAATGCTACAGCCCTGGCTATAATAGCACGTTGTTGTGGCGAGGGTCAAACCATGGTCCGGGTCACGGTGGGATCTTGACAGCTCACGATGCGACGCGGTTCCTCCACGGGCTGACGCCGACCTCATTACCACCCACGCGTGCGCTTTACTGCGCATGTACGAGCATTCGTATCTGTTGCATTGAACATTGGGCATTGAAGATCACGTTCACTTTCATCGTTATGTAAACTAGGACGCTTCGCTAACGCTTTTCTAGTCGCGTTGATGGATGAACTTTTATGGTTGATTATCATTGCCTTAAAAGTACGGTTTCTATGACAAATATTTCTTCGATTGTCCCAAAATACCTAAGTAAAGTGATTTCAAACGTTCCCGCAACGTTTTATCAAGATCGGACTAGCCGTTTGCCCGGTCGCGCGCCAAATGTTACCATATTATCGCATTAAAAATCGAAAAATTGTGAAAGTACAAAATCATGAGAAATATTTCTTTGATTGTACCAAAAGTCGTGGCAGATCTAAGTTTAGAGATTTCGAAGGTCCCCTCCAATTTTCATCAAGATCATATGCCGTTTGTCCGGTAGAGCGCGAACAAACATGGGGGAAAACGAAAAAAAAAATCGAGCTATTTTTCTCAGGGCAAGTGAATTTTAAGTCATCGCTTTGCTCACCCAATCATCACCATTCTTACCTTGCTTGAACTTCAGGTGTAATCTATAAGAAAAATACTTTTTCGTACAGATGCCCGCTGTAGCGTTCACATCAGCTTTACCCGGTACTATATCTGTAAGTTATTGGGGTGTTAGTTAATTGTGAAGGGAATGTTCTATTCTAGAGCTGACTCCTCAATTAACGACTGATGACAACCTCAGAAAACCGGTGGCAGGATTCGAACCCGTCACCTCTCGAATCAGAGTCTCACTTGCTACGCATAAGCTCTCTGGAGGCGAGACATACACCTGCAGGTACTGTCAAATTTGGTACACGAACTCGCACATTTCCATCCTTGTATTTAGAAAGCAGGAGATGTCACTAGGACCATGCAGCTAGACTAGATGTACGTGTGCTTGTGTCCAAATAATGTTGAGATATCAATGCCACCAACCACCATCATCTTATTAGTATAGTCAACATTTGCTGGGGGCAGTAATCGAACCAACAGCCTCCTAGATCAATGTCATAAGGTATTTACGCCCACGTCATTTCAATGGTTATCATTACCATTGTGGCGACGGCGACTAGAGATCCTCAAGCTCATACCAAGGTCTTAATAACTATCAAGTTTCTCTATTTTCAGCATCATCCACCCGAAATGAGACTTTGTTTTTAGAATGGATCGCTCAATAAGGAAAACCAGTAAACGTGAGAAATTCTTAAGTGACACCCCACGCCACTTTCTCAAACAAAACAAGTGATCACTTTCTATTGTTTCTACCAATCCAAAGTGATGGACTCGTTCTTATAGCTGTAGTTTTCTCCTCGATAACAATACCGTCACCTTCAACCTTCCTTGCCATGGAGCACGACACCAGCAAACAGACTCCGCTCTTCACGGGAGTACTAGCAGTGGTTTCACTTCCGGACGAGTGTAACGATTGTAATTATCAAAATAGCACTTGGGCTTAAAGAAATTAAAATATAACCGTTTTCTGGAATATTTCTAATTTATCAATGAGTATAGTATATTTATTTAAACTTCCGACTATGAATCTAAATCTTGTATATTTAAAAAATATATATTTCTGACAATATGAATGAATTTTTGATTGTGTACTTTGTATTACAACAAATATAGTATAGACATTTTGTCAACACCACAAAAACCCAGGTCAAAACGGACGAGTCCCGGTTGACTTGAATGCAGGCGATGAAAGTAAACGCGTGTATGCTCTGAGAGATCGGCAGAGAAAAGTGTTAGTGCGGGTCGGGGAGGTCTTTTCGATCCCGTGCGTGGTCGTATGCTGACGCTGTAAGCTTATTGAAGTGAGGTGTTCCTCATGCTGCCTATGTATCAGTCAATTCGCCTCCCGTACCTACGGAACACACCAAACACAGAGGATATAGGCCCGGAGGGCGGAGGCGCGCTCGTGTATAATAGCGCAGGCCATTTTGGCGTTGGTGCATCTGTCCATGCAATACATGTTGCCGAAAAACTTTGTATAGAGTTCGTCTTCATTCTTAATTCAGCACACTGGTGAAAGATATTGAGTACTGCCGATAGCAAGGAACCAAACCCTGAACATCCCCACTGTTAGCTATTGCACCGACCAACGTCTATTGGTGATTGTTCAAATTGTCAGATTTGTTTTGTTAGTTCTAATCCTGTAGAGAGCACGTGTATATGTTATGTTATGATGTATACTGTGTCTTTCATTTGTGTGTTTCGAAAATTATTCAAGGGAGTATTCCCGTAAAATCACAAAACTTTTAATCACACATCAGAACAGAACATTAAAATGGTAAATGTTGACTGATTTGACTGTTGAGATTTAATTCTTACTTTTTTATATATTTTTTTGCTTCATTACAAATTGTTATTTATGAGGACTTCATGATCATGTTGAATGTGCATCAATTAAATATATTTCGTACGAAACTAGAAGACAAGCAACTGAGAAGACCTTATTTGGTCTTACACTTCGCCAAGTTTTATCGTGTCTCAACCAACCAATCCATTGATGTTATATACGCCCCCGTATCTTCACCCTCATTGACATTAATCGACAAGTGACCTTTATATGACGTTATATAAAAACACAACCAACTGGCTGTGAGACTGAAAAGAAGGGTAAAGAATTATAAACTGAATCTGAATGTATGGTTTTCTTGATTCGTTACTTACACAGTATACAGAATGTTTAGAACAACACACAATAATAATACAATATATTAATACACAATACAATAATACAATACTCATAATATAATATAATTGAATATGAGCTTTGAGGATTCAATTATTGAATTATATTGAATATATGTGTTTTGGACAAAGTTTAAGACGTTCTTACTTATACGGTATATTTGTATTTACTTGATAATTTTTAAATGTGTATATGAAATACAATGTTATTATTATAGCAGTATTACAGAAAGGTATAGTGATGGGATATGGTTGTTTGTATACGGTTTCATATAACCTGATGATTTTGTGTATATTTTTCCCGGTGGCGGTATTCATATTTTTTTATAAATCGCGGATTCAATTTTAAATGGGAGGCTTGCATGTATACAACTAATTGGTTATATCATAATACGGATATCGATATATATTTAATTGCAAATGTGTTACCGAAATGAATGTTAACAGTTATCCAAATATTCATGGCAGGCTTGGTGATAAACGAACAAAATATCGGAAGCAGCTAGATTCTAAACTCTTATATAGGTCTACGATCAAACTAACCACTCCTTTGATTTCCAGTTCAGATGCAGAGGCCTCACCACATCCACACCACAAGTCAAATGGAGCGAAGCTATAATTTTGAATACCTCATGAAAGTGTACAATTATCCAACCTACTATTACCATCTTACAAAACTAACAACGATAAATTCCAGCGGCCGTTTTTGTGGTCATCGCCTTTTTAAGTATCATTCCCGGGCCAATACTTAACCAATATAGGCACTGACTTCAGCCTTAACGCACACTGATGATAATACATCCTGGAAATTGTAAACTAGTTTATTTATTCTTGGTTAATTACAATTTATTATTTTTGGTGCACTTATGTACTTAATTACCACTTTTGTAAATCAGTTTTTATAACTGAATATGGTACTTGGAAAACTTCATTATTTGAAGAAAAATATGTAAACTCTGATTATATTGAAGAATATAAACAACCTTTAAGTGCCCGGCACTACTGAAAATATTTAGTAATGTTATTTATATATTTATCTCATTGAAGATGAAATTTTTGTTATAATTGTGTATTAATTTTCCTTGGCAAGTGGTTTACTTTGGACGTTATAAACAAATTTTGGTTTTATATATTTGTTATATGTCGTGAAGAGAACAATGTTGCTATCAATTAGTGTGTATCAAATTCCTGGCTGCAATTGTTGGACGTACCACTGGTTGGTATCATGTGGCAAGAGGCAGGCTAACATCAGAGTGAGCTCCAATCTAATGACTATCACGGGCGAGTTGGGGAGATACCAGTAGTGGTTCTGCCGAGGCAAAGCACTCAAAGTGGCTACGTGCTTTCCATTGGCGGACCCTACCCACCGAACCAACCCCATACTCTGAATACTTCTCTCTCTCCTGTTCCTCCCACCCCCCTTCACTGAACATCTTGCATGGATCAAATGTTAAATCAATGGGATATTCAGTATAATTGTGGAAATGTCCCGAATGTAGAGAATGACGAAGGGGTGGGTGGACAAACAGAGAGATATAGCATAATAAATCACATTGAAATATAGTTGCAAATATTTAGAATAATAAAAGTAGGCTTATGCTTTTATTATAATTTTGTAACGTTTGCTCAAAAGGATTGAGCCATCTATTTGTGGAATAAACACATTCGGATTCCGGTGATGTGCAACAACTAAGACAGTTGCATCAAGGTTTGGTTATGTTTTATGTTGTTTGGATTGCTACCACTGACGACATGCTGCATACATACTTTTTTTAAATAATGTTAAAATGTATGTACACTGTGAAGAAGTGCTCAAAATAATCAGAAGGTTGTGAAAGAAACTAAAATATTGACAATAACCAATTGTCATCTTTAATAAAATTAGACTATTTTTAACTTATTAAACAATATCATTTTTATAAATTATTAAGTATTGCAAGACTTATAATAATTAGAGATTTCAAATGTTTCAAGTTACATCTTTTGCTCGTGGATTGATAAAAATAATGTAATTTTACTCTTAAAATGTAACGTATATGGATTTTCAAAAGGAAATGTACAAATTTATCTCCAATATCGAAATCTATATTTGCCTCTTCCTAACAACTTTGTAGCAAGCGATCTACCGGGTAACCAGATGAGGAACACACAAAGCAAGTTGATAGAAACGTAGTTTTGCTGTTAGTGAAAACTGGTGATGCAATCTTCGGTTTGTTTTAGGTCATCGTAGAAGTGGAATCAAATCTCAATTATCCCCATGGATTTGGTATCACTATCAGCAACACATCCTGCTGGACAATGTTACAGTTGCTTATAATCGAACCCCTCACTCGTCCACCCTATTGCCACACGACGACAGCAACAATCGATATTATATGTATGGAACTTCTTTACCCACAAACTCACCCCGACCCCGACCTTCTTATTTATGTGCATTGATTATTCCTTGGCCAACAAGTGCGACGCGACGCTAGAGAGATGGATTGCATTGCACACAATCAACAATGAAATAAATACAAGGATGCCTTCGATCGTCATGTGACAAAGCTTGCATGAAAGAATGTCACCTTTGTTATGACTAAGAAGTAAGAACCAATATTGTTTTGAACCTGTGGATAGTGGTGTCACGCGTGACGCAACAACGTCATCACATGATCACATACGAGTTGAGTTCATGAATGTTTTACGACCCTCAATCCTTTGACCTTGTCATGCAACGTGTAATAAACGCCACTCCAACTTGGAGAAAACTAACCTGTTGCAAGGTCGATGTTTCAATGTTAACCTAATTCTAAAACAAACATTGTAAAAAATAACAGTGGGCCTGCCTCAAAGAATATCCTTGTACCATAGGCCTGCCTTTTTAGTCTTGACCGAGTACATTATGATTTCAGAAAGACAAAAGACATTTGTATTAAAAATATACAATCATTCAATCATTCATCATTCGTAATATATTATTATCAGAATGTATTTATGATTATTTAAAAAAAAAGGTTTTAGTCGACGAGAAAAATATTCAAATTACAAAAAAAAAAAAAAAACAATCATTGATTCATAGCAGTTTGTCGTAAAAGTTTGGCCCTTGGACAGACAGAAAGACTGATGGACGGAGAGAAAAATTATGTCATTAGGGGAGCTTCGCTCCCTTGCGCATACCTAGCAAATTATAGTTATAATAATTTCATATTGCCAAAATTTTATTTTAAAAATATTTTGTTGACTGTATGAACAATCGCTTTGCATGTTTTAAGCATAATATTTTAAGTGAAGTTTATTCAATATAAATGAATATTTTGTAAATATCAATATTAGCCAATAATCTACCAACATAATCAGGCTACGTAAGCTACTGCCGTTTTGTTATGCATGATATTAGTGTTGAGCTCAGACGAAGAATGCATTTCTTGGCGCCCGCCCAAGGTCTTCTTTCAATTATACAGTTACTCTCTATACTAGGCCTTGGTACCCTACCCTCATTGACAGCACGTGAAATGCATTTCAATAAAATGCACTTCCCCACGTTGCATATGATTCAGTGACAGGAATATTGCACGGCATTGCCGCGTGCTATTGCTTACCTGGGCGTTGCCCGTCACCGAGCATGGAGAGATAGACTAGCGCTCCATAAATATATTATACGGATTCCTTGCAGTTGCAGGTAAATCAACCCTCTTGCTTGATATGATGGGAGTTGTCTTCTCCATGCGCTAAATGCCCATTGCGCACCCAGGCTAGGCCAAGGGGTTGCTTTACGGGAGTTGTGGGGAATGAAGAGGCGCCGATGAAGTAAGTATATAGCTGCTCCACCGGAAGTTTGCAGGTAGTGACGTTACCGGCAGGCTAGTTCTATAGCCAATCAGCGGCCCCTAATTTAAAATACCGATCGCTCATTGGTCGGCCTGGTCCCGTCGATATATAGCATCTGCATTATTTCGAAGGAGCATCTATAGCTGCGATACTCGGTGCTCACTTCTGGTTGGTGGTGGTCTTGGGGATGAACTGCACCTCGCGTCTTCTCCCGGAGGCAAAGATGGCCTCTCCCAGGTCCTCTTCCTCTCCCTTGTTGAGACTGCCCTATACACAGTACACGCAGTGCACTAATTAAGGTGGTGGTGATCTATTCTACGATAAGTACCAATAACACTGGCTGCTGGTTCAGTACGTCCACCAACATGTGGATAAATATGTGGAAACTAGTATAGTAAAATGCCACCATTTTCAAAATCAAACATCAAAAAGTTGCTAGGGCTATGTAGCCCAGACCCGCCCTGATGGAGGGCATCCGCCCCGGAACTCCATATTGAACTATGATATTCAACTAGATACATACTTTTTTTCCGAAACAATAATTGGGTTAACGGTCAGTTAAAAAAATGTCTTAATTTGCAGTGAAAAGTGTACCCACTATACCCAGTACTTTAAATTTTAAATAACCTATAAGTTTATGAACTCTGATCTAAATTCTAACCAATTTTGAGTGAAGAGAAATTACATAATTTTATTGTTAGAATAAATAATAATGTACCCTTTGTACACATTCATCTAAATGGTTAGAACATTTTAGGAAATCATCATTATCCCTTGTAAGTTCGTTTGTTTTGAACATTCTTTTGAAATACACTTTTGAACACTTTAAAAAGTGGTTCCAAAATCCAACATGTCGCGTTATACAATTAGTTAAGATTAGTTAGAGATAAGTCGTTTATTCGTTAATTGACATGCATGATACATAATAGGATTCGTCAAAATTATTACATAATCGATCAAAGAGAACGACAATAAAAATGTAAATCTGCCAAATCCTTAACCGTCACCGTCACCCTTGACTGTTGGTGTATCGGGTACAACTTCGTTGATAGAATTGTTGTTCTATTAGTTTATTTGTTTTGCTCTGTTCTTCCAGACTCCTTACTTTACATTTCGATAACTTATTAAATATCACATAAAAAAAAATTAAACTGATCATGACTGGTTTGGGTGGAATGGGCTAGATGAGGGGAGGGACATGTTTAATCTCGTTTTGAAAAATACGAACGAGACGAAAAGATCTCGATTTTTCGCTGTCTACGAAGAAAATCTCTATGAATAGGTATGTATCCCGTTCTACCCCCCTCGCCCTCGGCTGCTGATCCCGGTTTTATCCATCTATTGTCAGAGGCCAGACTTCATGACCTAATCAAGGAGACATTGCGTCACATCGCGTAATGCGACACGAGCGACTACCTACTGGTAATGAACGCAGTGATTGGAATCCACGGCGAGATGACGATAATCGAATCGAGTCGAGAATATTCATTTCGATATCGAATATCGTGATATCGATGAAGAGTGATTCTGCGCGTATTCTACTCCGTCTACAACCCTAGCTGATAGTTATTACTTCGTCGATCGTTCCTCGCACAAACATACGCCATTAAATGATTATATTTTTATTCACTCGCAATTCCTTCTCAATCAAAGATTTAAATAATATAATGATAGAAACGCTGTATTCGTTTAAAATATTCATTATTTTACTCCATGATGTTAGCCCTAACCTCAAAATACAGGGATATTGTTACCAAAAATAAGGTTTGCCCATGCGGGTATTGAATTTTAAATTGGTTTTAATTAACGGTGTTAGAAAACGCATTGATGGTTTATTAATAGGGCAAATAAATAGATGCTCAAAATGCTAAATTTACTCTAAATAATAAATCCAAAAATCCTATTTTTACTCGCATCTCGTGGATATTCATAAACCAGGAAATAAAAAAACTATTAACTAACTAAAAATGAATCTATAAATTAATCCCGAACCATATAAACCAAACACTTATTTACCTATTATTTATGCACCAATAGCTTATCGAGACGATACGTATTGTCAAGAGCCGGCTGAGGGCGAGGTCGCAATGTGGTAGGTTGTAAACAGACCTGCTTTACTTTGTATAAGTAGAAATAAGATTTTTTACTTGAATTGAATTCAACATTATCTACTTCATCTCTTCCATATTGTGTTTCACTGTAAATCCAAAGCCAAGCATCGATTTGCATCAGGTAATTAATTTGATATGAGATTATTTGATATTATTTAAACTTTGTGTTTAAAACAGTTACAAACTATGTTAGTTTCTCTCGAGGTTGGTCGCAAGTACAAACACGAGTCTCTTGACATTGTTTAGTCGTACACTTGCGCGCGTAAAGTCTGTATTCTCATGTTCAATCAATGTACAGCCGAATACAGAATGTTGCTCCGTCACAAGGGTGCTAATCGTTTACGAGCGCATCGAACGGATGGCGTCGAGTGTGACCTTGCGTCGCGACGCCTTGTTTACTCCTCGCACTCGGCGTTACCACGACAACCGAAATGATACTGTCAGCCAGTCACTCGGCGGTACGATAATACCTACTTGACAGCTGCTGACGCCTATCATTATCATGCACGGGGCGCACACGATTCCAGGAATATTCGATTAACGTTACTTTATTAGATTCGGTGGACTCGTTACATAAATTGTGTCTACATCTAAAAGAAGTCAAATCAAAAGTGACCTGGATTTTTTGTGAGTTGGTGCGTTCTTTGTTTTCAGTCGAAACTTCTAACATAATTCATTTCTATCAATGCTGATCGTACAAACCGTAAAGATACGAAAATGAATACACTATAAGTACTAGCTAATATAAAGAAAATTATAAATATTATGTTTTATATAGGTTGCAAGATCATTTTGTGATAAAGTTAAAACACTAAATCCCCCGACTGGGCTAATCGTAAAAGGCGAGGAAAGATACAATGTCCATCTCGCAAACATCAGCTATAGTACGTAGGGGAGTACTACAGGCAAACTTTGGCGATCGTCGTCGAGGACTTTCCCCCTTCCCTTGACGACCTCCCCGACGACAACGACCATGACAACGCAAACGATGACAAATACAATGACGACCACAACGTGATAACCCCCACTTCCACCCCCCACCCGTGACTGGTTCTAGCAAGGATGGGATTTTCATCCCCATATCTCCTAGGCTGGAGTGGCATTATGACCCAACGGTTGATGCGCCCTTTATCAAAATAAACTTAAAATAAAAGCACTCAAGATTAACATTGTGTTCGCTTCTATGGTATCAATGTTATTCCTGGTTTCCCCAAACTACGCGTGTGTACCTTCAGTAAATTCATTCCCTAATGTGTTTGTTATTTATATTATAATAGTAACACTACATATAATAATTAACAGTTGCACAATATGGTTTATTTTCTGGATTGGTTTCCACAATTTTGCAGCAGGGTTTTCAAGTAGACCTTCCTATTTTTATTATCTACCCTAACTTCACCACAGAGGAAATCCCTAATGGATAAAATCTCACATGTGACTGTAAATTGTTTTAAAATTGTTTAAATTGTTTGCCCCAAAATAATATGTGATCAAAATATGCCACGACTTGATCAAATCATGCTAAATGCTAACTGTATTATTTCATATTTTATAATTATGTTCCCATATTTCAAAAGTAGCACAGTATAGCACAATACATCAGCTATAGATTATTACTAAGGACGTGTTTTTCAATGTTAACTTACTTTATAGTTTAGTTTTGAACTGATATATTAAGTAAGGGTCAGCAAGTGTTCTCTCAACACACACGCGTCAATGTATAGCTTATTCAAAGAATCAAAAGCAAAACGCTTCTTTCTTATGTAAACGTTGCGATGCGTGACGAATAGTTTGTAGCTTGAAGTCGGATTCTGTGTTCTCACCCGCCAGAGCCTAAGCCCGCTGACCCTCGATTAGATTTATAGATCTCTCCTCGCCGTATTACTAATATCCTACCCCACCCCAAATAAAAAGGGCAACAACACAACGTCCATATCCACCCCAAAAATCAATACACTAGATTGATTCCTTAGAAGAAAGAGCGAGAGAGAGGGTTCTTTCCTTTCCTTCTTGATATAGATAAGTTAAGAAGGGGTCGATCCCCGAGAATCCAATTATTAGGCAGACAGCAAAGTGGATGAATCTACCGCCACCCCCGCGCACAATCACCCCTGTAACCATAGAAACAGCCGTTTCACAGAAAACCTTTACACACGCAACGTGTGGTTTTTGAGAAACTTGTGTCATTCCGCGTCGCAATCACAGGGAGTTGTTTGGAAGGCGGTGAGATATTTTAGGGGAATCCCTTGCCTAATGGGGAGTCCCCCATCGAGAGGAGCGAAACTACGGGCTTACAACACTGGTACGACAACTATTTCCCGTTTCCAGGAAAATTAGTAACAAATAACAATGATACAAAACATTGATTATTGCACATAAAGCGAAGAATCTGATGACTTTCAAGAAATAAATTTGAACCATGAGAATGATAATAAAATAGAAATTATATATTCTTTTCATATGAACAATATCTAATGAAACCATGACATTATTTGCAGGTGTTGCAATGTAGTCTTGAGTCTCCCGAGTAACGAAATCAAGAAATAATGGGTGAATGTTTCTATGAAAATACTAAATGTTCACGTTTTAAACGAGTGCAACTAAGAGACCTTGGGTGTGAATCCACCTAAATCTGTTGTTGTGGTGAAAAACAAATACAGCCACCAACCGGAGAAGATCTAGAAAAAAGGATGGATTTCACAAAATAAAACTCACTATTAAAAATAAAATCGGTGGTTATAATATTTCAATGATTAATTAATCATCTTCTTAGGGTTTAATGACAGTTTGTTTTTATTTTGTTAACCTCACCTACAATCTAAAATTGTTTTATAATTTTAATATAATGATTATGTAACACACCGTGCGTTGATTTACCATGACAACCCACTCTTTCACTGTAACTTTGATCTTAACGTATGGGTCAAATTATATGACCATGCTCGATTTTCCGTTATGATCGCGTATAATGATATAGAGAGCGTTCCACAATGTTTACATCGGTTTACATGTTGAGTATTATGTATTCTATAGCGAGTCAACAAGATGCAGTAGTGTTAGCACCTAGCATAGGACAAGGACATCTGAGCTAACCTCGACTTGGAAAGACAAGAATAGACCGCTTCTTATAATCTTTCAGTTTTTAATTATTCTTCCCGTAACACTCAACACTCATGCGATACGCGATGTTTCAAGTGGTTGAGACCTATACGAACTAAGACGGTGGTCTTGGTCCCGCGATCAGTGAAGGATTCCGTCCTCCGTCATCAATATCAACCGATTGTAGAGCAGTATAGCCTACCTGCAACATTTTAAAAAAGTCAAAGCTGTTAGACTAGAGATCGTTTGATGTGAAATTCTGCATTGAACATGATTGATGAATTGGGGCGAGAGGGGGAACAATTTGACGGCAAGATTTGGTAAACTGACCAAAATATTGAGAATCTTCACGATATTACAAATTATCGGCGAAACCACACTAAAACCTAGTAAAATATCACATTTGACAAATCAAAAATTCTGGGGCTATACCCCCCACTATACTAGGATACACACTTTTCACGAAATAATTGTTTCAAGGCAATGATCGCCCTCCTCCCAAAAAAGTGCTAGTTACACCTCTGTAAAATCCGTGAGTTTTATTTTTTTTCATCTTTTGACACATATGAATGTACCGAACGAGAATTTTTGGGTCGGAAGATGTGGCATTCTTGAGATCCTTGGTGTAAAAAAGACATGCTTGCAGACAGGCATGCCACCCTCCATACCGTAAGAAAATGATCTCTTCAGCCAAAGAATGTTAAAGTGACGGTATTCGACTCCCACTCATTTGTTACTACTTGGAAATGTGTGTGTATATATTTTGTCTAAAGATAGTGTGATCTCGTATTTATAGCCGGTGTCGTAGACCTGGTAGAATCCATCACAGCCTCCCTCCCTCCCTCACACTCTGATTGCAAGGGTGCAACATATGTAACCGCTCTGGCATCCACGCATGTTTACCAGCCACAAGTCGGAACAGATTTCGGCTCCAAAAATCCTCTCTAAATAGCTTTAAAAAAGTTAATGGTCGAAAAGACATGTTGCACACTAAATCCACTTGAGTTGCAGAGTGCAGTAAAGCAGTTACGAGGAGACCATTATGAGCGTAGACTCTCACTCTCACACATACACCAAGGCACTTGACGAACAAGTGCCAGGAGGTGAACAAAACCGTGAAGTTTAAATAGTAAACCCCATTACTATAGCAACAAACTCATACTGTTAGTTTCGTTGTATGTCCGAGAGTTTTAATTTATTTTTTTATTAATAGCTCAGTAAAAGGTATGGGTTCTGTGAAAAATGAAGTAACAATTTTACTTCATACTACACCAAACATATTATTAGTTCTTTGTTATGTCGGTTCGTCTGTGCTGTGTCACGTCCACGATAAAAATCGAACATGTCCTCTGATCGACGTGCGCTTTTTTTGAACGACCTTGAACATGGATGATACACAATATATTTGGTGACCCTGGGGGTCAAGAGAGCGGAGCTATCCCCACCGAAAACTGGAATTTATGTAACCCGGCACCTCCATCAAGGAGAATTTGATACATACAAAATGGACGAAATACAATTTTAAAACTAAATTTTAAATGATTTAAATGGTGATTTTTGGACTGTGTATTTTTTCAAGATTTAAACATGAATGCTTGTTGAATCGTAAAAATTAGTCTATAAGAAATAAATATAATATAGTATGAAACTATCCAAATAAATACAACAATAATCTGAAATCTTTCGGGCGTTATTCAATGAATCAGGGTCAATCTGGTAACTTCTAATGGGCGACAATAATATAAAAATATGAAATGAAGCTGTTGCAAAACAACGCATTTTGACATTAACACTGGAACAGAATCAATTCATGATTGTTTGATGTTTCCTTCGTATCACTGCCCGATCCAAGGAAGAATCTTGGGAGCTATCTATCCGCCGTTCACGTGTATAGTGTTGAAACAAGGTGTAGGTGTATCTACTCTTGAGTATACGGGAAAGGAACCGGAACTAGCCTCCGTAGCGTGAACATGAACAGTGACTTACATCTTAGCCAGAAACACATATTAGCACACTCATGAAACATTAATTTCCACAAAATTTTTCGTCCTCCCATTCACCCCGCAGTAATCGCGTACATTAACAGTACTAACACAACACACAACAATAACAAATATTACTAAATATAGTAATAATGGGTACAAACATAAAACACCCCCTTCTTACGACAAAAAAAAGGGATGATAATTTTCAGACAAATATCAATTTTAAATAAAAAAAAGTCAAGAATCAGAGTAGTTGAAAAAGATGTGTGGGGGGCGGGGACAATCTAGCTATCATCAGCTCGGTCAAAGAAAATGTATTGCAGGGAATTGGAATTTGGATGTGGGAAGAAACGAGCTTTAAAATAATGTAATTTTAGTGTTACAAAACGCCTTATACTACTTCAAGTCTACAACCTGCTTTGCAAATATTGTTGTCTGTGGATGGTTGTTTACGTTTTACGAAATGGTGTTTCACTTTAAAGAATGTTTTATGATAACCTAAACAATTTTTAAAGATCAGTTTCTTATTGAGCAGATTTTCTTGTACTTCTATGGTCACGTATGTACCAACAGTAGCACCACATGGCGCAGTGGCTTGAGCGCGCCATGCAAGCGCGCACCTTTCCTTGCCTTCTGACCTCAACGGCCATCAAATACATATTTTGAATATCTTCCTTGTTGATAACAATGTCAAACAATTGGAGGTCGTATCCGTTCCTTTTTTGATGAGACGTGACGGCGGACGGACGGACATAAAAGTAATTCAAATAAAGGGAAAGTTTCTGTTTCTCCCAAAACTCTTCCTATTTGTTTATTGAATCCGTGATTGTCGACATGATCGTATTGCAAATAAAAATAATATGATGAACATCCTCTACAAACTTTCAACCCAAAACTTAAGTTTTCTGTTGCGGCCATCTCGTCCATCATTCGCGTCCACTGCTCTTTATGGACAAACACCACATCAGTATTAATGTTGAACAATGAATGTGTGGGCGGATTTAAGAAGCCGACCATGTCACTCAACGCTGTTGGAAAACAATCTTCCATAGAAAACCATCCCACCCTATCCTATCCGAAGTTATATTTAGGGAGGGCGTAGTCCCACAAGACATGCTTGATATATGTCTTTATCTCTCAACGCCAGTTCGACTTCAGTTTTCCCATGCTCCTACATGTATGGTTGAACACGTCGACCTGTGTGTATAAATATGAGTGCGCTTGTGTGCTGGCAGTGTGATATATGGTAGGACACCAAGAGATATGGGAGGGAGGACTTGCTTAATAGTGGTCGCGACTTGTTCCCAAATGCGGTAACAATGGATAGCCTAAAATCAACAGCAGAGCACGTGTATATCAACCGATGGAACCGACTTTATATGTAAAGAAAACAGCAGTACATAAGCAATAGCTAATTGGGGCAATTACCCTAAAAATAAATTTGCCACTTGTTCTATACCACAATACAAAGCCAAAATGACCCTCTAAAAATGTATGTGCTATAATAATTGTGATGTTATAACTTAAATAAATAAAATAAATAAATAAATCCGTATTTAGAGTCTACCCACTCAGTCACATACCTGATTTTCAGTGGGGGACAGTAAACCAAAGTGACCAAGCCAACCCTGCAGGCCCCGACGCAATCGATTCTGAATATTTGCGTTTTGGCGAATTCCTTACTTTGCTTTATAACCGCTTATTTTTGTTTGAAATATTTACAATAGCAATGTAGAGATATATACAATAGCAATGTACCAATCTAAAATGGCACTTTCAAAACACACACAAAAATGAATCCCAAAATTACACCTCTTCAAGGTAATTAGCATATATTTTTGTCACTTAACCAAATTAAAAAACAAAACGTGGTGTATGTATAGAAAATATAGACAATAGCGTTAATTAGTGATGACCTTTTTTTTGACAAATTCTTCCAAGATCACCGCCTCATCGGGACTTAAAATAATCACAATAATATTTCTCATGGATGATTTTTGCCGATGGGTTGCTCGAAAATGACCCAAGTTCGAAATTTTGCCATTGATCACTCCTCATGGTGGAGTCATTTTTTGTTTGTTTTTACTCTGTAAATTCCAATATCAACATCTGTAAGCAGTGTTCAAGGTAATCGTCACTCACTAGCGATGAAAATAAATTGTGCGATACCATCTTATTCAAGCTGAGTTTTTGTGAAAGCTTATATCATTACAAGTTACATTGGATAAGATCCTACACCCTACACAATAAACATCCAATAAGTGTATACAATGCTAAAATGTTTATTTAAATTATTGAACTATTAATAATAATTATTGGTAAATTTAAATATTGGAGAATAGCTGTTGTAACACATCTTCAGGCAATACCTTGGATGCTGGCATAGAATCTTCTCTTGTAGCCTCCGTGACTTGTTGCCGCGTGGATGTCAAGTTTCAGTCCATGAACGTGATTCAATCACAGCTGATATATATATAAACAATTTTTAAAAATCAGTCGTACACGAAATTTACTTATGTTCTTTGGATTAATCAGCGTTTGATCAAACACCTGTTTCAATTGTGACGATGATGAGACTACTGATGACTAATATCAACTTTGGAAGCCTGCTCATGACTGCTGACGGAGTTAATGATAGCAAAACCATGTCATGTTGATCAATTTAAATAACAAAACAGAATGACGAAATAGTACATATCTATGGTTCAGATTGTCTATAATGAAGATAGATAAGCATAATATTGCATCTTTTCGTAGCTTTTTAATTTTTTAATGAACGTACGCCTACGCTTAACCTATATATTCAAGAGCAACAACATATTATTATACAAATAAAATAATTATTGTTTTCCTAACATAACAACTTTGTCAACTCGATTCACGCCAGCTCAGCGTGGATCTAGCACACGGAGGAACTCAAATTTTGCTTGTTCTGGTAAAATTTATATTTATCTTTCATACACAAAGGCGACATACTTTTTACCGCGCATTTATACTACCCCGTACTACCCCCTCCACTACAAAGCATCTACATTCTTGCGTCGGAGCTAGTATATATAGCATTATATTATTTTTACAATATTCCAATAGTTTTAATTCATAGCATTACTACAGATCTTCCAACACCATAAAACAAAACCAAAACGGAGATTCCAAGTCAACTTGAATAAATGTGACTAGTCTAAATGCGATGCAATATAATTGCTATTCTAGACAAATGGTGATAGATGACGATGAAGGACAGATACAAAAAACCCACGTCTAATGCGGGATTCGAACCCGCGTCATCGTAGTGTCATATGCTTCGGACCAGCGTCATCGTAGAGTCATATGCTTCGGACCAGCATCGTAGAGTGATCGGCAGCGAAAAGTTGAAGTGCGGGGCTGCGACGTCGTATCGACCCCGCGGCCCTGGCCTTCGATAAATGTGATGACGAGAACAGAGACAATGTCAATGACAATGTGTCTATGGAACACACCTAAAAGTCTTTTAAAACTGATAATAAACTTAGCCCGGAGACGCACGCATGTAATGGCACAGCCACAGGCCATAATAGTACTGGGACTGTTAGTACAAAAATATTACCCTTATATTCTACTTCTACCTCTTCTACTTCATATTTGTTTCCTACTCTTCCATTTCCGTGATGAATTAATTTGTAATTATAGGTCGGGATACAATCGATTGTCAATTTCAATTGCGCTGTTGTAATTGAGTTTTAGAGAATTCATATTGCATCATAGTTTATAATAGGTATTCTTCTCTTAACTCAATGTGCATAATATAATATATGAATTTGGAAGGAAGACAGCTGTCTTGCTATTTCGTCAATCGAGGCGAATAGACCCACAATATTAAGTCAATCAATTTAATATACAGAATAATGAATTGACCACTAAATTCAAGTCATCGAGTGGCAAATATCTTACCGGACTCGTGGTAGTAGTCCAACTATAGGAAACTTCGGAGAAGATTCAGTCATTCCGCTGCTGTCTTGTCAACAGTTCGTTATTGGATTCGTTACGTCACTCTCGCATCCTTGATAGTTTCATTACTTCTTTGAAGGTTGTTTCTGTTTTACGTCTCATCTTCAGCTGCGGCCTATAAGTATGCATTAAATAAATGCACACGCCAACGGCTCCCCCCCCCCCCACTCAACTCAAGTCGTAAACAAAACCTCAGCAATCTTTTCCGTAATTGATCCTTACCTTATGATGAATACTAATTCCAAGTATGTTTTATATTAAATTGGTTTGACCATGAATATAGCTTCAACATATTATATCAAATGTATTTATTTGGCGTCTTAATTCTAACATAGGGGGTGTATAATTACCTATCCGATGGATTTGCAAGAAGAAGGTTATGTCCGCAACAGGTGATGGTATGTGACATATAACGTGATGGGGCCTGCCATTCCATTGCCATGCATACCATTGATTTATGTGTAAGACATTTTGTTTTCTGTCACCTAATGGCGTTATTTTATTAAATACAAAGTTTTTTTTCGGGATATTGGATTTTGCAGGAAGTACAGTTATGTTTCTATAAATTTGTTCACCTCCCATGGCCATTTGATGTTGAGATGTTTGCAGACAGGATGCAAATTGTTTTAGTACATCCTTTTCACACGATTATTGGATGCTGCGAGGAGGCCCATTTTATGTTTCTATTTTTATTTTATTTTATTTATTTAACGTCTATCCTATTCAGTTCAAAAACTTATTTACAAAGCAGGATAATCTCTGCACCAATACCAAATCCGTAATATATTCTTGGATGTCATTGCAATTTTTTTCTTTTTGTTGGCCAAAATAATGCAATTAAATATGATTCAATTTAATGTAAACTGGTGGCGCAATGTAAGACAATTTAAATGACTGTCGCTATATTGGATAAGGTATAGAATACACCAAACGTCGTGAAAAAGTTCACTCCTATTCCACGGTTTACATTGCTAATGTTTCCTCTACCTAATTGATGTAGTGGCATTTAATGTTGATTTGAAAAACCTGTCATGAGAGAAAAAATGCTAATTTTTAGGAGCACTAACCCCTCGCAATGGCCTATTATTACTATTACAATACATAATATTCAGTTGTCAGTTGCGTTTCGATTGTTTACACAAGTAGCACCAATCTCTGGCTGAAGTTCGGAGTTCACACAGATGAGGTGTTTCTCACGATTCCCTGATTCTTTCTCGCGATGTGAAGATGCAAGGTATTAAACGGTCTCATCACGGTGTACTGCAATTGGTTTCGGTCCGTTTCGCGTGTTTCGACTAACGGCTCTCGAGTTTCATCAGACATATACGCGCACTCAACAGCACTCGCATTCTACCAGTCTATCATGTACCGTTTCGCTCAAAAACTGAGATGATGTTAGGTATTCTTCTTATTTATATTCGTATTATCGTCAGTTTCGTAACCGTTCATCAGTGGATGTGCCATCAACATTGTTATGAGTCCCTTGAACGGAGGTGTGTATATATAGATGATGTCGAAAGTCTTTTTTCAGGCGGGATTTGCGTTTCAATTTTTATTATATAAATTGTGATATAAGGATGAATATTAAAAATATACTTGGATCTAATTTATAGATGTATTTTTCATTTATTATTGAAATCTTTCACGATCAAACTTAACTCGGATCCTAAAGTAGAAACCATCAGTTGTCAACCCTTTTCGAAATTACTATTTTTAATCACCCCACCCGGACCATACAATCATTCTGGACCGAACTCCAGAGGAAATGTTTTGGGGATCGGTGGAATATAGTTCCAAGCATTGATAAATGATAACTGCAGGAGCATAATTTACATTATGTCCATGATTTGATGACCAAGAATGGTGAAGGAGCGAAAAGTGGATGTCGAAGTTCTCGAGATATCAATTTACGAATTCAATTCAACGTTACTACGATGCGAGTCGAAACAACAGACGATTAAAGAAGTCAGTCAAGAAAATATGTCATTGTCACTGTAATCAAATTTACACAGTAGTTTGGATGCAATTTGATTGTAGACAACCGTTGTCTGCATTCAATTATTAAAAGTTTTCAAACAATATTATTTGCATTCATGATAATAAAGCAATGGGCTTTGGATAATGACACAATCGTCAAATTCCACGTCTTCACCTTTGCATACACTCATGCTACAATGTTTTTATTTTACTCATTTCTTAGCACTAGAGCGTGTAACTCACATGGTATAGTTGTCACTTGGCTATATCATAAAGTTAACGCAGTTGCACGTATTCGTCTAAGTGCCAAGAAAACCACTTTAGCCACACACACATTACATTTTGAATGCCCAAGATAAACAAAACGTGGTGTCATCAAGATGTTCATGTTTTATTTGCCTTTACTCGAGTACCCAAACAACAACTTACGAGTACTGAAATTTGAATAACAGTGCTTTAATGTATTACCAAGTGGTTATGGTAAGAAAATACGTACTGACACGCAAGTCGAGTCAAATTATAAAAAAAATCCAAATAACCATCTCTCGATATTATGCATAAATGACTAAACTTCCCTAACCTATACGAACCTCTAGAATTTCGTTTGCAGTTTATTTTGTATGTTTAATTTTTTGTTTGTGTGTAGTCAAATTTGCCTGGACTTCATGTGACGAGAATGCAACAAAGGGTGCTGGACTGCATGTAGGTATTCTTTCTGGGGGCGCCCATTTGGATGCTTAATTTTTTCCTTGGTTCGTTTTATTACAGGAAACAAGCTACGAGTAGAAATCATGAGGGTTTGTAACTTATTGAAATTTAGGGTTAGGGAGAGTCAACCTGTAGCGTTGGTTCACACGGCTATAACTTGTTAGAATTTACCTAAACCATCAGTCGTCACTGATCGTCATGCAATATAGTCATAACATGTAATTTGTAACTGAATTGATAGGGTAGTGTGCAGGGCTATTTCCACTTTTGCGATTGTTTCATCAGTATAATATAACAATGAATTTTAATTACTAACCAATTTATTTTTATCACCTATTCCGCCTTCAAAAGTAAAACATAAAATAAAGAAATAAAGAACACAAAATATACAGGCTCATCTCCGCTCAAAGGTGACTTGACATTTGAACACACATTTGAACGAAGATGTCAATTGTCATGCATACATTATCCATTTCGAACTTAATTTTGTCCAATAGATTCAGTTGGAAGTGACTATGGAACCATGGATTTACACCAGTTACTATTCCAAGTCCATGATGGAACCAAGTACACAGTCAATACAAAAACAGCACCATTAAAAGTCCAAAAAAACTTTAGAACATTTTATTTTCATAGGGGCTATATGGTTTACTTATAAAGTCAAACAACTGTTTTTAATAAATTGTTCCTTTCTACAGCTAGAAACCAACTTACGTATCCACGAATAATTTGGCCGAATATGTTTTGTACGTGTTGCGTATAACTTCCTCTAGCCGTGAAAAGTTTTTGTTTGTTACTGAGTTCGACAAAGCCTTATCTCGCCTGGTGACGTTCATTCATGGCTTCATAATAATTATTGTCATGTAGTTTCACGGCCAAACTATACAGCGACCTGCAAGTGGAACGTTGTGTTAATTATCTGAAGGTTTTTTACGAAAGAGTCGTTTTACACGTTGCGAAGGTTACGTACCACAGAGCGAGAGATAAACATGGCTTTATCTATGGCGCAAAAATAGAAAGAGCCAACTCAATATAGCATTTATCAATTTATTGTTTAGGTACTATATAGGCTGTTTTGTAATAATTGTATGCCATCCTACTTGACGGCTTGTGATGCTTGTGCACACTCAGATCTCGATAGATATTCCATAATATATTTATATATTGATGTGGTGTAGTGAAAATAAAGACAGCAGGAAATATTGATAACCTTATTACCAAGTTCACTATGCTTAATTAATTTTAATTGATGGAAAATTGTAAACAATTTTGCGTATATGCGATACTGCGAGAATAGCAAGTCTGTACATTTATTACTTGTATCACTGTAATACAAAGAGCAACAATGGCTGATTCCATGTTTCAGGTTTCGACGTCCAGATTACGATTTAACATGTATGTTCGCATCCACCCCACTTATTTTAACCAGGTTTTAACCTGTACCGATAATTTGTGAGATCGTAGGCACAATACCCTCAACAAGCAATCCTATAGCAACTTCGGGTTTCAGTTTTTATTTTTTATTTTATTTTTTTAACGATTGTGTAATTTTACACGGTTGTAGTTACAGATGTATAATACAAATGCATTCTAAATTTTACCAACTAAATTAAACTTTTTATTCGGGGTCCTTTGACTTGTTCTCGATACGACCCAGCACATACAGCGCTCACTATACTTCTTCCGACAGCATGTTCCGTTCCCTGTTACGTTTATGAAAGTCCACCTATCCATACATCTGTCCTGTTCTACCAAACTTCCTTTGAAGATTGTTATGTTGGATGATGTGATACTTATTGCAGTACCCGAGTTTACTGTCGAGTACTGTCGAGTACGAGTACTGTCTGTACAAGTCACGTGTCGTAGTAGTTCGGCTTGGCAGTATATTAACCCTTTATAGGGCAAAAGACTAGTACCCAAAATTTTGCTTTTTTTGTGAAATTCGTGATTTTTAAGGGAATTTTAGATTTTTTTTAGATTTTTTTCCTATTTTTATGGTTATCCAAAATTGTATTTTATTTTGAAAATTTAGTATTTGTTTTTTTGTTTTTTCCCATTTTTTTTTTACACGTTCAAATTGAATCTTCTACAGGCAAACAAAATATCCGGGACAACCCGGAAATTTATGTTTTGAGTGTTTTTATACACAATTGGATTTTTGAACCATTCCAAAAATCCTTGTAATCATTAGAATTTAATAAGGAAAACTTCTACCAATTCCGAACAAAACAAAACAAAGCAGCTTTTTATCCGGGTTAAAACTATGATAAACTGGCAAATTTAAATGCGTAGATTATGAAAAGTGGTGGTAAACTATTATACCTATATCTTATAAAGAGTTTTAATACGCAATCTAAATCTATGCTATGCGTGTATAGCTTGACCGCGTTGTCTTCTCCGTGTATTGAAAACAAGCGAGCGTCTATCTAAAGTAAGGGCGAGGCTTGAAGGGGTGGAGACCCGCCCTGCGATACGAATGGCAATAATAATAGAAAATAATGGAAATGTGAGGTGAAGTAGTATAAGGAAAGTTTCTTTAAACGTATCATTTCGAGAAATGACTATGAATTAAATAGTATAATGAAAATGTTAGTTCCAAAGCGAATCATCTCCTGCCCTCCTCTGTCCGACCCCTTCAAAGTTCGAGCAATCATTCGTAATAAAAGAGTAAGATACAAAAGTGATTTGCCCCTTTAAAAAATTGTAATTCGAAACGTTTCTTTGCGTCGGTAAATATAAGCGTTTAAAGTAACGGATTAATGCAATTTCAATAGGGTATCAATAAAAGCTGGTGTGACGTACGCGAGGGTTGGTTTGATGTAGATTAGAGCTGTCTAAAAAGGAGAAGAACGACGGTAGCTTTCGTCAGAGCTGTGTAACCCTTGGCTATTAGTGAGAATGAAAAAATAAAATTATGTATTGTTTCGTTTTCCTTGTTACATTGTTGGTAAAATAACATGTTTATTTATAATGTTGACAAGAAGGTTCTGCCTTTCTCCCCCTCCCCCCCCCCCCCTTTCAAAACGGATTTCATAATTAATTGATAGCGAAGCGAAGACTTCAATTTCAACCGACCCCCAAAAAATTAGCTCCGTTGTTTTTTTTGTTTTTTTTCGTCTTTTGTTCGCTCTCACCGGGCAAACGGCATATGCGATCTTGATAAAATTTGAACACGACCTTCGTTTTTCTCTGAACTTAGACTTGCCACGTTTTTGGGTACAATCGAAGAAATATTTCTCATGAATATCGTACTTTACGATTTTTTTCGATTTTAGTGCGATATTTTCGTGCCATTTGGGCCAATTCTGACCAAACGGGTGGGGCTTACAACGTTCATATTTCACATGGACATTAGGTAATGGTGATGTAATGCTTTCTGAAAGAAAAAGTTGAAAAAGTTAGCCAGATCAGAGAATAAAGCTTTTAATATACGTTTTTTGTTAATTTTGTGCGAAATATTTTCGTGCCATTTGGCCAATTCTGACCAAACGGGTTGGTGCTACACGTTCATATTAAATTGGACATTAAGGTTATGGTTATGTAGTACTTTTGAAAGAAAAAGTGGAAAAGTTTAGCCAGAATCCATAGAAATAAAGTTTAATACAAGTTTTTTACGGTAAATAATACCACATTGACAAGAAACAAAGAAACTTGACAACATTCACCTACAATGCGTAGGCAAGCAAAATCAAATCTTTGCAAATGTAAAGATATCACCACGCAAACTAAAACCTTTAAAAAGCTCATCCATCAACGCGGCCGGACTTTAGCGTTTTCCTAGTTATTTTAAATTCGACGTTGATTCGTTCTACGGTCCTTGTTTTGCTTATAAATAAATAAATAAATTGTATTTAGAGTCTACCCACTCAGTTATATAACTGATTTTCAGTGGGGGACAGTAAAGCAAAGCGACTTAGCTTACCCTGTAGGCCCGACGCAATCGACGAGTGAGCGATAACCAACCAAAGATTGATATTTTGTAATAGGAAATATAGCAGTCAGTGGTATGGACAGTGCGAACACCCGCGAATCAACGCCAGAATCAACAAGGCCGATTCAGAACAACTTTGAATTTATTATGTGCTTCGTTGCTAGGACGGCTCCAAAGTCATCGTTTACAAACTCCTAAGATAAGAACTGAAGGACTTGAAGTCCAAATCAGAAGTTAAAAAACTTCTGACTTTAGAGGGAATCGAACCCTGGATCTTCTGCATTGGAAGCAGATACGCTAACCACAAGACCAACGAGCCACACATGTATGTTATGTTACGTCAATTTGACAAGCTTGAAAAATAGCTCAGGCACACGTAAGTGTAATATTATATAATATGTGACTCAGGTGACACAATTGAACTCTGAGGGAACCTTCTAAATCTCGTAATGTATACCTGCCACGTTGTTGAACACATTCACTACACCTCAATATTTCTATTCAGAATTAAAAAAAATACGATATTATGCGATTTTTTGGATGAGCGTAGCGAGCGAAGCGAAGATTCCATTTCACTACACTGGAGAAAAAAATCCGGATTTTTTTTTTTCTTTTTTCTTTCTTTTTTTTTTTGTATTTTTGTGTGTCTGTGAACACGATTCCGGCTAAACCAATACTCCAATTGCGATGAAATTTTATGGAGGTCTGCGAAATCGCTGAACGAAGAACTGCACGGGGGGAAAAATCGATCAAAAAATTATTTCGCATGAAAATCGCAATTTTACGATTTTTTTCGATTTTTAAAAAAATTCTTCGACCTATAACATCTACATGCTTTATCCGATTGTAATGATTTTTTCAGAGAACCTTAATTTTATGAATTAATATATTCGTGTGAAATTTGAGCGTAATCGAAAAATGATCTATTAAAAAAATCACAATTTTACGCTTTTTTCGTTTAAAAAAATTACGCTCATCCATCAACGCGGCGGGACTTAAGCGTTTTTCCTAGTAGTTTGATTTTGTGTTTTCTTTTTGCTCTTTACCAGACAACGGCTACTCCGATGCACTGTTGAATTGAGTGTCCCTGGAAAGGGCACTCGACTGATAAGAGTGGGCGCACACCAAGTACTATTATAAAGTACGGTGGCGAGACGTTTTGGAAAATCGAGGGTTTTTACTTTTTAGAACTGTTTTCTGGTGTCCTTATTTTCATTTGTACCCTAATTTATTCTGGAATTAGGCCCAGATCACCAGTGAGTTGTCGTTTATCAGGTATGCATTAAAGTTGTCGTAATTCTTATTAATTTATAGATAAATGTCGTCCCTTACGCAGCACGTTTCCGGGCCATCAAATTCCAACTTGCAACCTTCCCATGGTTTGGCCCGTGAGTAAGGGAGTTTCACTCCCTGAAACTAATGGCGAGCTCTGGGTCGTCGTCGGGGAACTTTCCCCTTCCCTTTGACTACCTCCCCGACGGCGACGACAATGACAACACGGACGGATGATGACACAGACGGAGACGACCACGACGTGGGGGAACCCCTGCCCTCCCCATACGCTTGTGGCTGGTTCTGACCAGCACAGGCTTGTCCACCCCTTGTCCCCCGCGTCGCCCCTTACGTTCCTCCCCTTGTAAAGATGAATACATGGTGGTAACTCACACTTATAGAAATTGTTTTATCTTGGAGGCGCGAATAATCTTATCTGTTAAAGCGCCTAAAACTAATTAGATGAGCGTAGCGATCGTAGCGAGCGAAGCGAAGATTCCATTTCACTACACTGGAGAAAAAAATCCGGAATGTTTTTGTTTTTTTTCTTCTTTCTTTTCTTTTTTTTTGTATTTTTGTGTGTCTGTGAACACGATTCCAGCTAAACCAATACTCCAATTGCGATGAAATTTTATGGAGGTCTATGAAATCTTTGAACGAAGAACTGCACGGAGGGAAAAATCGATCGAAAAATTATTTCTCATGAAAATCGCAATTTTTCGATTTTTTACGATTTTTAAAAAAATTCTTCGACTTATAACATCTACATGCTTTATCCGATTGTAACGATTTTTTCACAGAACCTTAATTTTATGAATTAATATATTCGTGTGAAATTTGAGCGCAATCGAAAAATCATTTCTCATAATAATCGCAATTTTACGATTTTTTTCAATTTTTAACATTTCTTCGACGAATAAAACCTACATGCTTTATCCGATTGTAATGATTTTTTCACAAAACTTTAATTTTATAAATTAATATATTCGTGTGAAATTTGAGCGTAATCGAAAAATTATCTATTAAAAAAATCGCAATTTAAGCTTTTTTCGTTTTAAAAAAATTACGCTCATCCATCAACGCGTAATACTAATACTAATCAGCACGTTTCCAAGAGTTGTGCATCAACCATAAAATTCTCACGTATTTCGGTGTTTTAAACATTTTGACTGAATTTAAACATGAAAATAAATGTGATTTTCTAACTTTTATCTCCAAATAATCCAGCATACTCCTAAGCAGAAATATGAATATATGCAATAATAAATTATTAATACATTTCTGATAATGGGGGGGGGGGCACTGATCACCTTGGGGAGTGCACTGCCCTTCCCGGCACTGTCCTCCCCAAGTATACCTGAATTCAACACAACACTGCTCCAATGATCACTAGCCCTCCCGGCACTGCTCTCCCAAGTATGCCTAAATTCAACACAACACTGCTCCAATGATCACTGCCCTCCCCGGCACTGCTCTCCCCAAGTATGCCTGAATTCAACACAACACTGCTCCAATGATCACTGCCCTCCCCGGCACTGCCCTCCCCAAGTATGCCTGAATTCAACACAACACTGCTCCAATGATCACGAATGTTTCAGACGCAAGACTACCATCGAGATCACTAAACGAACATACATAATATTGAACTTCTAAGGTGACCAAAGTATGTCCATCCTTGAGGTACAAAGTGACCAGTGACTGCCAAGACAGGTATCGTCGCGGTCCCCCGTTCATTCTACCAACCGCTAGGCCCGAGAAGGGTTGGTGAATGAAAAGCCCAGCCCAGCCTTGAGGTACAAAGTGACCATCGACGGACGAGACCGGGATCTGGTCGCCCCGTTCATTGTCTGCCTGCTGCTAGGCTTTTCATTCGCAACCCTTCTCGGGCCTAGGGGATGGTAGACAATGAACGGGGGCGACCAAATACCTGTCTCGTCCGTCGATGGTCACTTTGTACCTCAAGGATTGACAGTAAGAATGCCTGACACTGTGCCTCGACGCGTGCCCGATCACTGTTGGTGTTGGGAGAGAGACCGAGGTGCGGGGCGGCGAGGTAACGTCGACCCTAAGAGGCTTACAAGCGTTTCAAACTAAAACTATAGTAAAATAAAAAGGGTGAAATAAACCAAAAACTCTCTTCCGTCGACGCGACTGTAAATAGCATTCGAAAAGTCCAAATCTCATGAGAAATTAACAGTTAAAATCGATGGAATTATTTTCCAGTGGTATATATCTCCAAAGTAAAATTGGCACTTCCAGGCTACTAATTTGCATGTGTAAACAACACAGACTTGCACATCCCAATTTTCGAGTCAACTTGCAAACAATATTGGGATTCTCTAAGGATCCATTCCTGGTCTGTAGTAATTATCAAGTTCTCGCAATTGATTTGGGCCTAAAGTTTTTATTTTTTTCTATTCTTTTCATGCAAGCTGTAATAAAAAACTGACTTCAACTTTTCGTCCCCTAAAATAAGTAGCGAGTTACCCCAAAAAGGGAGGCTAAAAACAAAACTGTAATAGACGTTCCCCTAATACAGGAAACTCCGCCCCTTTTCTATTGGGGAGAGGAGACAAGCTCGTCAGCGCCCCCCGGTGGCGGGCGTGCTGGCTGCCCGCAAATTTTTCAAACCCCGGGCGAGTGTTAACGTGTTTTTGCCCCATTTTGGGGTTTCAGTGTATCGGGTGGGACGTTTCGGGTTTTATAAAAAAATTTTTTTTCGAAAATTTTAGTTAACACCCCAAAAAAATGCCCGTTTTGTAGTCACGCATTTATGTTACATTATAAAAGCAAAGGAGGAACTCACAATACTTGGGGGTTTTTGTTTTTTAATTTAGTTTGTCGTTTTTTTATTCACTAGTCAACATGACCATTAACCACAAAATTAGGTAAGGGAAACGGTCTATCGATTACGGGACAGGTCCCCTTTAAAAATAAAATACCGACAAATTCTTTGAGTTTCAAAAACAAAAACACTAAACTCAAAATATTTAAAATTTAAAAATTTAAAAAAAAAGGGTATCTATCAACCTAGTTTAAAAAATTTAAATTTTAGCTTTAAAAAAAAATTGCAGAAATAATGCAGAGTGGGTAGCGAGCGTAGCGAGCGAACCCAAGATTTTCCCTTTCATACACTGGAGAAAAAAATCCGGAAGTTTCTTTTTTTTTTTTTGTTGGTTTTTAACACGTTTTTGGGTAACCGATACCCAATTGTGGAAAATTTCTGGAGACCCTTTGAAAATCCGAACTAAGAACTGCACTTTTTTTTAGGCAAATTTAAAATTTTTTCTCAAAAAATCGTATTTTTAAGACTTTTTCGTTTTTAAAAAAAATTTCTTTTACTTATAAAACCTACATGCTTACCGATTGTAATGTGTTTACAGAACCTTTTCCTTAATGAATTTATACATTGGTGTGAAATTTGGGGCGCAATCGAAAAATAATTTTTTATGAAAATCGCAATTTTCGGTTTTTTTTAAATTTCTTGACTATAACAACCCAGCCTACATGTTTTTCCGATTGTTAGATTTTTTTTTCAGGACCTTAATTTTTTGAATTTATATAATATGGTGTGGAATTTTAAACGCAATCGAAAAAAAATTTCTCATGAAAATCGCAATTTTACCCCCCTTTTTTTCAAAAAAAAATTAGCTAATCCAACAACGGCCTGAAAAAGCGTTTTTCGAACTTTCCCCTTTGTTAATTTTAAATTTTACCCAAAAAGATTTAAAATTTCTTTCATAGTAATCATCATACTACGAAACTAAAAATATTTTTGGGCCCCCCGCTAGCCAAAACAACTACAAAATTCATAATTCCCAAATTTTCTTTATTAAAAAATTAAA